>OX422207.1:193829523-194429523 GCA_949130495.1 Sambucus nigra
ATCAAATTTCCAATTTAACACCCTAAATAATTAAGTTAAGTGTCAAAACAATTTAGAACCTTATTTCCATTTTTATTAAGTCCAAATATGAAAACCTTTTTAATAACCAACAGTTTAAGATTTCATAAATACTAATTATGGATAATAGCACACAAGAATTCAAATCATCTAAATAAACCAAACCAGTTTAAAACTATAAATGAAACCTTCATGACAATAGTTAAAACCCAAAGGGTACCAAATACTGAAAAATATAAAGGAACATAAATATCTTATAAAAATCCAAACTAAATAGAGAAACGGGTGACATATGCCCTAACTAATAAGAACTAAAAATAAGAGTGGAGTCAACAATGAGGTCGTCTAAGCAGTGGCCTGCAACTACCATATAAGCTGTAGCGCATCCGACCCAAGAAATCTAAGTATGACGCCCCTGGGGATGGACACCTATAATATATACATATATATACAGATAAAGGAAATAACAGGAAACGGGTCAGAGCCCGAGTGTAAAACAGTTTGAAAATTTAGTTTAGCAAGTATTTAAAATACTTACCGGCTAATGTAACAACCAAGTTAGTATGCATCACTCTCTTGAGAAATTCTCACCTCTCATCTAGTGTGCACGTCTGTAACACCCCGTCCGCCCGGAGAGAGCGAACGGAGCGCTACTATTCGATAAACTAAATCAATTCAACAATATAACAAGGTATAGAGCATCTAATTCCCACAACAAAACAAGAGAAACAACTAATGTCAAATATCTTCAGATAAAACAATAAGTCTCTCGAATTAAAACAACTATCAATCTCGATACTAAACTGAATCTCCAATGCTCTATACATCAAAATAAATAAATACAAGTCTTCTCTCTTGTATTAAAATTCTTCCCAAATAATCCTCGCTAAAATCAATCTCCATAGCGCCACAAATTCCACGCTAACCTGCCACTAAAAGAAAATATAGGTAAGTACACAATACGACAGGAAGATGCTCAACAATAATGTTAGCGATGAATAAATCGCAACAATACGAATACGGATATTCAAATCAAATACAAATCTCAATAGCATTATATCAATAAATTTCTCAACAACAAATTAACCGGGTCACTAGGCCTCACCCCATCCGCATATGCTTTATCAAGTCATAGCCCTTGGAAGCAGGAATTTTGGCGGGTGCCTACCGTCTGTGCCATATTAAAATCTCATGACAACGTGCTGAACGACAACATGAATAATACCACATGAATCAAAATAATTCCAACAATTATTTTTCCACATTTTAATGAATTTTTCAATTCAAAATATGAGTTCAATTAACAAAAATTTAACGGAATAAACACTCACGACATTCAGGAGAATATTGTGTAAAACCCCATACCTCAAACCACCAAAATATACCATCAATAATTCTGCGCAGAAACGCAGAAAAACCACCAAAAATCTGCTCCAAAGATCACCAAAAGTTCCTCCAAGAATAACCTCAAAATAGCCCCAATAACACCTCCAAAAACCTAAGGTTGGATGCATAAATCAAATGGGAAAAGTGTGTATAAAAGAGAGGAATTAAAAACATGTTTGCTGCCAAAAAGTTGTACCAAAAAGGGTCACCCACGAACTTATTTTATAAGGCAAAACCAAAAGAGTTGTAAACAAATTAAACTCTAAAAACTACTTGCTGCGCACGTTTTTTGTTGGGGTCGATCGATCGATCCCTAGGCGTCGAACGACCGATCGCCCAGAAAAACTGGCAGTTCGCCTAAAAAATGCCTATAAGGCAAATTATTATAAAATCAATATAAAATCCGTTTTAACTCCATTTTCAAAACCGTTTGAAATTCTCGCCTTTAAAAAATAATAACCAACAAGATTTAGCAATAAAAATAATTTTATCTAAAAATTTATTTTTCCTCTTTATTTTGAAAATACCCCAAAAATTACGCGGGTTGTTACACTTCCCCACTAACAATGGAATTTCGCCCTCAAAATTCGTCGCAAACCTAACTCTAAAAAATCAGGCCACAATCTCCAAAAATAATTTCATCTTCAAAAATAATTTCTCACATCTAATCAAGATGCCTAACGCGAAATGATTATCTAAATAATCTATCTCCAAAACACGCGCCACAAAACGCAATGGACCCAAAACCCAAGACCCGAAGTTGGTCGTATACCTAAGCTCTAATACCATTTTGTAACACCCCGCCCTCCCGCAGAGAGCGTACAGAGAGCTACTATTCGATAAACTAAATCAATTCCACAATATAACAAGGTATAGAGTATCTAATTCCCACAATAAAATAAGAGAAACAACTAATCTCAAATCTCTTCAGTTAAAACAACAAGTCTCTCGAATTAAAACAACTATCTATATCGATACTAAAATGAATCTCCAATGCTCTATACATCAAAAAAATAAATACAAGTCTTCTCTCTTGTATTAAAATTCTTCCCAAATAATCCTCGCTAAAATCAATCTCCATAGCGCCACAAATTCCACGCTAACCTGCCACTAAACGAGAATATAGGTAAGTACACAATAAGACAGGAAGATTCTCAACAATAATGTTAGCGATGAATAAATCGCAACAATACGAATACGGATATTCAAATCAAATACAAATCTCAATAGTATTTTATCAATAAATTTCTCAACAACGAATTAACCGGGTCACCAGGCCTCACCCCATCCGCATATACTTTATCAAATCATAGCCCTTGGAATCAGGAATTTTGGCGGGTGCCCAACGTCCATGCCATATTAAAATCTCATGACAACGTGCTGAACGACAACATGAATAATACCACATGAATCAAAATAATTCCAATAATTATTTTACCAGATTTTAATGAATTTTACAATTCAAAATATGAGTTCAATTAACAAAAATTTAATGGAATAAACACTCACGAGATTTAGGAGCATATTGTGTAAAACCCCATACCTCAAACCACCAAAATATACCATCAATAATTCTACCTAGAAACGCAGAAAAACCACAAAAAATCTGCTCCAAAGATCACCAAAAGTTCCTCCAAGAACAACCTCAAAACAACCCCAAGAATACCTCCAAAAACCTAAGGCTGGATGCATAAATCAAAGGGAAAAAGTGTGTATAAAAGATAGGAATTAAAAACATGTTTGCTGCCAAAAAGTTGTACCAAAAAGGGTCACCCACGACCTTATTTTATAAGGCAAAAGCAAAAGAGTTGTAAATAAATTAAACTCTAAAAACTGCTTGCTGCGCACATTTTCTATTGGGGTCGATCGATCGACCCCCAGGCGTCGATAGATCGGTCACCCAGGAAAACTGGCAGTTCGCCTAAAAAATGCCTATAAGGCAAAAATATTATAAAATCAATATAAAATCCGTTTTAACTCCGTTTTCAAAACTGTTTGAAATTCTCGCCTTTAAAAAATAGTAACCAACAAGATTTAGCAATAAAAATAATTTTATCTAAAAATATATTTTTCCTCTTTATTTTGATAATACCCAAAAAATTACGCGGGTTGTTACACTTCCCCACTAACAATGGAATTTCTCCCTCGAAATTCGCCGCAAACTTAACTCTCAAAAATCAGGCCACAATCTCCAAAAATAATTTCGTCTCCAAAAATAATTTCTCACATCTAATCTAGATGCCTAACGCGAAATGATTATCTAAAATAATCTATCTCCAAAACACGTGCCACAAAAATGGAATAGACCCAAAATCCAAGACCCGAGGGTGGTCATATACCTAAGCTCTGATACCATTCTGTAACACCCCGCCCGCCCGGAGAGAGCAAACGGAATGCTACTATTCGATAAACTAAATCAATTCCACAATATAACAAGGTATAGAGCATCTAATTCCCAAAACAAAACAAGAGAAACAACTAATCTCAAATCTCTTCAGTTAAAACAACAAGTCTCTCGAATTAAAACAACTATCTATCTCGATACTAAAATGAATATCCAATGCTCTATACATCAAAATTAATAAATACAAATCTTCTCTCTTGTATTAAAATTCTTCCCAAATAATTCTCGCTAAAACCAATCTCCATAGCACCCTAAAATCCACGCTAACCTGCCACTAAAAGAAAATATGGGGAAGTACACAATACGACAGGAAGATGCTCAACAATAATGTTAGCGATGAATAAAGCGCAACAATACGAATATGGATATTCAAATCAAATATAAATTTCAATAGCATTTTATCAATACATTTCTCAACAACACATTAATCGGGTCACCAGGCCTCACCCCATCCGCATATGCTTTATCAAGTCATAGCCCTTGAAAGCAGGAAATTTGGCGGGTGCCTAACGTCCGTGTCATATTAAAATCCATGACAACGTGCTCAACGACAACATGAATAATACCACATGAATAAACATAAATCCAACAATTATTTTCCATATTTCAACGAATTTAACAATTCAAAATATGAGTTCAATTAACAAAAATTCAACGGAATAAACACTCACAAGATTTAGGAGCATATTGTTTAAAACTCCATACCTAAAACTACCAAAAGATGCCATCAATAATTCTGCCCAGAAATGCAGAAAAACCACCAAAAATATGCTCCAAAGATCACCAAAGTTTCTCAAAGAACAACCTCAAAACAGCCCGAAGAACACCTCCAAAAACCTAAGGTTGGGTGCATAAATCAAAGGGGCAAAGTGTGTATAAAAGAGAGGAATCAAAACATGTTTGCTGCCAAAAAGTTGTACCAAAAAGGGTCACCCACGACCTTATTTTATAAGGCCAAACCAAAAGAGTTGTAAACAAATGAAACTCTAAAAACTGCTTGCTGCGCACGTTTTCTGCTGGGATCGATTGATCGATCGCCCAGGAAAACTGGAAGTTCGCCTAAAAAATGCTTGTAAGGAAAAATATTATAAAATCAATATAAATACCGTTTTAACTATGTTTTCAAAACGGGTTGAAATTTTCGCCTTTAAAAAATAATAACCAACAAGATTTAGCAATAAAAATAATTTTATCTAAAAATTTATTTTTTCTCTTTATTTTGAAAATACCCCAAAAATTACGCGGGTTGTTACAACGTCTATCGCACTATTAACCTCAAAAGTTAATTTTAACTTAACCTTCCTATAATGTTTCATACTGCTAACTACGATGGCTAAGATAATTAATTTTTGAAATTTAATCTCTCATATATATCTTATTTTATATAAAAAATAGCCCAGTGTTGTCACAAAATTCTCTAACACTTATAATAAAGTCGTAGTATTTACTCATTACTTAACTACTTTTATACACAGTAGAAAGTTCCCATACTTAAGCATGAATATATATATATATTAGCCACTCATATAATATATATACTAACGACACCCCGCATAAAATCTATGGTGCTGGCATACTCTGCTATCAAGTCCTCGTATCACACATATTAAGGGAAATATTAATTCGGAATCACTCTTGAACTGTATTAATATAAAACACATACAAATGGATGCGAAGCATAGTTCCAAGTCACTAATAGGTCATCACATACCCTCACGTCTCTTAGGACCGCCTGACCATCAATCCGGTAGCCTGTACCAAGGAATCCTATGTTCTAGGGTACGAGTCAATATCCTTCATAAAGGCCCAATCGAGATAAGATCGTCCCGGCGCGAAAACCCCGGTGATAGCAAGTAGTCCGAGTACGATTTTTATACAGATATATAATATATGAATAATCACACAGTCATATATATATATATATATATATATATATATATATATCCACATTTCTAAATTAGGTGCGCTCACGACCCATGATTATAATTATCCGTTATTAACACATTTTACTCGATTATTTTGCTAACGGACTAATCATTTTTTATTATCATTTATAATTCACTTCATACTCACTTCTCCTCTCTCGAAGTATTCTAAGTATAATTTCAGTAGGCATACACTCCCTTACTTTCTGGTCTAACTCCCTTACGAGTCTTGATCTTTTTATGAAATGTATGCAAGATTTCTTATACACATGAATAATTCCTCCTTAACCCAAAATCTCATCCTACATTAAATTTCACTCAACGGGGTCCACCAATGCCCTACTGGTCTTCTCTATATCCCATTATACTTCAACAATAACAATCAAGGGTTCCTAGGAATTTTAACCGGATTGAACCAACGGAAGAGAATTATGCAGTTTTCCAGGAGGGGTTGATTGATCGAGGAAAGGGGGTCGATCGATCGATGTTCTTGGTCGATCGATCGATCAAGTAGTTCTTGCCCAAAAACTGCCATTAAAACCTACGGGTTTCATCTTCCAATTTCTCCAAAGACATCATTAACAACTCCAAAATTTTTAAATAACATTACCACAAGTTCTATATACATATATGCAAGATTTCCTATGTGAAACATGTATAAATCTAACAACGGAATTGAATTAATGGGATAATTTATTTTAATTCTCAAGAACCTTAACTTTCCTCTAAACTTCGATTATTCTGTGTCTTTTTCCCGGATTTACCACTTCTAAATTAATCAAATTTCATGGGTAATCCTCTACATATGATTGGGATGTCCAAAATATATTTATTTTCCCTACAACATTCGATTGGGTCCTCCAAATCCTTATGTTCTTCCATGAAACATAAGTTCAATCATCCTAATCTAATATGGTGTGACAATTAACTAAAAGAGAAGCAAGATAGATATTTGCCTGAAATTTGAGTTTCTAATTTGTGGACGAAAGTTGCATGGTTGCGTTCCTTGTCGCGCGATCTCCGCTTTGGTGGTGGTGGCAGTGTAAACGGTTGAGTCCTTGGCCTTGAGTTGCTTGGAAAGCTCTCCAACCCCTTCTCTAATGGCCGTTATTTGATTTCGTTTATGTTAACCCTAGAAGGCAACTCCTAAAGGCTGATTTATCCTTAGGTACCCAAAAATGTAAAATGTCTAAAATACCCTCCTGGGATGCCAATTAGGCCTAAAAACGCCCCGAGACCCAAACTAAACCTCCGGGTACTTTATTTTGACTAACTCGACCCTTCCGGACACATTGGCGCACTCGAAATGACCATACGGGTGACTTATAATTTATTCACTCTTAATAATAATAATTAAATTTTGACACGACATAGGCGCATCCCGATTTAATTTCCACAATTATCAAATTATACACTCATGATAATTTAATAAATTTGATTATACATATTATTTTATCCATTAAGTAATAATCAACAAATTCCCAATAATTACTAACTCTCATCACGCTAGTAAATATTTAATATAATTTCTGCATTAATATTAAATTTATATCTCAATTTAATTTAATAAATCCCCAAATTTAAAAGTCATAAAAATACGGGGTATTACACTACCACTGAGAAAACATTCCGGTTGTGAAATTGAAAGTAAATCTTCTAATTAAATCCCAAATATGCCAGGTAAGAATCCTAAATTGAAGAATGTCAAGCACAAGAAGACCCCAACTAGGAATGAAACTAAGACAAGAAAGGCATAGTCTAAGAGATCAATTTTATTTGACTTGACTTATTGGAAGAATAACCTGATACACCATGTATTAGATGTGATGCATATGGAGAAGAGCATAACTGAACATATTGTTGTCACTTGCCTTAGGGGGAGTCATTCGAAGGATGGAGAAAATGCACGAAAAGACCTTAAATCGTTGAAACTTAAGCCACAACTATGGTTGAAAGAAGATAGTAGGGGAAGGAAAATAATATCCCTAGTACGTTTACTTCAATGAGTGAGGAAAGAAAGCTACTTTTAGACACAATATATAATTTGAAGGTTCCATCTAATTTTTCATCCAAATTGCAAAAGATTGTGGATTATGCTACCCATTATTTACATAAGTGTAAGTCCCACGATTGACATGTGATTATGCAATTGGTTCCTCTATTTTTTAAGCACCGTTTCTGTAAGCGCAAGTATTTTCAGAGGGATATTATACAAATTTTCATCTACTTCACACTTTTATGTGAGAAGGTAATCAATTGAGAGCACATAATGGCCGCAAAAGTTACTATAACCTAAGCGATTTGTGTGTTGGAGAAGTACTTTACCACATCATTTTTTGACATACATGTTCACTTGTTAGTACACTTATGCGATGAGGAAATTTTTTGCCACCCATTTAGATATCGGTGAATGTATCCATTTGAAAGATTAATGAAAATTTTGAAACATTACGTTAAGAATACATGATACATTGAAGGATCAATTGCAAAGGAATACATCACCGCGGAGTCATTAATCAAAACTCGAGAATATATGCCTGACCCAAGAAATGTGGATAACAATGATGAGTTCGTCGATGAGGGTGGTTAGGTTCTGGGAAAGTGATTGAAATTAATGATTTTACGACATGAACAAGTATCTTATTATCTATTTGACACATGTGAAGATGTCGAAGAATGGAAAAAGTAAGTTTATATTATTTTAACTTTAATATTATTTTAATTTTTATACATGATCAATTTCATAAAATTTTCATCACGATCAATGCAGAAAATATGATACGTGTGGGACCAATAAAAGAAGAAGAACAATGGCACAATTAGACATCAAATTTAGGTTGTCAGTGTCACACGAGGTAATTACAATGAGATTGTCTCTTATTAAATATCATATTACAAGATTGCTTTAAAACTAACCTAATTAATTTATTTATAATCTCAGCTCTTAAAGATGGGATATACGATGTCAAGGCTTGCTTGTCTAGCCACTGGACCCCTGTTCATGGCATAGGAGTAAAAAATGTATCGATTGATCATTACATATTCAGTGCAAGGGTGTATAAGGAAAATACAGATGTACAGAACTCGGGCATTTGGTAAAATTATATGGATCCCCGGGTTTTTAATTTTCAAAATTAAAATTAAACCAAGTGAAATTAAATTTAAACACAAGTGAGAATTAATGAAACACACAAAGTATTAATTTTCACTTAAATCAATGTTAATTCAACTCAAGTCCTAGAATTTTCCTAAGTCATAATTATCAATATTCCGAAGTTAGGCCAAACTAATTTTAGCAAATGACTTGAATACACTTAAACTTTACCCAATATTTAATTTAAGTCCAAATTAAATTGAGTGTGCTAATTTAAACCGAATTTTATCTTGAATTATCCTAAGCATGCGTTCTAAATTATTTATACAAGATAAAATAAATCAATCACACTACGCCGTGATTTACGAGGAAAAACCCAAGACGGGAAACAACCTCGGACGTCCCTAGCCACAAATTCACTAGATACGGAATTACAAGTACAAGACAAAAGACTTACAACACATGACTCGATCCCTCTCAAGTCTCGACGCTTCTTCTTGTAGACACCTCTTCCTAGCGAATAACCTTGGAACACCACCGCAGTCTCGGAATCCACCGATAGGACTATATATGGTCACCGTCACCCGTATCTCCAAGCGGGTAAATTAATGCAAACTTCTCTTCAATTCGGTGTAGAGAAAACCGGTGCCAAACTCCAAGCAATTGATATGTATATAAGAACTTGGAATAAACTCATTTGGGTGTAAACAAGAGTGATGTATATTTTTCTCTAAAAATATCACTCAAAACATGATCTTTTTCCCTCTTTGATTTTTCTCTCAAAACACTCTCTAAGAGTTAGAAGGTTGTGAAAAAGATTAATTATCAAAAGTGATTCCCGCACATATTAAAGTCTGAAAAAGTTGGTTAAAAACTAAGTGGGGAAGTGGGTGAAAAACTACCAAAAACTGTTCCCGCCTGGCATCTCGTTCGAGCGACATTCTCGTTCGAATGAGTCTTCTAACGAATCTCCAGTATGGACTCGTTAGAAACTCGTTGGAAATCTCGTTAGAACAAAAAATCTCGTTCGAACGACATTTCGGACGAAGGTCCAGTATACCTTAGTGGGAATTCATTGGTAAACTCGTTCGAACGACATCTGGTTCGAATGACAATCTCGTTCGAACGACATATCGAACGAACTTTCAGAAATTTGGAAAATTTGATTTTAGCCCCGAAAACTTTATAAACTTATTTTAAAGTTCTAATTAATTCTTTCTGAAAATAAAACACAGTTTTTTTATTAAACCTAACACCCAATAAACTTATTCCAAGCTCCTATATATATAATATTGCATTCATACCTTGGGAGCATGGAACTATGATTGATGACATAGAAACGAGGCACGCAAATCGGCATATTTGATGAAGCTTTATACTCTTGCCGCTACGTCTTCAACAAACACTTCATAGGCTTGAGAATATTACAATTAAATACTATCCAATGAATAAATGTTTTTTCCTGAAATTGAGCCAAAACTATATATGGACTCAATTGGAAACTTGTGTCCTTACAAATCTCCCCCTCTGGCTATTCCGCGACAAAAACCAAACAAAAATCCTAAAGGGCCATCAAGCTCACTAGACACAAAACATAACCCATCCAAACTTGACTCAACCCAAGGATCAAACGCTTTGCCATTGAAAGATGCCGCTTTATAAGAGTTCCTGCACACTTAAGCAAACTATCAAACGCATAGGGAATATCAAAATAGTAAATGCTATTAATTAATTAATCCCCCTAAATTAATTCTCCCCTTTATCAAACAAATGACATACTTAGAAAGACATCCCCCCCTAAGATAAATCTCCCCCAAACTAAGATACGATAATAATAGGATTAGATACCATTTCTCCCCCTATCATTCTCCCCCTTTTTGTTCAGCAATAGACAAAGGGTAAAGAACAAATATAAAAGCATGTTGAAGCTTAAAGTGATAAGACATGAAAGCATATGGGCAACAAAAGCAAGGCAAAGGCAAAACCCAATATCATATATATACGTATGATAAATATATCAAGAATGCATATGCACATATGTATAGATATAAACACAAACATGACACGAAAATACAGTAAGTTTGCACACTCAAATGGAAAAAATGTGTCATATGGAAACGGAAGTGTAGGGGTGTGAACTAGTAACGATTAACTTTAGACCCAAACACTTAATAAACGTTCACGGAGTTCTCATTTAATTGTAAACTTCATCACATTGAAATATAACCTCATGTGACAATATAGATTGAACTCAGTGAACAAACATACACAATGCATACAAGCCTAGCATATTGATGATTCTACAAACCAATAGAGTCATGACATGAAATGCGCAACTAGGATAAACGTACATTGTGAAAACCGTTGATATACCATCCAATCTCCCTCAATATGCATTTATATTAAATTTGAATGAATATATCAATCAAATATAGGCCTTGGCAATTTATTTTCTTTTTAATGCCATATATTCTGTTTTTAGGCCTTTGGACCATGTATTTCTTTTAGGTCCATTCAAAACGGTGGCTTACTATCGGAAAGGATAACTAAGTCCTTTCGGAGTCCTTCCCCGTGCACATTTGTATTTACCATGTTTGTATGTTTCACACAAATCTCACATGCAACGGATTTTGACATGCACTAGTCCTCCTAAGTCACAAATATGTAGATGACAAGATTGGTAGGAGAACACTTCACAAAGCTCAAATATACATATGAAGTTAAAATTTCAAAAGAGCTCGTGCATGTGTGAATAGAGGCATATAAAAATAGAATCCATTTAATCAACACAAAATCCAACTACTCCATGTAAGAATGGTAAAGAACATAATAAGGATTGACAATCTAGACCAAAAGTTCTAGCCACATGAGTGCGTAAAAGATGGGATTCAAACACAAGTGTATGCCACATAAAGCGTGTCAAAGTAAAATACACACAAAATAAAATCTTTTTGAGTATCTTGAAATTTTTAGCCAAAAATAAAATATATATATATATATATATATATATATATATACTGAAAAGACAAACAAAATCATTTGAATTTTTCATTAAACTAAAATTACCAAGGGATAAAATCCAAATGATAAACAAAAATCTTTTTGTATTTTTTTTATTTAATGCAAACAAAATGAAGGAAATGTAATACAAAAGATAAACAAAAATCATAATTCTAGCATGTGATAAGCATGGAGCATAGACTAGAAAATGATTAAACAAGCATACATTTAGCATGTGAATATAGCATGAAGTACAAACGCTAAAGAATGCCGACACTAACACATTCATCCTTTAGATTTAGCAAGGGAGGAAGCATGTGAAAGTAAATGAGAATTAAAATCCCTATTTTGTAAGGCAATCAAGTCGGATTTCCTAACCTAAATCAATGAAGAATGACTATCTTGGGGTGTTGGAACTTTAACTACCGTGGTTACTTTACTATGAGATTTTTTAGGAATTAGTTTAAGATCAAAACAAAATTTCCTAAGATGACCTTTTCGACCACAATGTGTACAAGTAAAAACATGTCGAAAAGATTTACCTAAGGAGTGATCTCTAAAATCTTTCCTAGACGATTCTCCAAAAAAATTGGTTTTGGCATTATAAGTAAATTCATTACAAGTATTGAAGCCTAAACCACACGTGTCATTTTTAATTTGGACCGTTCCTAAGATTTTATCTAGTTTTTCCGAACGACATTCCAAATCAAATTTGACATTACTAGAGTCTTTTAATTTATTTTGCAATTCTAAAATGTTAGACTCTAATAAAACATTTCGCTCTTCAAAAGAAAGAAGCTCCTTTTGAAGGATTCAATTAAACCCCTAAGGCTATCTCTCTCGCCTTCTACATATTCAAGCTTCTCTTGAAGAGTCCTCTCACAAGTCCTAAGGTCTTCTATTAAAGAATTTTCATCAACGACCTTGATACTCTCTCTTAAACTAGCTTCCAACTTCAAATTATCTCTTTTCAATTTGATAGATTCTTTATAAAGTTCTTGAAAAGCATTTTGAAGCTCACTCACATTAACCTCTTCTTCATTTTCACTCTCTCTTTCTTCTCCACTCTCACTATTATAAAAAATAAGTGAATCATAAACTTTGACCTTGGAACTGTCATGTGTTAAAGTTTCATCAATCCATAAGTTCTCACTATCACTCACATGACTAGCCATAAAAGCCACAAAATTTTGCTTAGTGGGGGAATCGGGTCCCTCTTCCTTATCACTATCACTAAGGGTCGCATTATAAGCAATGGGTCATTTTTCCTCTTTCCTTAGTTTAGTGGGGCACTCATACGACCTATGGCCATAACCTTCACAACCAAAACACTTATTAGACTCGTCCCTATCTAAATTTTCATTACTAGGTTTAGGGATCTTCTCGGCTTTAGGTATCTTCTCGCCTTTGTCATGCTTAGAAGTATCAAATTTCTTAAAATCATTTTTAAGTTTTTCTTTGTTAATTTTAAGAAATTTTCTAAATTTACGAGCAAATAAATCCATGTCTTCCGAGTCACTATCACTCTCGCTCTCTACTACTTTTTTGACCTCTTTTCGGGCTTTTAAAGCAACGCCCTTTTCGATTTTCTTTTCAGTTTTAGAGGGAAACATATCTAGTTCATAGGTTTGTAAATCACCTACAAGCTCTTCTAATTTCGTAGAGGCTAAAGTTGGTAAAGAATTTAAAATGGTCACTTTTGGAATAAATCTATCGGGTAGGGACCTTAAAATTTTCTTTACAACACGGTTGTCAGGTATTTTATCTCCCAAGTTAAAAGATGAATTAACAATATCAGAAAGTCTAGCATAAAATTCATCAAAAGTTTCTTTTTCATTCATTTTGATAGTTTCAAATTGAGTGGTGAGGTTTTGGAGTTTTGAAGCTTTAACGACACTAGTTCCTTCATGAGTTAATTGTAAAATATCCCAAGCTTCTTTAGAGTTTTCACACGTCATAATACGTCAGAATTCATCCGGTGTGACAGCGCTAAACAAGGCATTCAAACCATGAGAATTTAAATTAGAAAGTTTAAACTAATTTTCAGTCCATCTATCAGCGGGTTTGGGAACACATTCATTTTCAACTAAATAAGTTGGTGGGGACCACCCGTTAACAACAGACATCGATACTCTCTCGTCGATAGATTTTAGTGCCGATTTCATTCGCGCTTTCCAATATGCGTAGTTCGAACCATCAAAAATAGGAAATTTTGAAAATGGGGAAAATTCCATTTTAGCCAAAAATTAGTTAAGGATCTTTAACGAAATAATTTATCGCTTCGGCTCTGATACCAATTTGTAAAAGTAAATGGATCCCCGGGTTTTTAATTTTCACAATTAAAATAAAATTTGTAATTTCTTTTTATTTATACTCAAAATCTTATCCTTTAAAATCAATTTCCTTGTTGAGAGATGCGGAAGCGTAAAGTGATGGTTCAACAAAAACACCAATTTTTAATTTACTTCAAAATTAAAATTAAACCAAGTGAAATTAAATTTAAACACAAGTGAGAATTAATGAAACACACAAAAGTATTAATTTTCACTTAAACCAATGTTAATTCAACTCAAGTCCTAGAATTTTCCTAAGTCATAATTATCAATATTCTGAAGTTAGGCCAAACTAATTTTAGCAAATGACTTGAATACACTTAAACTTTACCCAATATTTAATTTAATTCCAAATTAAATTGAGTGTGATAATTTAAACCGAATTTTATCTTGAATTATCCTAAGCATGCGTTCTAAATTATTTATGCAAGATAAAATAAATCAATCACACTACGTCGCGATGTACGAGGAAAAACCCAAGACGGGAAACAACCTCGGACGTCCCTAGCCACAAATTCACTAGATACGGAATTACATGTACAAGACAAAAGACTTACAACACATGACTCGATCCCTCTCAAGTCTCGACGCTTCTTCTTGTAGACACCTCTTCCTAGAGAATAACCTTGGAACACCACCGCGGTCTCGGAATCCACTGATAGGACTATATATGGTCACCGTCACCCGTATCTCCAAGCGGGTAAATTAATGCAAACTTCTCTTCAATTCGGTGTAGAGAAAACCGGTGCCAAACTCCAAGCAATTGATATGTATATAAGAACTTGGAATAAACTCATTTGGGTGTAAACAAGAGTGATGTATATTTTTCTCTAAAAATCTCACTCAAAACATGATCTTTTTCCCTCTTTGATTTTTCTCTCAAAACACTCTCTAAGAGTTAGAAGGTTGTGAAAAAGATTAATTATCAAAAGTGATTCCCACACATATTAAAGTCTAAAAAAGTTGGTTAAAAACTAAGTGGGGAAGTGGGTGAAAAGCTGCCAAAAACTGTTCCCGCCTGACATCTCATTCGAACAACATTCTCGTTCGAACGGGTCTTCTAACGAATCTCCAGTATGGACTCGTTGGAAATCTCGTTAGAATGAACAATCTCGTTCGAACGACATTTCGAACGAAGATCCAGTATACCTTAGTGGGAATTCGTTGGCAAACTCGTTCGAACGACATCTGGTTCGAACGACAATCTCGTTCGAACGACATATCGAACGAACTTCCAGAAATTTGGAAAATTCGATTTTAGCCCAGAAAACTTTATAAACTTATTTTAAAGTTCTAATTAATTCTTTCTAAAAATAAAACACAGTTTTTTATTGAACCTAACACCCAATTATCTTGTTCCAAGCTCCTATATATATTATATTGCATTCATACCATGGGAGCATGTAACTATGATTGATGACGTAGAAACAAGGCATGCAAACCGACATATTTGATGAAGCTTTATACTCTTGACGCTACGTCTTCAACAAACACTTCATAGGCTTGAGAATATTATAATTAAATACTATCCTATGAATAAACTTTTTTATCCGCAATTGAGCCAAAACTATATATGGACTCAATTGGAAACTTGTGTCCTTACACATTTCATACAAGGTTGTTACTTTGGTGTCATTCCGAATATATTTAGATTGCACTATATAATCTTTAAAGATGTTGTGTTTTACTGTGATTAGGTAAGAGTTGAGGATAAAAATGCTTGTAAGGGTGATCCTGGTACCAATTTGATCATTGTTGACCTGTCCAAGTTGAAGAGCAATGAACATGTTAGGGATGATATGTTTGTTTGTGTTTTTCAAAAGGTCAAGCAAGTGTTTTCCTTAGAGTATATTAACAACGAGCCATGGTAAATCATCCTACACATGCCAAAATGTCTAACCAGTAGTGTGGATGAATTATCTCCTCCTACCGAATTTCAATCCATTTTAAATGATAACCCGAATTTGAAATAATTTTTAGATTTATAATTGGTATTCCAATTATTTGAAAAAAAATAGATTTGTATTAAGTATTTCAATTATTTGTAACCATTAACGTGTATTCTTCTTGTGCTTTAGTCTTATCAAATGATATTTTAATGCTTTTAATTCATTTGGACTTGATAAGTTTTTGCATATTCGAATCAATGATTGGTTTTTTGGTAGTGAATATGTTAATTTCGATTTTAATAAATTCAAGCATTAATTAAATTTTTGTGACATGGCTCGAATTCGAAACAATATTTTTGTTTATAATAAGTAATGCAATTATTTGTATTCGTATAATGTCGTTAACTTGTATTCTTATAGTGCTTTGTTATTATCGATGACAGTTTAATATTTTTATTCATTTGGATTTGATCATTTTCTCATATACATATTTCTACTCATAATAACAATTTTGCAGGAAATGTCTTTATCGGGGAGATAGGATAACGGAGGTGAGGAAGGCTAGTGCGCCACTAGGTCCCCAAAATAGGGAAAATTTGGGTCCCTCATCGAGAACAAGACGGGATTACAATCTAGGGCCCTGGAGTTGCTCAAGACGACTATCGACCTGGGGTACACGAATTGGAGGAAGGTGCCCATCGAGCTCAAGATGGGCATTTGGGGGGCATTAAAGATAGTTACTCACTTTATTTTTATTTTTATTTTATATTTATATTTTATAATTTAAATACAACTAACACTTACTTTATTTTTATTTTGTATTAGTTTGGCAGGAACAATTCAGCATGCCCCCACATGTGCGTGACACCATGTTTGAACAATTGAGAGATTAATAAAACAATGTGGAAGAAAATTATGTAGGCACGATACTTTGGCTAGGATTGGGAGTCCATCTTGAGTCTTAAGGACGTGGTACTACTGAAGGATCCAATCTTATTGGCAAGTTGGCGGCAATTTTTCGACAATGAGATATTAGATAGGCATCTCATCAATCAAGAAGGGCAAACTTGGCCAAAAAGGTCAACGTGCACTACTCTGAGCATACGTCTTACCTTGAGGCGGAGCAAAAGATGGTAAGTTTTTATTTTTCATTCATTTTAGTTTTATGTTATTCTAATTTAGAACTATTTTTTATTACTTACTAATTTTGTATTATTTTATTTCAAGAGACGAGGAGTAGCCCTGGGGGTAAGCCACATAGGATCTATGCCTATGTGGCAATTCGAATGAAGAAGGGAAAGGATAAGGAGGTGTCCCTAAGAATGGCATCCACAATTGTAAGTTATAAAAATAGCTTACAATTGTTTACTTTTTTTATTTATGCTATAATTTTTTCATTAACTTATCTAATAGTGCATTTTTTTTTTATCATTTTAGGCAAAGCTTAAGGAAGTGCACAACTCCCAATCTGATGCCGACAAGACATTTTTGGCTATGGATGCACTAAGCCAAGTTCTCAATGAGGATCACAAGGGGGTAAAAGGGGGTGAGCTCTCGGGTGAGGAAGTCGAGGCTCACCGAGATTCAGACGAGCAACATTGAGTTGGCTCATAAGGTAGACACCCATGACGATAAGTTAGAAAGGTTGGAGGTGACGATCCAAAATATGTTTGACTACATGAAGCATCAATTAGGGTCCATATCATGTAAGGGAAAGAGCAAAGAATTAGACAAGGACACCACTACTCCACCTCTCTCACCCTCACAGTTGATACGCACGCCCTCATAGATGCCCACATACTCCTCGCCTCTATATGATCCATTCGCCACCTTTACCCTCGTCGAATGGCCTATGTCAATAATTGGTTGTCCGGGTGTGTATATAATAGACACACGGGGTGGGACAACCATAGCTAAGGTGTTGAGGGACTTGAACATACACCCGGGTAGTTTGGTGCATGGAGGTCCATTGCAACCAATTGAGATAAGACTCTGCATCACGTATATTGTATATGGCAAGGAGAATGAACCCTTATGGTTGGATGAATAATGTGACGTTCGACGAATTGAGGGTTATCTCAATTTATTTTTAGTGTGGCCTACCTTACTCCTTACACTTGTTGAACACCCAACCCAATGGCAATTATTTATAATAATGTCATTTGTATTTGTTGGTTATGGATATTGAGTGTTGAATATTTTTTTTATATTATTATTTGATAATATGATTGAATTAATGTGTGTGGCTTTATTTTTTATGAGTGGATGAATGTTTCTTAGGATATATACTTCTTTGACAAGTTAAAATATGTTGTAACAGGTTAAACCATACTGCTAGATAGTGGTAGTGGCCATACTACCTAGCAATTTATTTAAATATGCTAAGAATTATCATGTACTTTGACTGTGATAAGTCCATGACAAGTTTGTCTTTGTCATGGACTTGTCACGGTCAATGTCCGTAATAAGTTTTCCTTTGTAACAGAATCATCACGGTCAATGCCTATGACAAGTAAAATCCATGTCACGGACATTGACCGTGACAACTCCGTGATAAAGAAGTTGTCACCCCAAAACTTATCATAACTTTTTATCATGATAAGTCTACCTTGTGAAGGTTTTTTACCATGACAAGTCTTCCTTGTGAAGGTTTTTTACCATGACAAGTCGTCAGTTTGGGTGTAGTGATTGTAATTTTCCATATGCGTAGTGGTGGATACGCTCGTGTCCATAGTTGATATTTCTACCACAACACTTTATGTGAGGTTCTCTAGCTAGGGGTGAGATTCGATTTTGATATTATCTAGTGCATGTATATTGATCTTAATCACGAGTTATACTTTGTGTGATTTAAGATGTTTTTTTTAGTTTATGTTGTTTGAGGAATTCATTAAATACTTTTCCCAAATCATAGGCGAGTGTTTTTTAGACCTCACTTTGGGAAACCAATTAATAGGGATACAAAAATGAAAAGTATTTTCCAATATTAATCATGCTAAAAAAATGAAGCATGTTCGAAAATTCTACGTGACAAAATTTACCAATCATTTATCGTACTTCCAATTTAGATCTTTGTTAGACGTGTTATAGATAAATCATAATGAAGAAGTAAAGTAACATTAAACGTCGAATGTATGGGGATAAAATCCACCAATGGAAAAAACAAAGGAGAATGCATCACTTTCACTAAAAAATTGGTAAAGACTTACATATGGGATCAATAAATTACACAACCTTTAATTCTATCTCCAGAACAAACGTTTTCCACTAATCTTTGAAAAGTCGGATACCTCTCGCTACACCAAAGGTCATTTTGTCACTATATTCCATGAGGGTTGGTCATGGCTCAGAGTTATGACTACATTTCTCATCGTCCTTATGTTGAAAAAGAAAGAAGACAACTGCTTTCGGTGGGTGATTGAAAAAAAAAGAGATAATAGGAAATGCCCGTGATAGTGATTTCAGTGACCTATCCTTATTTTTTCTCTAATTTTCTATAGTATGTATCCTCCTTATCCCTATTTAAGGAGGTTCAGATTGTTGAACCAAAACACAAAAAATACCAAGAACATAATTGAATGTAAAGAGCTCATTTGGGTATATATCTGTATAGAAAAATACGCATGGTATTTTCATTTGGAGTATACTTGCGAGATTCCTCTTTTACAACCCATTTGTTAATTGATTTGAGTTATTAGTAGATGTAGACAAATTGCCGAGCCATTAAAATATTATGTCTTTCTGTGTTTGATTTTCTACTCATTATACTTTTATTGTTTGCATGTCATATTATTATTTGGGGTCACAGTCAATATAATTTATTGACACGCTTTCACACTACAAATTGGTATCACAGCTAAGGACCTCCGATCTAGGGATTTAGATGTTTTTTCGGTGGAGGAACAATTATACCCATAGTAATATTCATCTGATATTATTCATATGGTTACTATTCATAACCCATTTTTTTAAAATTTGGATTTTTTCCGTCTGCATTTTTTTAACAGTAACCATTTGAATAAATCACAATTGTAAAACTTGACGTAGAAAAATTCGATGGCCAAAGAAACTTCAACATGTGGCATTGTGAAAATATGGATGCCTTAATCCAGTAGGAGCTATAAATTGCTCTTGGAGATATGCTAGAAGACATGAAGGAGGTTGATTGAAACAAAATTAAATGTAAGACTTGTGGTAATATTCGTCTTTATCTTGATAAGGATGAAAAATATGATTATATGCATGAGACGTCGATATGAAAATTATGGTAACAACTGGAGGAAAAGTACATGATGAAAAGTGTTAAAATTGACATTATTTGAAGAAGAGAAACTTGAGGTTCTAGTACGCATAAGGCATTTCTTAGGACAAATTTCCAATCAAGTCAATTTGTTTGTAACTGACTTAATTATGGACAAAACATTTGAATCATAGGTTAAGCTCTGTATTCTCAATCTCGTAAGCTTATGACATGTGTGATGAAGATGTAGCAGCAAAGCTTCAAAGATTGGATATACATCGTGTTGTGTTTAGTGCCTAGCTTGTCTTCACAATTACAAAGGGTCTCACAGGTATGGTTGCATTTGGAATATGGTCCTTAGATATTATTTATGGTTGTATTTTTTAAACAACATGGTTTGGAACTGATTTTAAATTATTATTAATGAAAAATAATTTTTCATTTGTTATTTCGTTGGAATAAGTTTTGAATCTCACTGGAATGAAATTTTGTTTTCGTTTGAACGATATTTGAAATCCTTAGAACGTCATTGGAAACTTGCTGGAACATGCATTTAACGATCGTCAAAGGAGGGGTCTCTATCAAACAGTGCACATCTCATTTGAAACTCACTCGAAGTTTGCTAAAACCAAAATGGCTTCTTATTCGAACGAACTTAGTTTTCATTAGAATGAAAATGCCATTTTGCTCAACTATGCAATCTCGTTTCAATGAGTTCGTTACCTCAAAGTTCGTCTTTTCACCATGTAAGGCGTGTTAGGATAAGATTTTTTAAGAACTTTTGGCAAAAATCTTTTCCTTACATGTTTACCAAAGTTCCAAAATCCTAGTTTCACCCACTACGTTTAAAGATTCAAGTTTCATCTTTCTTATACTTTGAGATCTTTTTCTTTGGTAATTAAAGTTTATTTCTGATCATCGTGTATTGACAACGTGTTTCGTTCAGTGGAATTCGTACTTGTTTTGATGTGTTGTGAAGAAAAAGTGGTAGATTTTATGATCTGATTCCATAGACAGTTTTTGTGCCTCATCGGTTCTGAGGCGTGTGTGGACTCCTTCATTATGGAAGCTAAAGTGGGTGGACTCTTGCATTGCACTATGGAAGAGAGGCTGAAGATCGAAGAGCATCAAGACTTTGTAGGGAGATGAGTTGTTAAGCAAATCTACTATATAATATTTGTAAGACCTTATCATAGCAAACTATTTGGATTGGTCTTTCGAGGTTTTTCCCTTTGTGATTTTCCTCGTACATCGGCGTGTTGGGTTGGATTTATTTATTTTATATCTTATCACCCAGATACATGTTTTAGGTTAAAAATATAAAAGTAGTTAAATTGTTTTTTTAAAAAGGTTCAATTTGGTGAATAAGTTTAATTAGGTTTAATTTGTTTAATTCTTTTTTCTTTAAAATTGAAAAATATAAAAATAAACGTTTTGTTTGATCAAAAAATCCTTGGCTAGTATCACTCATTCTCAAACTGGTATTAGAAGGGTTACGTTAAATTGTTGTGTTTTGATCTCGTGGTGTTAGGCATAAATTTTGGTGGTTTTGATGGTATTAGAACCCTTCTTTTTTATGGGTCGAACTACGCATTCTAGAAAATGCTTATGAAATTAGCACTTAAAATTATAGATCAGCAAGTTTGGTTAGCTATAGTTAAGGGGTGGTCTCCACCTGTCACTAGAGAAGGTGAATCGATTCAATTGAAATGTGTAAAATCATGGAGCAAAGCCGATCATTGCTTAAAAATTTTAATTCTCAAGGTTTAAATGCTTTAGTTTTTTATGCCACCCCAGAGGAGGATATTTCTTTGCATGACACTTTCAAGGCCATGGTTTTCGGGTCCCAGGTGAGTAATCGTTGATAGAGTGGAGATGAGAGTAAGGATGATGAAAAGGATGGGGTAGTGAACTCAAAGTTACCTTCCATGAGTTGTATGTGGAAACATTGAAAGTGGGGAAGGCTAACTTTAAGTTGTAAGTTAGGTTAAATAAATGTTCCACAGTGAATGATGATAATGTTTTGATTAAGGATCTTAGGTCACGTGAGAGGAATCTTCAAGAGAAGTTAGAGTACGTTGAGGGTGAGAAAGATAACCTTCGTAGTTTGATAAAGATTATGGAGAAAGAGATTTCAGAGTTTGAGGAGTCTAGTCATTTACTTGTGTTGAAGATAGTTAAGCTAGAGGAGAGATTGAGAGATTCGGGTCTGTCGGGTCGGGTCAAATTTGATTTGTAGTTTGGGTAAAAAAAGGTTGATAAAATGTTAGGCACTGTCCAAATTAAATATGACAAGTGTGTAACTGGTTTCAATAATCAAAATACTTCCTCTACCCAAGATAAGACCATGTATTTGAGAGAGTCGACTAAGAACGTTAGGAAAGGTCAACCCTTAGATGGCATCCCTCACTATGTTTACACTATCACTCATTTCGATAGGAAAGGTCTCCTTAAGAGGTTTTGCTATGATATGAAAAACGGTCCTAGAAAGTCTAAGAATACAGTCACCGTGGTTCCTAAAGCCCTTAAGTGTCATGTTACACCTACTTAGGTTAGGAAATAAGACTTGTTTGATTTAAATATTAGTATTATTGATTCTTATTTTCTTGCACACGACACCTACCATACTATATCTAATGGTTTATTGTGTTCGCACGTTTAGCAAACACTTGTTAGGCTTCATGACGTATGTTTGCTAGTGTTATAATGTTTGTATCTTTTATATTTTGATTTTTTATTCATTAAGTCATATTGAAAAATCTAAAAAAAATTGTTTGTCTTTTGAGCTAGTTTGTTGTCAAAAATGGTATTTGTTTTCTTTTGTATTCATTTAGAAAAACTCAAAAAGATTTTCGATCTTTATGTATTTTAGTTTTACACATTTTCCATGGAATATTGGTTTATTTGAATCCAATTCATTATGTTCTTTCCATGTGGCTAGGAAATTTGGTTATGATTACTAATGCTTAGATTGTTCTTAATCACGCTTGGATGGAATTGTTTCGAACATGATTCGCTCAATGGATTCAACATTGTATATGCCTCTACACACACATGGAGGAGCGTTTTGAATGTTAACTTCACTTGTATATTATAGCTATATGAGATGTTCTTCGATTAATATTGTCATCTACATATTTTGTGACTATAGGAAGTTTGTCCATGTAAGAACCATTGCCCGTGAGAATATTTAATTCGTATCAACTATATAGGGATGCACGGGAAAGGGCTATGAAAGGACCAAATATCCTTTGCGGGAAAGACACTGCAAGAAACAGCCTAATGAAAAGATTAAATGCAATAAAAACAGAAAAATTGCCAATTCCAACTTAGTTTATTTGTTTAATTTTCAAAACTGATATCTTCAAAATCATTGATGGAAAATAATATAGTATATGTTGTGGCCATCCCGTCCCAGTTGGCACGAATGCGGGGGGCTCGTGCCCTTTCTCGGGGCACTTTGGCCATCCTTAATTGGGGTGATGTATATAAATAGAGTCTCTAGCCTATTTTACATAAAATGAAAAAGATATGTTGTTGCCTCGAGAGAACGGCATCAAAGACATACTAACGCTTGCGAAACCAATTAGTTCAAGGGTTCGAGCACTAAGTTATAGAATGGGAAGGTGTTAGGCACACATCCTGCTCTTTCGATCTCTCATGGGCTTGTGTTATTCTTCTCCTCAATAACTCTGTGAAGTGTGTGAATGTATATATAAATGGAGAGTAGAATTACTCGACTCGCATTATGGATAAAGGCGAAGTGAGGTCATCCATAGGAGTGTTCACAAAATAGTAAAAATATAATGGGTGCGTTCATCAGGTTTCCAATCATTTATAGAATAACGATGGTATACATTGGATAAAACCCAAGCATGAATCACAAGTATAATATATGAAAATAATATATATAAAAAATAAGAAAGGAGGACTCGAGTCTCGAATTTTACCCTATATGCCTACCTAGCCTAAAAAGGCATCAAAGTCCACGTACTTTGAATATAACACGAGGGTGGGGTTTATCCCATAAATATAAATGGGGACATTTCTTATATGTATGTGTGTAGAAAAAGGATCTTTTAATGTGAGAAAATGTAGTGAGAAATCACCGTTTGAAATTTACAAGAAAACCCGCCTTTCTTTTTTTTTTATAGAAAATATAGTGTGTGTAATACTATTAATAAAAAGGTTGGATATATATTAATATGTGCCATCTAAAAATGATGGAGTGCTAAAGTAAGAATTAAATAACTAATGCGAAAAGTAGAGAATTTAAAGAGAGAGTGAAAGGTTTGGACCTTTTTTGGAAGCTTTAAGGTTTATCTTGATTCTTGAAGGGATGCTCTTGCAAGTGGATGAAGTGGTAGGAGGAGAGAGAAGGGAATTTGCTAAATTGGGTAATGAAAGGAAGGAAATGGAATGCGGGCGAGAGGTTTCAATATTTAAACCACGTCAACTTTGAGAGAATGTTGCTGAGATCACTAAGAGCGATATTTCTGAGATGCCTTTCGAAGTGAGATTATGCTCCCTATATATAGTGTCAAGGGGGTGCCAATCGACATTGTCCTTGACCTGACTATCGACAGGAAACCCCAAACACACTGCTAATAGGAATGGAAATGGGTTTGCCCTTCCATAGTCTCATGCATATTTATTAAAAATACTTCGTAAAATTCAATTCGTAAGTCCAAATTGTGCATAGGAGGAATCGTTAGAAAGGGTATTCAGATACCTTTAAGAATTCATGGGCCGCTTCCAGGTCTGGGAATTGATAGTGGTCAAATGGGGCTCGAAAGTGCCGGATAATTTTTTGGACAAGAGGAAAATAGATCATTTTTTCTGAATTATAAGGATGATTTGTGCACAGGGAGGACCACTTGAAAGGTTATGCAGGGCTCTTCGATGTTCCAAAGAGCTTCGCTCGATTTGGAGAGTTGACTATGGTCGAATGGGGCCCAGAAGCACTCGGTTACCTTTCATAGTAAAACAGGTCATTAATCCGTACCATAAGGTTGAGTTTCACATGAGGTGGACCGTTGGAAAGGGTATTTAGATTCATTAAATCTCATTCGGGCTGAATAGATGACAGGAGGCAAATGGAGCTCGAGAGTGTCCGGTGGCCTCTATATCGATTTTCGGGGGAAAATGGTTCCCTCGTTCGAATCGTAATGACATTTCAATCACAGGGTTGAATGCAAGAAAGTGTATTTAGGTACCTTTAAATATTCATTGATCTTAAACTCAGTTGAAGAAGTTGGTTGCGGTCAAAATCGGGCTCGGGAGAGCCAAGTGGCCTCCAGATCGATTTTTGATACTAAAATTGATCATTCGTCTAAACCATAAGTCCAATTCACACATGGTTTGGACCATCATAAAGGTTATTCAGAGCCCTTTGAAGATTCAATTATCTTCCACTCAGGTGAGAGAGTTAAAAGTTATCCACATGGGGCCCGAGAGCGCTCGATGGCCTCTAAATCAGTACCTGGAGTATGATATGGGGTTTATGGTGAAGGAGGAAGTGTTATCGACCTAAGGAGATTCTTAAGAGGATCATCGAACATGGTGTGTAAAAAGACCCTCTACGAGTGAGCTTGGAACAAGATAAGGCCATTGAATAGACACCACGTGGATATTTCGAAAAGAGGTCAATTTTATATACCAAAAGGATGAGAATAATTTGTTTAGAGTGTCGAGGTCAATTATGAGGACCCAAGGTTGTATTGGGGTGATCAATTCTACGGGTTGAGGTCAATTCTGAGGACCTAGAGTTTTAGAGACTGATTATGTGGGTTTGAGATCAATTTTGAGGACCTAAAGTTATGACGACTGATTTTGAGGATTGAGTTCAATTATGAGGACCTAAATATGTGATCACCGATTTTGCGTGCCAAGGTGAATTCTGAGGACCTAACGTTGTAGGGAACAATTCTACATGTCGAGGTGAATTCTAAGGACCTAAAGTTATAGGGACCAATTCTGCAGGGAGAGGTCAATTCTGAGCACCTAAAGTGGTGATGATCGATATTGAGGGTCGAGGTCAATTCCGAGGACCTAAATATGTAACGACCAATTCTAAGGGTTCGGGTTAATTATGAGGAATTAAGGTTGTGATTATTGATTATGAGAGTTAAGGTCAATTCTAAAGACTCAAAGTGGTGATGATCGATTCCGAGGGCCGAGATCGATTATGAGGACCTAAAATGGTGATGATCTATTCTAAGGGTCGAGGTCGATTATGAGGTCTTAAAGTAGTGACAATCGATTAAGAGGGACGAGGTTAATTTTGAGGACCTAAAATAGTGACGACTAATTCTGAGGGTCGAGGCCGATTCAGAGGACCTATAGTGATGACAACCAATTCTGAGGCCCGAGGTCGATTCTGAGGACCTAAAGTCATGATGATCGATTATGAGGGTCGAGGACGATTCTGAGGACCTAAATTTATGATGTGATGAGTTATTCTCTAGGGGAATCTTTTCTTTATCTTGGGGATATAAATGTTCTTATTGTTCTACTAAGGATTGCATTAATTTGAAAGGGGATAACTATGCTCGGGAAAGCGTGGCGGATTTTAATTACAAGTGCATCCTGAAAATCTGATGATGGATGGAATGGGAGAAATTTTAGCCCAGAAATTCTGCATCAAAATTAATTAGGTATTTTTTTTAATTCGGATGAGGAAGCATTTTGGTTTGAGGTTTGGATTCCACTTGGAATAATTGAGATTTAAGATTCCATTGAGGAATTGTAGTGGACTCGGGATGCAAGTGTATTATTGGTTTTGTTTATGGAATATGTTTAGGGTTTATGATGGAGATAAAAGCATAATATTAATCCTTTTAGGGACTTCAAGAGTTTGTAAGGAATTGTTGTTCCCAAAAATGGTTTTCCTCATGAAGAAATGTTCTAATATTTGTTTGGCATTTTTAGGAAATTTTTAGGCGTTGTTTTTTGGGGATTTTTCTAGCAACTCCTAGAATTTTTATACATAATTCTTAGGGACCTACTGATCGGTATGCTGTAGGGTTTTTTGTTTGGCAATGGCACGGACTCCTAGGATTTCTTGGAAATAAGAATAGGCAGGTGCCGATCGATATGTGCATGGGTCTGCCGATCAGCATTCCCTTTTGTCCCTATAAAAAGGGGGATATCCCTCCTTATTTTTCATATGTTCAAACCTTTGAATCTTCTGCTTACTCTCTTTAAAAACTGTTCCTAAGTCATTTCTTCTTCAAAACATCAAATGGCAGGTTCTTCTAGGGAGGAATACAAATTAGGACGGCTGAACATTGTTAAATGGGCAGGACTAGAGTGGCAATATAGGGTTCCCCTTACCTTGGGTAGCGAGAATGACTTTGATCTCTTTGAGCCAGTGTAATGACATATTTCTCATGTCCGCTATCTTACATTTGTGTGTGTCGTATGACGTTACATTTGGCAAGTCTCTTCATGATCTCATATGACGACCTTAATCCAAATTATAGGATTTAAGCATTCAACATCTCCATCATGTGTCCCACATCTGCCTCAACGACTTCATATTCCACAATTTTAGGGACTTAATACAAGTGGTACGCAAGAGAAGTCAAAACAGTGAAAGAAGGCAAGATATTGAAGTACAAGGGTATTTTGGTAATTTTATAAACACCATCTAGAGGTCCAGTCAACTGGAAATTTTAAGATCTCAACGCCACGAAGATACTGGAAGAAACGACACCTCAATCTGAGCTACGGTGAAGAAGTTATGGCCCTTTCAAAATGGAGAAAATTTTGAGAAAAATACTTGAAAAATGATAAGTCCTTTTAGCCCCAAACCAGCGAAATTTCTCGAACTAAAGGCCAAAACGATTCGGGGGGTGAACCAGTTCGCGGTACACCCAAATCGGTTTGGGGTACCTGGCGCTGGCAAGAGTCCCAAAGTTTTAAAATTCTTTTTGGATTCCTATAAAAGCCAACTCCGGGGGAGTTATTTTATAAGACTTAGAGAGATGATTTTGAGAGTTCTAATTGCTCTAGTGTTCATATTTTTGAGTCCCAAGACTCCCGTTTTGATTCACACATCATTTCCATATCTTTGCGAATCCTTTTGAAACCCAAGAAAATAACTTTGGTTTTATTCAACGCTTGTGGAGAAGCCATCTTTCTTCTTCATTACTACTCACCTGGAGTTCCAGAGGGAGATTCCAGCCGGCGACATCAGAACTGACACCTGCGGGTATTTCTGTGTCACACTATATTTTCATTGTAATTCATGTAACCGTATCTTACAAAATTATGGTGGAAATAAAAGGTTTTGCCCTTTTGGGGGATTTTTCCTCACATGTGTGTTTGAATGTTCTTTCTTGATTCTATCATCTTCAATCACACCTAGATGCATGTGTAGGATTTAATTGATAAAAACCGAGTTTAATTAAATAATTTCTTTATTTGAACACAAGCGCACTCCCTTAAATTGGTATCAGAGCCAATTACACAATTATACCGTGTAATTTTCCGCAAAATTTTTCTAAGATATCAATTTTCTGAAAAATTAATTTTTGAAAAAGGGCATGTTTTAATGGAGAAGTTATATAATAAAATGCCAGTTTTTGACGGGACAAACTATGGATTCTGGAAATCCCGCATAAAATTTGCTTTAAAAGCCATTGATGAACGTGTCTGGATTTTGGTTAAAAGAGGGTGGACACCTCCCTCCATCACTGTTGAGAACGTAACTAGTTTAAAATCTTCCACTACTTGGACTGAAGAAGAATTTAAATGGTCTTCTTTGAATTCAAAGGGTTTAAGTGTTATTTCTGTATCCGTCACACCTGACGAGTTCAAATGGATAATAATGTGCCCCACGTCAAAAGAGGTATGGGATGTTTTACAACTTACCCATGAAGGAACCAATGCTGTGAAAGAGTCTAAGCTGCAAAATTTAACAACTCAATTTGATACCATCACCATGCATGAAACTGAATGTTTTGATGATTTTTATGCTAGGCTCTCTGATATTGTTAATACTAGCATTAATCTTGGTGAACACATTCCTAATGCTAGAATTGTTAAAAAGATTTTACGTTCACTGCCTAAGCTTTTTATCCCTAAAGTCACTGTGCTAAATTCTATGGGTAATTTAAATACGCTAAAATTAGAGGAACTTGTAAGAGACTTGCAAACGTATGAATATGATATGTTTCCTAAATCTGTCAAGCCTAAAGATAAGGGAATTGCACTTAATGCCAAGGAGAGAAAGAGTGAGGGGTCAACAAGAAAGAGAGTTGAGTCATCTACAAAGAGAGAGAGAGAGAGAGAGAGAGAGAGAGAGAGAGAGAGAGAGAGAGAGAAACGTCTGATTCTAAGTGTGACTTTGATTTAGATGATTTGGCTCTATTTGCTAAAAAATTCAAGAAAATTCTCAAATTTAAGAATAATGGAAATTTCAAAGATAAAAGAATTTTTAGAAAATAAGTTTGAAAAGAAAAATGAAAAAGATTTTAAAGTCCCTCCTAAGAAAGATAGTGAGAGATGCTATGAGTGCTACGGTAAGGGTCATAGAGCTTTTGAGTGTGCTTCTAGGCTGAAAAGAGAAAAAAGCAAAGCTATCCTTAATGCTACCCTTAGTGATGACAGTAAGGTCGAGTCGGTGGACTGTGGAGATGAGTCACCGCATGAATATAACTTCACCGCATTCATGGTTAGTCATGTGATTACTTCTAGTGCTTCTCACGATGATAAGGATGCTACTTCATAGGGATACCTCGACAGTGAGACCGATGTGAGTGAGGGGGAGGATGATGCAAGTGAGAGTGACCTTTAATGCACGTACGCTGAGTTATATTCTGAGTCTTTTAAAACTAAAAAGCGTAACAAAGCATTAGTTATTAGGATCACCACTTTAGAGGGAGATTTAGTAAAAGCTAGAGAGAAAGAGTCCTCCATCTGCACTACCCTGAGAGAGAGAGAGAGTTTGCCTATGTTGAGAGATAGTCTGTTTAGAGAAAGAGAGAGACTGTTTGGAGAGAGAGAGAGATTTGGTGTGAGAATAAAAAGGGGAGAAAAGAAAAAATTGATAAGATAATATGTTTTGAGTGCAAGGGGGAAGGGAACAAGGCATTTGAGTGTCCCACTAGACTTAGGAGAAAGGGAAAGGAAGTTGCTATGCCTACTACCCTAAGCGATAGTGAGGATGAGAATGAAGATGAAAGTGTGATCCGAGAAGCTTTTAGAAAGTTTTTTATCGAGACTATGGAAATAAAAAGGTCAAATATAATCATAGTTATTCGGATTTGTGAGTTGAAGGAAGAGAATGATGAGATAAAAAGAGAAAAATGTTATTTGACCAACATAGTGTCTAGTCTGACGACACGTGTATCCCATCTCGAGGATGAGCTCAAACAAGTACGGGAGGTCCAAGTCTCATTAGAGAACGCATCTGAGAAGGTGGATAAGATGGTTCCCTATCCCATTTTGAATGATGGTGAGTATGATGGAAAAGTTCATGATGGTGCATGCACTTCTCTTAATGCGCCCGAGCCTATCTCCACTGTGGTGAGTGAGTCTCATGGGTGTCCGTCTAGGAAAGCTCATCCAAAATCCTTGATAAATTAATTCCTATACCAGTTTATGTTTGATCCCACTACAAGAAGAGAGGACATCTTAGGGAGTTTTTTTCTAAGTTGGGTTTTGTTCCATATCATGCCACTTCACACGTCCCCTCACATGCACCCATTCATGATACTTTTCTTGCACATAATGATAGAGAGTTTGCACATACTCGCGAGCAAGTGAAGTTTTTTTATTAAGACCACACATGATCTTATGGAGTTAGTTCAAAAGATGTCACCATCTTTGGAAAACTCCACCGTTCTTCCTCGTTGAGGTCTTGACATGTTTGCTAGAATAGGGTGTTTTACATAATGTCTCTTTTGCCTATTGCTAGCATGTATCGCTAGTTTGTTTTTATTACTTTTTTCTTTTTATTTTTTATTTTTTGAAAAATTCAAAAAGATTTTATTTTGACAAAATTTTGAAAAATCCAAAAAGATTTTTGTATTTTATTTGCACCTTTTATGGATTAGCATTTAAGATGGTCGAGTCACAAATTTCATTCCATTTATCCACGTGACCGTTTGATAGTTATTTGAGACGCTACATCATTGCATCCATGTGCTTTACATTATTTGGAGTCTTTGAGATGTGATTGGTGATATCTTTCTTCATTTTTGACTCTTATCTCCTTTATTGCACACATGCACGACTATATTTGAATCTTGTACTTGTCCATCACATATTGGCTTGAGTGTTTCCATATCGATTCTGTCTATACAACGTACAATTTGCGATAAAACTTGACAAGATTGGAATACATGTTAAAACTGTTTGGTGAGACTGTGTGTTTATTTCAAAATGGGGAAGGGATGCGAAAGGTTCATTTAGCCTTTGCGAATACTAAGACACCGTTAAATTGGACCTAAAAAATGGAGGAATTTTATTATCCGGGGTCTAAATAGTTTAAAAGAGCTCGAAAAAATTTAAAGGCAATAAAAAGCAATTCATGCCAAATATGGACCATTAGGTTTCACCATCAATTCTCCAAAGTTTGAGAATTTAGATTACCTCTATTCAAACTATAAATCTGGGTTAGTTTGGTTGGAGAATTTAAATGGGTTTGCACTTCCTTGAAAGTCCTAAAAAAGAGTTAAATCGTTTTGGATGTTATTGGTGTGGAAATCACTTTGAGATTTGATTTGTTGATTTGATAGAGTCAATGTTTCATAGTTCCATCTTTTTACACCAAAGGAATATTTTGAGTTCATTCTTTAGAGGTATCCGATATTCATCGTGCACATATGTCATGTTTGTATGCATTGATTTTGCTATCGAATTCGTTCACACCCCTACATTTATGCTATCATCGACTTGGTTTTTTGTGTTCCTTCATGGTGTGATACTTTGTTTGTTTATTTTGTGTGAAAAAAATTAAAATATTCAAAATAGAAGTTTTTTTCCTTGTGACATTCTTTATTTGCATTTATTTCTGCTTCTCATATCTGTCTATTTGTGGACATAATAAAAAGGGGGAGAAAGAACTATCATATTATGGGGGAGTTTGGAGTTTTTGAGATTTGACTTATTCTTTTATCATAATTTGGTATCTATGTTTATCTCATTTCAAACTCGATACATCACTTTGTATTTTCTTTATCACATTTGTGTAGGTACTACATTGATGATCACTGAATTGCACACCCTACTGAGAAAAGTTTTGAGAATTTTGAATATTTGAAGATCAAACGATGAAGTCTCATTCATTTGTATCATTCCAGTTTTGGATTCATAGAAGGGTAGATTTGTATAGGCAATCTGTTTTTTTATAATTTGAATTTTTATGTATGTACCAGCATAGACATATGTGGAAATTTGTAAGGACCTATTTATCATGTTCGTTATCTTACATTTGTGTATGTCGTATGCTGATACATTTGGCACATCTCTTCACGATCTCACTTGATGGACTCAATCCAAATTCTGGGATTCAAGCATTCAACATCTCCATCATGTGTCCCACATCTGCCTCAATGACTTCATGTTTCACGATTTTAGGGATTTAATGCAAGTGGTACGCAAGAGAAGTCAAAACAGTGGAAGAAGGCAAGATATAGAAGTTCAAGGGAATTTTGGTAATTTTATAGCCACTATCTGGAGGTTCGGTCAACTGGAAATTTTAAGAGCTTAACGCCATAAAGATACTGGAAGAAATGTCACCTCAATGCGAGCTACGGTGAAGAAGTTATGGCCCTTTGAAAATGGAGAAAATTCTAAGAAAAAGACTTGAAAAATGATAAGTCCTTTTAGCCCCAAACCAGCGAAATTTCTCGAACTAAAGGCCAAAACGATTCGGGGTACACCTAAACCGATTCGGGGTACCTGATGCTGGCAAGAGTCCCATAGTTTTAAAATTCGTTTTGGATTCCTATAAAAGCCAACTCTGGGGGAGTTATTTTATAAGACTTGGAGAGATGATTTTGAGAGTTCTAATTGCTATAGTCTTCATATTTTTGAGTCCCAAGACTCATGTTTTGATTCACACACCATTGCCATATATTTATGAATCCTTTTGAAACCCAAGAACACAACTTTGGTTTTGTTCAACCCTTGTAGAGAAGCCATCTTTCTTCTTCATTCCTGCTCACCTGGAGTTCCTAAATGAGATTCCAGTCGACGACATCAGAATCGATGCTTGCGGGTATTTTTGTGTCACACTATATTTTCATTATAATCCATGTAACCGTATCTTAAAAAATTATAGTGAAAATAAACGATTTTTACCCTTTGGGGGAGTTTTCCTCACATGTGTGTGTTTGAATGTTCTTGCATGATTACATAATCTCCAATCACACCTAGATTCATGTTTAGGGTTTAATTGGGAAAACTGAGTTTAATTGAATAATCTCTCGATTTGAATGCACACGCACTCCTTCAGTTGGTAGCTGAGGAGAGCTTCCTTTCGTGCGAGCATATACATCACCATTCGTCTAGGGTGAGGAACCCTAGTGGCTATGTAAGTATGGTGACATTTGGTATTCCTTATTATTTTTTTAATTTTCATATGATGATGAATGGTCTTTTCTTATTTTTAGCTTTGGTAGGATGACATAGCTCCTTTGAGCATGCGTTCTAGGGGGACGACTAGGTTGGAGGATGTTTAGAACCATCTTCCGATGATGGTGAGCTAGATGGTTACTTCTTCTAGTTTTGGCCTTTTAGAGCAGGCCTTAGGCGAGAAGTTGCGTTCTACTATGATGTTGTTCGCTTTGGGAGAGAAGTGGTAGTCATTATCCACAGCTTCCATTTCAGTTTCGAGGAGATGAATGTTACTCCCGTTCATGTTCAGTAGAAGCTATGGATAGATTACGAGGGTGCACAAATAGAGGTGGACCGTACGATGAGGGTGATACTAGATGAGGTTTAGGAGGCATTGGGGGATGTGGATAGGATTGTTTCTCGAGATTCTATCCACTTATCTTCTCTTTGAGAGGTGATCTTGAGTAAGAAGATTGATGATAATGATGGACGACCAGTGGGACACATGGCCCACTTGTTTATTTTGCTTTTATTGGGTGTTTTTTTGGTGGCCACGAGTGGTGACATTGTTCATCTCTAGTTTTTGCCATTTTTAAGGATGTTTTCTGACATTCCATTCGATGATTGGGGGAGGCTGACTTTGGCGGCCCTTTAGTCTTGTTTTGATGCATTTAGTCGGTGTTGTCGATCCACTTTTACAGGGGCCACGTACCTTTTGGAGTCAACTTTTGCATTTCTTTTTTCTTCTTATGTATTTCTTTCATTTTCCTTTCGCTTTTTCTTGACTGAATCTTATCACTTTGCAAACATTATTTAAGGTGATTGGGCGTAAGTTGAGGTTGATAGCCCTGAAGGACGAAGCTTTAAGGGCCTTCTGTCGGATGTACCAGTGGAGAAAGTCCAACAGGAAGTCGAATCAGTCCTTGTCCTTGGCAGCGGTGCGATAGGCTCTTAACATGCTGACGAGTGATCAGGTTATTTCGTCTTACTTTTCAATCCTCTCTTAGCATTTTCTTTCTTTGCAAGAATATTGATCTTTTGTCGGGGATTTCTGGTGACATTTTACCCTTGGTGAATGGCTCCTTAGAATATGGGGTGATGAGTATTCATGCACAGATGCAGTGGTTGATGGCATATGAGTTTGGGTATGCCTAGTACCTGGAGGAGAGGGTTGTGAGATAGACCATGGAGTATGAGGTGGAGGTCCCACCGTCGGTTCCCCATATGTATATGAAGTGGGAGAGGGAGATGTCTGTTGAGGCTAGGGTGGCAGTGATGGTTGGCAAGGCCAACACGCTTTACATGAACACGGCGACGAGCTATGACTACCTAGATTTTATGACGAGTTGGTTGATGCCCTATTACTTTTATGATGTGGTGAACATGCCTCCACCTCCGATGGCTTCAGGTAGGGGTACTAGCAGGACGGTGGGATCTTCCAGCAGAATGAGTGGTGGTACGTCGTCGTCGGCGGCAGTGAAAAAAGGAGGCTCAACTTATTCAGGTCACTCCCATTTCTTATAATTTTTGGTTGAATAATGGCGGGACACTAAGCATGCCGCACCGTCCTAATGTATCGGTGCTGGGGTTGTTGGGGCTTACAGACGATGTCCTTTAGCCTAAGGTATATTTTTATTTTTTCTCCCTTCTTGTATTTTTGGTTTTGTCTTTGCTTTTTTCTGACTGGTTGGTCTTTTATTTCTTACTTGTAGTATGTTTAGTTACTGACCACTTAGTTAAAGGATATCAAGGACTTGGCGGCCTTCGTGACTGCGTACATAAAGGATTACGTTCCTTCCTTCTTGGTTCCGTCAACCACCTTGGATGAGGTATAACTTTCTAAAAGTGGAGGTTCTACCGCTCGTCGTCGAACGAAGCGTGTACGTCGGGGGGTGAGGGTTTGAGAGAGAGATTATGGGTTTGGGCCGAGTCACATATTTTTTTTTGTTTTTCTTATTTCCTACAAAGATGTAATCGTGTAATGACATCATATATATATATATATATATATATATATATATATATATATATATATATATATATATATATATATATATATATATATATATATATATATATATATATATATATGTGTGTGTGTGTGTGTGTGTGTGTGTGTGTGTGTGTGTGTGTGTGTGTGTGCGAAGGAGAAATTTTTATTTTTAGTTATTGTTTTAATGACTTATCCTACATGCACTTTTACTTTGTTACTGAGACTATTTATTTTAGAGAATGAGCGCTTAATTAGCGTGACGAAAAAGTTTATTTTTGGAAATGATAAGTAGAAATGGATAAGTAAGATGAAATAACCAGAGGGTTTTTAAAAGAAGGATTTATTTTTTGAGAATTTCATTTTGACAAAAGAGGAAAGATATATTCCTCTAAAATAGGGGGGTTGTCTATCAGCATACCCCTTGTCCTACCTATCGGCATACGGGTCAATTCAAATCACTCTAAGACTTTGATTGCACTTTCCTACATATGAAAGTACTTTGTAAGGAAGGAATTCATTTGGATTCCTCACATTCCTTGTCTTTTGCCAAGCCATTTGTGTATAAAAGGAGAGGTAAGGAGTGTAGTTTTTCCATACATACCCACTTCCTTTTTCTTTCTTCTTTCTTCTTACTTTCTGCTCCATTATTCCACAAATGGTCCTTCTGATGCATGCAATTTTTTTTTCCTACCATGAAGGTCTAGAGGCCATATGTTTATATCATGTCGGATATGAGGCTTTAAACTTGTTTCTAGTCTCCTTATGGCGTAACAGAGCCATTGACTAGAATATGATAGCGGCGACCACACAATTCTGGTATCCTTAAGACCATGTTTTTCATTTCGGTTTAGAAGTGGTCTGCCCGAACTACGAAGAGTTCTCATCCATGTTGGGAATTAATCCCACTGTAGAGAGGATGTGTTGGAATTTTCTCATTCTCCTCGAGCATTGTTAGCAGAGTTGCTCCATATTTCCCCTTCGATGGCTCGACTGTTGGTTATTGGGGGGATGATTTCCCTTTGGGATGTCATGCGTTCTATATGCTTAAGGGATTTCAATAATGCAGGCTACACCAGAGCTGTTGCCGTGGGCCTTACTTCGAGGATTTTACTGGTGACGAGCGAATTAATGGTGAATCCCCAGTTGGATACGATAACAACATGGATGTATTATCGTATATAACACCCCGCCTATTAGAATACTGGGTGGGCAGCCCTTTATCAAAATAAAACATTGGTCTCATATGGCTCATTCTTAGCATATTTGTCGAGAAAATTTTTAAAATTACTAACAACCTAGTAATTAAATAGATGGATGTCAAATTTTATCTTACATTAATTAACAAGATGCGAAAATCAATAATAATTAAACCATTCACACAATTGATAACTGAATCCAATAACATAAATAATATGAATAAAGAAGAACGAATCAACTAACGGTTCAATAATAAATTGATACACAAGATCAAATAAATAAACTGAAATACCAAATCTTAGGGCGACATGCCCAAATGAATGAGGAAATAAAGTCCCTAAACTAGGAATTAATGAATGAGGCGTCTATAGCAAAATCCTGTAACTTCCACACGAGCTGTAGCTATGCATCTGTGGATAGAATCCTCAAGCTGGGGGTCTCTGTGGCTTTCCTTCTAACCTCACTAGTTAAGTTACCCCACCTAAATACCCTTATTGCACCTCTATCTATCACACAACTCTAACCCTAGTACTCTTAATTTGATTATTAAGTCATCTACTATTAACTTATTATTCCGTTCAACTATATTAAGTCATATAAGTTCACACCAGCTATATAGGAAACCCCTTTTCAATCGTACAACTTTCGCACTAGCTATATAAGAAATACATTAACACTTATGTATTAATCTCGTATATAATTATCTACTCATATTATATATGTACTAGCATACTACAACATTCACATACATGTCACGTATAATAACCATCCATTCCAGAGTAATAACTCAACGGATGCTTTCTCTAAAATACTATCATCCCAAGTATGCTCACTCTAATTCAATTACCGTAAGTCGGACTAACTCACACCTAACTTTGGTAAAATACCACAAACGTAGTGGAAGCGATCATATTTTCCAGAGAGTGAGACCGAATCATACCCAAAATATCTCCCCTCGAAAATAAATTACAAACAGAAATCCTGGATGATATGGTCTGGGAGCTATACTCTCCCTTCATTCACTAGCCAAAGGATTCACCCACATCGCGTAACCCCCTATGATATCACTAGTGGGGTATGTATAACTATAAATATCATTCACACCAATAATAATTCATAGAAATATATATATATATATATATATATATATATATATATATATATATATATATATATATATATATATATATATATATATATATATAAGTTCAGCTAACTCGTGCCTAACACCCGTAACTCTAGCCCCAATATACCTGAGTCCAAATTCCGAAATTGTGATTTACTAAATCATGCATTAATTAATTCATTAACATAGTATCACTCCACTACAATACCCGAACTCCTTCACTCGGTCCGTAATTTAACCTGTATGAATGTATTTCTCTCAACTCATTAATTATGTGACACACATTTTTCTCTCTCCTAATCTCAATTACATCCATATATAATTTCTAGGAGACGGGATCCATATTCATTTTTCATTAAATAAATATTACCCAAATAATTTTTTAAACAAACTCAACCTATATAATTAAATAGGGAAAATTGCCAAAAATACAGGGATCATCGATCAATCGATGAATCCATCGATCGATCGATCAATCAGGTTTCAACATTCTGCCCCAAGTCATTTTTCCACCATTGATAAACCTCAAAGTTTTTAAATTACACCTATAAACATTTCTAACACTAATGTAAATCATCAACATCACTGATTTTCATTCTGATTCACATAATTAGCAAATTGGGTTTTTATCAAATTCATTCAATCTCGTATTCAATCTGATTCAAAAATTCATATTACACAATATTGGTTACTGGATTTCATCTCTACATCATATCCTAACATCATGTGATAGCATCTCCTCATTAATTAAACATCAATATCACATCTATGTGTTTAAATCCCCCAAACCCAATTTAACATGTGGTAACCCAAAATGGGTTTTGATTTACTCACACTTTGATATGAATCAAAATACTGCAATTTAGATTGAATGCAAGATAAATACTTACCTGATTATATTCGTAGGGTCTGATTTCACGTTTGAAGATGACGAATCTGACACGGCATGCCCAATTCCTTCTTGGATTTGGCTCCCAAAAGCTTATCACTTTCTTCCTCTTCCTTCTTCTTCAATACTAGGATTTTCCATAATGATGAGTTGCTATCCCAATTCCTTAAATTAGGCTAATTATTTCAAATCTTGAAATTAGGCTTATGGGCCAAGCCCAAATGACTCTAACACACCCGTGTGGGCCCGGTTATGCCTAAAAATACCTCGAGACCTGATTACTACCCCCAAGTACTCTATTCTGACTATCTTGACCCATCCAAAATCAACCATGACCTCGAAATCTCCATCCAAGTCACTCTACAAAAAAAATCCTATCTCGACCCTCTATAGTTTATATCAACTCGCAGTTGAGATAAAATATCGCCACTTCACCATCACTCGCTAGGACATTAAATTAATAATTTACCATTACTTTATAATTATATTCTACAAATATTAACCATTATATCTCCCAATTAATATTTTAATTAGCACATAGTAATTAATTTAATTCAATTATGACACACTTGTAATTTAAAATTACCCAAAGTAATTAATTAATAAATACTCAAAAATACGGGGTGTTACACGTTGTAGTCCCTCGACAATGATAGTGTTGAAGACTCTGAATGGTCTTGAAGCTTGGAGGGATGGTTGCTCCAATTTTTTAAGAGATTTCTTGGTGAAGTTGTTCATGTGGATGGCTGAGAGGTTTCAGGTGGCGGTTCCTCCTGAGTATCCCTTTGTAGGCATGTCGAATTTCTTTGCTTGATACTTTATGAGTTTCTGACCATCTATAGAGAATCGGGTGAATTGGTTCATGGATCAAGAGTCCTGATGCCTTCATTGGTCGTTTCCATGGTAAGGGTAACTATATCTTGTTCTAGAATTAGGAGAGTACCGGTATGCTTGATTAGTGGGCCTATGGCAAACTTCATTCTATTTTCCTTGGCGACTTCTGTGTCAAGTTGGGTGGGAGTAAATATTGACTCCTCGAACACTAGACTTATTTTCATGGAAGACTTGACTAAATCCATGTGCATGAGATTAAGTTCTCTATATGACTTGTCGATCGTTAACCCATCCATCTTAATATATAAGCAAGGTCTAGCATGCGTTCGGGGACTACCTGAAATGATCGTGGAAGCGAGTAGTCGTAAACGTCTCCGCGGAAGAGACCAACCAAAGGTGGTTTCTCCATTTTGACACCATAGAAGGGTGAATAGCAATTTTCTAGGCTGGTCAGGGTATATAGCTCCATCAAGCGCATTGGGCATATAAACTAGGCAGGGGAATTTTACGGACCTCCAACGGCTAATGATGGGGCTGGGTCTTTCGTTAGTTACGGATGGGATGTTGTGAAAGTTTTAGGTGACTTTTATGAAGATTTTCATAATTAGGATGTTTTTGTATTTGGGAATAATTTTGTGAAGTTTGGTTTGACTTGTTTAAAAATAGATTGGCCAGCGTAGAGGGCCGATTAGTGAGAATCCATTCGTTGATACTTTGTGTGACGATATCAACTTCCTTATTTAAAATATAAAATATTTTGTTCATATTGTTGTTCCTCTTAATGAGTTTTACATTTGAATTATCAATATTAATAGCTAAGGCATACATAATCTTTTTGTTCATGAAAATGACAAAATGAACCACCATTCTCAGAGGTCAAAAAATAATAACATTTTATGAAAAAGAAGGGGATTATGCCCATGTAACCTGTATGAGCTGCCTACGTACCTCTGGGATTTTGAAATTTTTTTTGTTAAAATTTTGAAGTAAAAGGTTTTTTAGAGGATCCAAACACACATAGTTTTGGTTAAAGAGAAATGAAGATATTTTTTTAAGACTTAAAGGAAAATGAGAAGAGTCGTAGCGCTCCCAAATTTCGGACTAAAGGTAGAACTAATTGTGATGGTTTAGGTTGACTTAACATGCCATCTCTTATCCATAAAGGTATCCAAACATAGCGGTGCCTCTTGAAAGAATCTTCTTCACTATGTAAGGGCCACTCCAATTCAGCTTAAATTTCCCTTTGGGATTCGAGACAGGTTATATGATCTCCTTAAGGTCAAGGTCTCCTTCTTAGACACAAAGATCCTTAAGTTTATCATTGAATGATTGCGGTATCCGACGATGGTACCCTTGCATATGGTATAGATACTTTTACCTCTTTTCATCCAAGAGTTATAGTTTGTCAAAGGGGCTCTGATGCCAGTCTTCCTCGACAACTCTGCTCTCGAGAATAACGCATAGGGAAGCTATTTCTAGTCCAATGGGTAAGACTGCTTCCATGTTGTGTACTAGAAAGTAAATGGTAGCCCTAGTAGATGTATTGAATGAAGTGTAGTAGCCCTAGAGGGAGTAGGGGATCTTATTGGCCCAATCTCGACGACTCTTGTTCATTTTGCTGATGGTGGCTTTCGCTGCACCATTGTCTTATGGTCAAAAGGGAGAAGATTTGTGTCTCTAAATTTTATATTTGTTGACTAGTTCTATGACCTTAGATTCAAAATCTAACCCATTATATGATACTAGCTTGCGGGGAAGCCCATATCGGCATATTATGTTCATTCGGATAAACTTGGCTACCATCTTTACATTCAGTAATACGTATAACTCGACTTCGACCCATTTGGTGAAGTGATTAATGGTTACTAGGATGGACTCACACTTGTTTGAATCTTTGGGTATGACTTTCCCTATGATGTCAATGCCCAAGGTGGAGAACGTCCAGGGATAAGTCATGTTGTATAATTATCGAGGTGGAAAGGAGTCGATATTATCAAATTTCTAGCTTTGAGTCATCTTTGGATGTAGGCGGTGCAATCCTGAACCATGGTGGTCCAATAACACCCTTGATGTAGGATCTTCTTAGTAATAATATGACCATTCATGTGGGGTCCGCATTCCCCACTGTGGATCTTCTGTATCAATTTTTCAATACCAGCCCTTGCAATGCAGTGCAAATGGGTTCCATCGAAGTTTCTTTTAAATATGCTTTATTGAAGATGATGTACTGGGCAACCAGTTTGAGGAGCGTCACACGATCTTTCCTATTGGCATCTTGGGGATACCTACCATGCTTGAGGACGTGCCGAATGTTATAGTACTAGAACTTGGCCATATAGGAATCTTCCTCTATGATAATCTCAATATAGTAGCAGTGGTTTGTCATAACTTATTTTTGGACTAGGAAAGGGGCCATCGTTATTCCCTCGGGCATGTCGACCATGGAGGCCAGGGTAGCAAGGTCATCAGCTAAGCTGTTCTTTGCATGGGGCAAGTAGTGGAAGGTGATGTATTAGAACTGGGAGGCCAGGTAGGCGTGGAAGGGTAAGATCTTTTCGTCTTTGACTTTCGTTCTTCTAAGGACTTCGCCGATGATAAGAGCAGAATCCCCCTAGACATCTATGTGCTTGATACCTTTCTTGAGAGAAACTTTGAGACTTATTATGCATGCCTCATATTCGGTCATATTATTGGTGCAGGGGAAATTTAGCTTGGTGGTAATGGGAGTGTGAGAGTCATCAAGGGAGATTGGGAGTATCCCAATGTCATATCCTTTTTTATTGGTAGCACCTGTAAAGAACATTTTCCATCGGAGGTCCTCTTGAGAGGTTTAAAGAATATCTTCATAATTAGAGATGGCTCTCCCTTTCATGGCTTTTTGTGTGACATGCACAATATCATACTGAGATAGTAACATCAACCATCTGACTATTTGACTAGATAGGGTGGGTTTCTCTAGATGGTATTTGATAAGATCCATCAAGACATAAGTTTGATGGGAAAAACGAGCATGTAGTGTCATAACTTTTGAGTGACCTAGACCAGGGTGACATATGATTTCTCTAAGGCAGTGTACTTAACTTCCTACTCGACTAATTTTTTACTAGCATACTAGATGGACCTTTTTATTGGTCTCTTCAATGTATTGGGATAACAAATCACATGCTATAGTACCTATTATAGTAAGGTACAACAGTAAAGAGAGACCTATCTGTTAAGCCTTAAGTACCGAAGGTTGGGTAAGATATTTCTTAATTCTATCAAAGGATTCCTAACAGGCCTTTCCAGACTTTGGTAGAATCCTTCCAGAGGAGTTTGAAGATGGGTTCACAAATAGAAGTTGGATGGATGATGAACTAGCTTATGTATTATAATTTTCCCAAGAATCCTTGGACTTCCTTCTCCGTTCGACGTGGTGGAATTTCGACTATAGATTTCATTTTAGTGGGATCTACTTTTATTCCCTTTTCACTAACCATGAATACCTAAAGTTTTCCTTTTGTGACACCAAAAATGCGTTTATGTGGGTTTAACTGCATCTAGTATTGCAGTAGTCTCTTAAAAAACTTTCGAAGGGTGGGAATATGAACTTATTGTGTCTTAGATTAACTTATCATGTCCTCTATGTAGACTTTGACCTCCTTTTGTACCAAATAATGAAAGATGGTTGTGGAAGCCCTTTGGTAGGTACCCCAGTATTTTTTAGCCCGAATGGGATAATCGTGTAACAAAAGGTGCACCAAGGAGAGGTGAATGTAGTTTTCTCCTGATGGTCAGGGTGCATCTTGATATGATTATATCCGATAAATCCATTGATGAATGACTTTAGGGAATGAATGACTGTGTTGTCCATAATCATCTCAATGTTGGGCAAAGATTAGTCATCCTTTAGAGATGCTTTGTTCAAATCCCGATAGTCGATTCACATGCAAACTTTTGCTCCTGATTTCATCACAGGGATGATGTTTGTGAGCCATGTGGTATATTTGATCACTTGGATGAATCATACATTCAATTGATTGATTACCTCTTCCTTGACTTTTAGTGACCATTTAGTGCGAAGCTTTCACAAATTCTATTTGACAAGCTTGCATTTAGGGAGGTTTGGGATCTTGTGCTGAAAAATTTTGAGATCGATGTCGGGCATGTCATCATACGACCATGTGATGAGATCCATTAATTCCTTTAGCATTTCTTTCAATTATGCTCGGTCATGCTCATTAAGGGTGGACCCTATCCTAATATCGCATTGTTGTTTATTAGAATCGAGATTTGTAACAATAGTTTCATTCTCATTAATTTGAACGCGGCTATGTTTTTTTTATTATTAACCTTATTAGGATCAGTTACGAATTGTTCATTTATAAAATCATCATCAAGAAGCGTTTGATCAGAATCAAGACAATTAATATAAGGTACGACAAAATACTCAAAATTCTCATTTATTACACTTTCAAGAAAAACATCATTGAGAACCTCGTCAAAAGAAGTCTCGATTACATTGTTATCAGAATCAATTACATTATTATAAAAAAAGGGGAACAGTGATAGATGAAGAGATAGGGTAAACATCAAGGTTGGGTTGCATCTCAATAGGCGGGATTAGTATATCATTCCAGTTAAAAAGAGGCTCATCAGAGGCCTTGTTTGGAGTAGACATGTGCGACAATGTAGCGCCTGAATTGATCATATGGAGGGTCAGCCCTAGTGTTTATAGATTGAATGAGTGTTTATAATCACTTTCCCTCGATACCTCAATAATGGCTACGGCTCCCTCGATGGAAGGTTTAACTTTATGCTGGTAGTCTTTGGACCAGGAGTAGTTATCTTGAAATAAGATTTCCATCCTCTAATTCATCTTGTTATGCACATGGTCACACCATGGTTCAGGAAAGCCACAATAAGTGGATGTGTTCACCATCCTTGATGAATATTTTGTTCAGAGAATACCTTGAAACAATCTTGGCATCTGCTAAACTCTTTTTCAGTCGTGGTTGGTGGAGCATTCTGAGTTCTTCTAGTGAAGGCTGATAACCCAGGCCACATGGGGAAATGCATTTTCAGGACTATAGGATCCAGTATCCCTTTTAACATAAACCCAACCCCAGTCCGGGCATAAAATGCATATGTTTGAAAATTTATATTACATTGACATTACCGTGAGGGTTGTGCTCTGGATAGACTTGGTCTTTGAAATTATTTCCTATTGGAAAGGGAAGTGGATCAACCCTGAAGTCGGAGAGAAACACGCCATTCATCCCATACAATATTTTTAGTAACTAATTGCTAGTGTGGGCATTTTTTGTACCATCATTTTCCCTCAATATGGTGATGACTTACCTCTTGGCAAAGAATTTCAACTTCTGATGAAGGGAGAAAAATTCCCCTCGAATGCTATGAAGCCATGATCCACCGAGCAACAGGTTGAAACAGGTGGGTATGTCAATAACTTGAAACTCAATGATGGTATTGATAAGGGCAACCCTTGTTGTGAGTTTTATAATCCCATCACCTCTAGGCGAGTATTATCATAGGCACGCGTCATGGTTAAAGTAGGATTAGCATCACTTACTTTCAATCCCACGTAATTGATGGTTGTTAGTTGCCAAACATTAAGAGTGAATCCATTGTTGATGAGTGAGAGCAGGACTAACCATCACTTGAACGGAGATGTTGAGGGCATAGTTGTGATCAGGGATGACTTTTGGAATTTCTTCTTCGGAGAAGGAAAGGAGTCTAGTTGTGGTCAAGGACCCAAATAAGTTTACAACATCTTTTGGAGTGGTGGAATGAGGGGCTGTGGGCCTAGTGAGAAGCTTTATCAAAGCATTTCAGTACAATTAGGAAGACATCAAGAGTTCCATAAGGTGATGTTGGCTTGAGCCTTCTTAAGTTGGTTAAGGATCTTTCTCTCTTCAACAGTCATTTTAGGCATGGGAAGTTTTTTGGTAACTCCTTTTCTATTATCTATTCTTGATGACTGAGGATTCAAATCCTAACAGTGTATTCATGATCTGGTTATGTGGTTTATGAAGGCAAAAGAGAACATGAACCTAGTGTTTTCATCTATTTCTAGTGGAGTAGCTACCTTATTGATTTCCCTCAACAAGTTTTTAAAAGATATCATTATCCACATGATGATTATTGGAATGGATTTTTTACCTGGCTCGATTCATTATTAGAGCAGTTAAATTCACCCGCATACAGTGGTAATGATGTTTTCTTGCCAAGAGAAATTGATTCATTCAATAACCTCGATGACTTCCTTATATAAATGCTCCCATTTAATGGGGAGGTACGGGAGTGAAGGGACCAACTTCCCTTGCATCTTCAAAGCAGTGAGTAATTCGTAAATGCTACAGATCTCACTGGTCTGTCGAATTTTGGGTCATTATCTAGAAAGATGGAATTTGTGTGGTTTTGAAGTGGGTTATGAGTGGTGTTGTGTTTAGGATTGGCTATTCGGGTGATAATACCCTGGTTAATTAAACCTTGGATCACATTTTTTAGATTGAAGCATTGGTTAGTAATATAGCCGATAGACTGATGGAAATCATAATGAGCATCAGTATTGAAATTCTTGGGAAGTGGGTTTGTTAATAGACGGGGGTCCACAGGTTTGATGAGGTTTCGTCTTAACAATGCTGGATTAACATGGGATAAAGGAGCATGGATCTAGGTGTATTCCTTTCTGATGGGATTAAGACGACTTTATGGTGCCCAAGTGGTAGCAAGCTCAGAGATATTATTGATGGTTGAGGGTAAGGCACTAGCAATCTTCTCGTAGTTTTGGGAGGGAACTGTCTGATCACCTTCTTTGGATCGACTTCTACTTTGGTAGAACTTTTTTTAATTTTTACACCCACTTCTCATAGAGGTCAAAAGTGTGAATAATTCCGACCTCCTATAATCGTTTTGATTGGGGGAAGGAAATTCATTTTCACGATGATGACTTACTTTTCTTCTGAAGGACGGTAGGTTATGGTAGCATCTTTATCTATCCACCTTGGTATAAAGATACTAACGGTTTCTTTAGGGTTTTGCTTGAGAAGCTATAGATCACGGCATGTAACCTCTAGTTCATCTTCCCAACTATGGACACTCGACTCTTCGAGGGATATGAACCATTGGACGATGCTTTCTTTCAAAGTCTGTTGAAACATTTGGGCCATTATCTCTTCAGAGGTTCCAAGAAGGTTCGTGTCTTGGTGATAACTGGGAAGGTGGATAATTGGGAGCCATTGCCCCCGAACTTCTCGACGGATGGCATATTAAACTTCTTCGACATTCTTTATTTAGGGTAGGGAGACATTTAGGTGTAATTCATGTAGTTCCTAAATATACTAACTTGTTAAAACTTATAGGACAAAAGTTTTATGTCTTCCTTGACTTTGTTCAGTTCTTACTCCTTGGGATCAAAGGGTACTGGAAAGTTAGACCCTGACCGGTCAAGGTTAGGCATAAGGAGCTGAGCTAGCGACGACCGATTGGCAAGCAGGGCATGCAAAACATTATGATATTCTTTTAGGACCTAGATAGGCTCAGGATAGATGGACCCATGGCATGAGGAAAAAGAACCTGGGGATCTTTGAGGATCTAGATCTGATTTTGCTACATCACATTGAACTCGGTTTAAAGGTTGCCAATCTTGGTATGGAGATGGACTAAGACTGCCATCAGATCAGGCTTCATGTTTGGTGCTTAATCAATATTTTGCATGAAGAGTTAGTGAAGGTAGACTCCAGATTTGGATGATGTAGAAGAGGAATTGGTGGAGCTTTAGGGCGGTTTGACGGAAGACTGAAGCCAATAGGGAGTCAGGCTAATAATAGGATATACGATCAACCTGAGAAGGAAAATGATTCGAATTTATTTTTGAAAGATGAAAGAAAGGATTATTTTTTTGTATTTTTGAAAAAGAGATTTTTTTTTATATTTTTGGTAAAAAGGAGAAAAAATGTTTTTGATATTTCGATTATTTGAGAAAGAGGAGGAAAAAAAAGAAAGGAGTCTTAGCATGATTATTATTATGTTTTCACTCTTATTAGGTTTATCAAAATGCAAAATAAATGTCAGATAGGACCCGAGCCTAGGAAAATTGGGTTCGAAGAACATGTAAGACATGGTTTGACTTCTTTCCAAGGTTATGGACAGGGTCTTGTTTTGAAAAATGCCGAAATAACACAAAAAATTAGACGATATGCCAACCCGACATTTTGACAGAGTGTCGTTTAGCAACTGATAAACTAAATATGAGTGCCCTAGGTTTAATGACTATATGAGGTTTATGAAGTTATTGGGTTAGTGGAAGGGTTCCCCACTTTGGCTTGACTTCCACAATATACATCTTGCTTTTAAGGGTAATTGGTAAGTGTGGACAAGACGTTTGATATTATTGAGTGTACGTGAATTTCCTCACTATATACCTTATAGGAGTAGTGCATATTAGAGTGAATTTGATATACTTGATGTACGTGAATGAATTCCATTTTATATACCTCATGACGTGAGTTCGATCAAGTTATACGATGACGGGGGAAATCGTTAGATATACGTCAAAGGCACTAGGCCAAGGGAAAGTCAGGGTCATATTGCTTAGACTAACTGCGACCTGTTGGACCACCGCCTATCACAAAGTGACCCCCAATATAGGATAAAATTTTGGTCAATAGATTGGTGATGTAGTGTACACAAATGCATGATTCTTGATTAGTATATTACGGAGAGAGTCTTTTATTTGGCATGATGAGTAAAAGAAGTAATATACTAATGGGAAGAATATACAAGTATTATGCAAAGTAAATCTAGCATAAAGTATGAAGACTACACTAAGTATGGATACATATGAGTGAGTGACATGTGAAGCATGGATCAACAACAAGTGCCATATGATATGTGCAAGTTAGCACGGATATATATAAGTGTGGTAAGTGGGGGTGTGTGCTAATCAAACCTAAGCATGGATATTCTATATTATGTGTATAACATGTGGGTATAAGTGATCCTATATACAAGTGTAAGTAGTTTGAAGTGTATAAGGAGGGTATTTACAAGTGTGTGAAGTGAAAAGTGAGTGAGAATTGATATGTACATGAGGTAGATATATACGCGAACTAATAGAGGAAAAAGGGAACATACAAGTATGTTCATACACACACATGCGAAAAATGATAACACCCATGTAAGAATAGATTCTAGCTGTCTTATGATAAAAAAATGTCCCCAACAAAGTCGCCACTATGGCCATCCTATCCCGATTAGCGCGCATGCGCGCGGGGGTCTTGCACCCTTTCTCGGGGCGCTTCGATCGTCGTCAATTAGGGTGATGCATAAAAATAGAGTCACTAGCCTATTTTACACAAAATCGGCAAAAGAAATGTTGTCGCCTTTAGAGAACGGCATCAAAGACATATTGATGCTTGCGAAATCAATTAGTTTAAAGATTCGGGGACTAAGTTATGGAATGGGAAGGTGTTAAGAACCCATCTCGCCCTTTCGATCTCTCATGGGCATGTGTTATTCTTCTCCTTAATCACTCTGTGAAATGTGTACATGTATATATAAATGGAGAGTGGAATTACTCGACTCGCATCATGGACAAAGGCGGAGTGAGGTCATCCATAGGAGTGTTTTCCAAATAGAATAAAATATAATGTGTGCTTTCATCGGATTACCGATCATTTATAGAAGAATCATGGTATACATTGGACAAAATCGATCATGAATCAAAAGTATAATATATGAAAATAATATATAAACAAAAATAAGAAAGTAAGACTCGAATCTTGGATTTGAATTGAGACACCTATGTAGCCCCAAAATGCATCAAAGTCCATGTAGTTCACATATAACACAAGGGTGGAGTTTGTCCTATAAATACAATTGGGGACTTTTCTTTATGTATATGTGTAGAAAAAGGATGTTTTAATGTGATAAAATGTAGTGAGAAATTCCCGTTTACAACTTACGAGAAAATTATCTTTTTCTTGTTTTGTTTTTTTTTATAAAAAATATAGTATGTGCAATACTACTACTAAAAAGGTTGGATGTTAATAGGTGTGATCTAAAAATGAAGAAGTGCTAAAGTAAGAATTAAATAACTAATGCAAAAATAATAGAATTTAAAGGGAGATTTAAAGGTTTGGACCTTCTTTGGAAGCTTTAAGGTTGATCTTTATTGTTGAAGGGCTGCTCTTGCAAGTGGATTAAGGTGGTAGGAGGAGGGAGAAGGTAATTTCCTAAATTAGGTAAGGAGAGGATGGAAATGGACTGTGAGGGAGAGGTTTCAATATGGAAACCACGCTGACATTGAGAGAATGTTACTAAGATCACTAAGAGGGAACTTTATGAGATGCCTTTCGAAGTGAACTCATGCTCCCTATGTAAAGGGTCAAGGGGGTGATAATCAACATTTTTCTTGACATGCCTAATGGCAAGAAACCCCAAACACACTGCCGATACGTAGCGTAATGGGCTTGCCATTTGGCGGTCTCATTCAGATTTTCCAGAAAAAGGATCGTAAAACACAATCCATAAGTCCGAATCATGCACAGGATGAACTGTTAGAAAGGGTATTCAGAGAAATTTAAAAATCCATGCGTCGCTCCTATATTTAAGAATTGGTTGTGGTCAAACGGGGTTCGGAAGTGCCCAACGGTCTTTTCTATAAGAGAAAAAAAAATCATTCATTCGAATCATAAGGGCTATTTGCGCACGGGGTGGATCGTTAGAAAGGTTATGCTGGGCTATTTGACATTACAAAGATCTTCACTCGGTTTGGAGAGTGACCCTAGTCAAATGGGTCCTGGAAGTGCCTGGTGACTCTTCGAAGAAAAACGACTCATCAATCCCTACCATAAGGCTGATTTATGCATGGGGTGGACCCTTGAAAGGGTATTCAAAGACCTTCAAATATTCATTCAGTATCGTTTGAGCTGAGGAGTTAACGAGAGTCAAATGGAGCTCGGGAGCACCCAATGGCCTCTGTATCAATCTTCGAGGGGGAAATGGTCCGTTCGTCTGAATCGTAAGGCCAATTTACTTAAGGGGCAGACCGTTCGGAAGGGTATTTAGGGACCTTCGATGATTAATTAAGCTTTTTCTCAGGAGAAGAAGTTAATTGGGGTAAAAATGGGGTCCGACGCCTCCGAATCGATTTTTATAGTAAAATGGATCGTTCGTCCAAATTGTAAGGTCGATTCGCGCATGGGACATACTGTCAAAAAGGGGATTCAGAGCCCTTCAAATATTCATTGAAGATTTTCTCAGGCGATAGAGTTTATCGATAGTCAAATGGGGGTTGAGAGCTCTCGGTGGCCTCTAGATCAGCACCCGGAGTTTGACTTGAAGTTTATGGTAATGGAGGAAGTTATAGGGACCAAAGGAGATGCTTATGAGGGTCCTTAAATGTGGTGTCTACATATGTTTATCTTTTGAGGGTCTTAACAGATTTGCACAATGAATCCCAATTATGCTTATTTTGTCATGATGCTATTAATTTGTAGAATCATCAATATTCTAGGTTTGTATGCATTGTGCTCGTTTGTTCATAAGAGTCCACTTTATCTTAACACTTGAGGTTAGATCTTAGTTTGATAAAGTTTTATGTATAATTATAACTCCTTGAAAATATTTGAGTGCTTGGATCATAATTCATTTGTATGTAGTTCACACCTATTCGTTCCATCCCATATATTTAGACACATTGATACTATGTTAGTATGTAAGGCTTATTTATTTGTATCATGTTTTTATGGTCGTTTATACCTATATATGTGACGGTATTTCATTGGTAAATTTTGCATATTTTATATATGGTATCGTTTTATTTTGTGTCTTTTCCGTTTGCATTTAGTCCAAGTTTTCCATATGCTTTATCTTAGTATGACATTTGGCATACTATATTATCATAGAGTTATCTTTCATTATATGCATTAAAATACCTTATCTTAAATTAGTAATTTCAAAATTGGTATCATTTTTCAGTTCTGATTCATATTAGAATCTTTTTGAATCAATATTAATATTAGTTTATCATATTTTTTATTATTTGTGCTTGAGGTGTCATGTTGTGTGTTTTTTACACTATACACCATCGCATGATTCCATTGCCTCTTCCTTATGTTTAAAATTGGTATCTTATGATCACATATTTAGGGGGAGATTTGGTTTATGGGGGAAAAACAGTTTTATGCTATCTTGCTTTATCTATTTATGAACAAAAAGATGGAGAAATGGTATGTTTTCTTGCATGATTAGGATATCTTTATCTTAGGGGGATACGTCTTACCTATGTTAAGATTGTTTTAAATATTGGTAGAAATTTATTATTAGGTGGATTTATACATGTTATATTCTCTATGTATTTAACGGCGTGTTTAAGTGTGCGGGTTTACAATATGTGTCAAAGTTTTCAAGAGTACAAAGCTACTCAACATATGTGTTTGTCAAGCATCTGTACCCTCTTTCCCTTTTTGGGTTGTGGATTGAGTATTTTTAGAGAGCTTGATGGCCCATAAGATTTTTATTCTGGTTTTATCTAAAATAGACAAATGGGGTGATTTGAAAGGACAAATTTCCAATCGAGTCAATTTATTTATAATTGTCTTAGTTCTGGACAAAACATTTGAGTCATAGGTTAGGCTGTGTATTGTCAATCTTGTAAGCCTATGATTTATCTGATGAAGACGTAGAGGCAAAGCTTCAAAGATGGGATATACATCATGACGTGTTTAGTGACAAGTTTGTCTTCACCTTTACTAGGGATGTCATAGGTATGGATGCATTTCGAATATGGTCCTTATATATTATTTACGGGTGTTTGTCTTTAAACAGAATCATTTGGAATTATTTTTAGATTATTTTTGAAGAAAAATATTTTTTTAAGTTTAATCTCATTGGAATGAGTTTTGAATCTCGCTGGAACCAAATTTGATTTTCGTTAGAATGACAATTGAACTCATTAGAATGACATTGGAAAGTTGTTGGAATGTGCATCTAATGGTCATCAAACGAGGGGTCTTTGTCAAACAACGCACATCTTATTGAAAGCTTCTAGGAAGTTTGTCCAAACGAAAATAGGTACTCATTCAAATGAACTTAGTTCTCATTAGAATGAAAATGCCATCTCATTCGAACAAATTATGCAATCTCGTTCGAATGAGTTCGCTGCCTTAAAATTCTTATTTTCAGTGTTAAGGCATGTAGGGCTCAATGTTTTTAAGAATTTTTGGAAAAAATCAATTCCTCGCCTGTTTATTAAAGTTCCAAATCCATTATTTCACCCACTACGTGTAAATATCCAAGTTCCATCTTTCTTATTCTTTGATATCTTTCTTTTGGGGGATCAAAGTTTATTTCTTATCATTGTGTATTGAGAACTTGTTTCGTGAACTAGACTCCATACTTGGTTTGCTATGTTATAATGAAGAAGTAGTGTATTCCATTTTCTGATTGTAGAGACAGTTATTGAGCCACATCGGTGGATATTGAGACATGCGTGGACTCATTCATTGTGGCAGCTGGAGTGGGTGGACTCGTATGTCATACTGTAGAGGAGAGGATGAAAATAAAAGAGCGTCAAGGCTTGTAAGGGAGGCAAGTTGCTGAGTTAGTCTACTATCTAGCCTTTATAAAACCTTATCATAGTGAACTGTTTGGCTGGGCCATCTAAGTTTTTTCCCATTGTGGTTTTCCTCGTTCATTGACGTGTTGTTTTGGATTTATTTATTCTATCCGCTTATCAGCTAGGTACATATTTTAGGTTAAAAAGATAAAATTGGATAAATCGATTTATCACAACAAAAGGTTTAATCTAGTGAATAAGTTCAATTAGGTTTAATTTCTTTAATTTTTTTTGAATTTAAAATTAAATAATATAAAAATATGTTTTTTTGTTTGGTCCATCATTGTCTAGTATCACGGATTCTCAATACTTCTATGTGTGAGAATTCAGAAAATTTTAACAAAATTATTACTAATTTGCGAATTTTGGATGTTAAAATTGAGGTTAAGGATAAAATGCTATTAGTGATAAATTCCCTACTTAATTCGCATGAACATCTCATTACCATGCCATTGTACTGAAAGGAGGAAAAAAAATATGTTGAAGTATCTAATACCTTAATGACTAATGAGGTTAGTAAGAAGGATAAGGAGGTATATAGAGACTCAGCATCTGAAGCGTTGATAATTTGTGGTAGCGCAAATGAAAGAAATTATGGTAGTCATGGAAGATTTCAATCTAAATCAAGTGGTGGAGAATCAACTTCAGGTAGGAGAATTCTTACGAAAGATGAATGTGCCTTTTATCACAAGAAAAGTAATTATAAGAAAGATTGTCCTAAGTTAAAGAAGTACACAAAGAACCCCACTGCAAAAGTTGCGAGCAGTGATGAAGATTCTGATTTTCCTTTTTCTATTCCACCATTTGGATCCTTTCCCAGAGAATGGATTTTGGATTAGGGTTGTTCCTATCATATGTGTCGCAACAGAGAGTGGTTATCTAACTTTAAGGACCTATAAGGTGGACCTATTTTGATGGGAAATTATCATGCCTATCAAACAAAAGGGATAGAGAAAATTTGATTGAAGTTCCGTAGTGGAATTTCAGAGTAGTGGAAGACGTTCGATATGTACAAGACGTAAACAAAAATATTATCTTACTTAGAGCTTTGGCAGCTAAGGGTTATGAGATCATAATAAAATGTGATGGAATGAGGTTCTCACATGGACACCTAGTTGTGATGAAGGGAACAAATAAGAGTAACTTGTATTTTCTCCTTGGAATTATAGTTATAGGTATAGTAGCCGTCTTAGAAAGTTTAGAGGAGGATGCATCTGATGCAACCAGATTGTGGCATATTCTCTTGGAACATGCTGGAGAAGTCTTTGTATGGATTAGTAAACCAAGGTCATGTGTCAAGACTTGAAAGCATGTATTTTATGAACATTGTGTTCTGGGCAAGCAAACAAGACTCAAGTTTCGCACAACAGTACATCGAACGAAGGGGACTCTTATATATGTTAACACGGATATTTAGGGACCTACTAAAGTTGGATATTTAGGAGGTAAGATTTATTTTGTATTTTTTATGGATGATTTATCCAGGCGAGTTCAAGTGTACACCATGAGATAAAAGAATGAAGTCTTAAATATTTTATTGAATTGAAAGAAGATGATAGAGACCCAAACTGGTAGAAAAATTAGAAGACCCAGGTCAGATAATAGTAGTGAATACTAGTCAGACCCATTCTTTCAAGTATGCCAGGATAAGGGGATTTTGAGGCACTTCACTGTCAGAGACACGCAACAATAAAATTAGGTGGCTAAGTATATGAATCTCACTCTACTAGAAAAGGTGCGATGCATGTTGTCCAATGCTGGTCCGGGCAAGGCGTTTTAGGCTAAAGTTATTACATATTCATGTCTCCTCATTTATAGATTACCTATAGTTGCGTATGAAGGAAAACTGCACATGGAGGTATGTTGGGGAAACCTACTATAATTTATGATTCTTTATGTATATTTGACTCCCCTCCATATTTTCATGTTGGGGAAAGTATGTTGGATCCTAAAGCTAAGAAATCCATATTCTTAGGCTTTAGTGATGGAGTGAATGGGTATAGACTTTGGTGCCCTGAGACAAAAAAGATCATGAATAATAGGGAAGTTACATTCAATGAATCTTCAACATTGAAGAGTTATCCTAAGGAGAAAAAAATGAAATAAGTTTTGTAACAGGTAGAGCTTGAGGCTCAAATTGTTCCAGCCAAATTTGTCACAAATTCAAAATATGATGAGATAAGTGCTCTCGGTAAGTAGATTTTATTGAAGATAGTAAACTAGAAATATAAAAAAGGACTGACATGGTGGCATATGCACTACCCATAGTTATAGATGATATTCCATAAACTTACAGAGAAGCCGAAAGAAGCTCAGAAAGTGTATATTGGAAGATGGGAATGGTTGAGGAAATTTAGTATCTTTATACGAACCCGATCTGGTAGTTAGTTCAATATCCAAATGAGAAGAAATCTATTTAGTGCAAGTGGATAATGCTAAGAAAGATGGATCCTAGAAGAAAGATAGTGTGAGATTCAAGGCCAAGCTGGTGACGAATGGCTACGAGCAGAAGGAAGGGATTGATTATAATGAGGTATTTTTTCAAATTTGTGAAGAACTTTTTCATTCGTATTTTCCTAGCATTGGTTGCATAGTTTGATCACGAGTTGGCAGAATCTGACTTCAAAACTACATTCTTACATGTAGATTTGGGGTAAGAAATTTATATGACTCATCTAGAAGGGGATATGGTTATTAGTAAGGTAAATTAGGCTTGCAAACTAAAAAAATCTCTATATGGATTAAAATAAAGTCCAATGCAGTGGTACAAGCGTTTTGATCAGTTTATGTTTAAGCAACAATACATAAGGAGCCATTATGATTATCGTATGTATTTGTGTAAGCATCGTGATGTATACTTATTTATTTTCTCTTATGGGTTGATCTAAGAGAAAGGTGGAGATCAAAAGACAAAAATTCAGTTAAGTCTTGCATTTGAGATGAAGAATCTCGACGAGGTAAGGAAAATACTTGGCATTGAGATTAGTAGAGATCACTCCATTGTTTGTTTATCACAGATGTAGTATTTGAAGAAGGTATTTCATCATATTGGTATGGATTGTAAAGCCAGGCCAGTAAAGTACTCCATTAAATCCTCACTTTAAGCTAACTTCCATGGAATCTCCATAAGCAGATGCGAAACATTCAGAGATGGATCATATTCCCTATGTAAATGCAGTGGGAAGTTTGATGTCTGCAATTGTGTGTACGAGGACTGATATTTCACAAGTTGTTTGGTGGTGAGAAGGTACATGAATGATCCAAGGAAAATGCACTGGAAAGATGTGAAATGGATCTTATAGTACATCCATGGTTCTATAGATATAGGTTTGAAGTTTGAGAAGGATTCACGTGCTCGTGTGTTTAGATATGTCGATTTAGATTATGTTAGTGATTTGGATAAATGTAAATCCACCACTAGTTATGTGTTTACACTTGCTGGAGCATCGGTGTGTTGGAGGTATACACTACAATATATAGTTACTTTGTTTAATACATAGGTAAAGTATATGGGAGCCATAGAGGCCGTTAAAAAATCTATTTAACTGCATGGTTTGAAAGTGCGAAGCTTTACTTGAATCAAAGCTCTGATACCAATTTGAAAACCCCGGATTTTAATTTTCGCAATTAAAAATAAATTTATAATAATTTCCTTTTATATATAAAACAAACACGATGCCGAAGCGTAAGATGGTTCACAAAATAAACAAATGCCAAATATTAATTTTCTTTAAACATATTAAACTTAAACCAAGTGAAATTAAATCAATCAATTAATATATTCGCTTAAACCAATTAATTAATCCAAGCCCTAGAATTTGCGTAAGTCATATTTATCAATATTAGCAAATCAGGCGAAACCAAATTTTAGCAAAAGACTTGAATTAAATAAACTTTACCCAAAATTTAATTTAGCACCAAATTAAATGAGTGTGATAATTTAAACCAAATTTTATCTTGAATTATCCTAAGCATGCGTTCTAAATTATTTAAGCAAGATAAACTAAACCAATCACACTACGCCGCGATGTACGAGGAAAAACCCAAGACGGGAAAAAACCTCGGGCGGCCCTAGCCACAAATCCACTAGATACGAAATTACAAGTACAAGACAAAAGACTTACAACACACGACTCGATCCCTCTCAAGCCCCGATGCTTCTTCTTGTAGACACCTCTTCCTAGCGAATAACCTTGGAACACCACCGCGGTCTCGGAATCCACCGATAGGACTTTCTATGGTCACCATCACCCGAACATGGAGCCTTACTCCATGTGGGTAAAATAACATAAAAAACACTTCTTCTTTCTTTATGGGTGGTAGAAGCAAAACCCCAAACTTCTCTTCAATTCGGTGTAGAGAAAACCGGTGCCAAACTCCAAGCAATTGATATGTATATAAGAACTTGGAATAAACAAACTTGGGTGTAAACTAGAGTGTTAAGTGAATTTCTCTTTGAAAATTAGCACTCAAAACATGAACATTTTCCTTAAAACAATTTTCTCTCAAACTTTCTCTAAGAGATGAAAAGGGAATGGAAAAGTTAAGTTGGAAAATGTCATTCTCGCTATTGATAAAGTCTGAAAAAGTTGGTTAAACACTAAGTGGGGAAGTGGGTGTAAAACTGCCAAAAAACTGCCAAAAACTGTTCCCGCCTGGCATCTCCTTCGAACGACTTTTCGTTCGAACGAAATCTCATTCGAACGAGACTTCTAACGACGTTCCAGATTGGACTCGTTAGATACTCGTTGGAAATATCGTTAGAACGAACAATCTCGTTCGAACGACATTTCGAACGACGGACCAGTATAGCTTGGTGGGAACTCGTTGGAAAACTCGTTCGAAGGACATCTAGTTCGAACGAAAAACTCATTCGAACGACATATCGAACGACTTCCAGAAATTTTATAAAATTCGATTTTGGCCCAGAAACTTTATGTACTTTATTTTAAAGTTCTAATTAAATTTTTTTCTGAAAATAAAACACTGTTTTTATCAAACCTAACACCCAATAAACTTGTTCCAAGCTCCTATATAAATATAATTGCATTCATACATTGGGAGCATGGAACTATAGTTGATGACGTAGAAATGAGGCACGCAAACCGGCATATTTGATGAGGCTTTATACTCTTTGCCGCTACGTCTTCAACAAACACTTCATAGGCTTGAGAGTATTACAATTACATACAATCCTATGAATAAATGTTTTTGTCCGGAATTGAGCCAACACTATACATGGACTCAATTGGAAATTTGTGTCCTTACAAATCTCCCCCTTTGGCTATTTCGGGACAAAAACCAAACAAAAATCCTAAAGGGCCGTCAAGCTCACTAGACTCAAAACAAAACATGACCCACCCAAACATGACTCAACCCAAGGATTAAACACTTTGCCTTTTAAAGATGCCACTTTAGTAGAATACCTGCACACATAAGCAAACTATCAAATGCATAGGGAATATCAAAATATTAAATGCAATTAATTAAATTACTCCCCCTAAGTTAATTCTCCCCTTTATCAAACACATGACCTACTTAGAAAGACGTCTCCCCCTAAGATAAATCTCTCCCAAACTAAGGTACGATAATAATAGGATTAGACACCATTTCTCCCCCCTACCATTTTCTCCACCTTTTTGTTCAGGAATAGGCAAATGATAAAGAACTAATAAACACGTTGAAGCTTAAAGTGTTAAGACATTAAAGCACATGAGCAAAAAAAGTACAACTAATCCAAGATAAATACCAATTATGAAGTATAAGCATGGATGGACTAGAAATTAAGGCAAAGACAAACAAATATCATATATATACTAGAAATATATCGATAGAGTACTTGCATATATATATATATATATAGATATAACCACACACGTGACACAAAATACAGTAAGTTTGCACACTCGTATGGCAAAAATGTGTCATATGGAAACGGAAGTGGAGGGGTGTGAACTAGTAACGATTAAATTTAGACCCAAACACTTAATAAACGTTCACGGAGTTCTCATTTGATTGTAAACTTCATCACATTGAAATATAACCTCATGTGACAATATAGATTCAACTCAATGAACAAACATACAAAATGCATACAAGCCTAGCATATTGATGATTCTACAAACCAATAGAGTCATGACATGAAATACGCAACGAGGATAAACGGACATTGTGCAAACCGTTGATATACCATCCAATCTCCCTCAATATGCATTTATATTAAATTTGAATGAATATATCAATCAAACATAGGCCTTGGCAATTATTTTTCTGTTTAATGCCATATTTTCTGTTTTTAGGCCTTTGGACCACGTATTTATTTTAGGTCCATTCAAACGGTGGCTTACTATCGCAAAGGATCACTTAGTCCTTTCGAAGCCCTTAACCGTGCACATTTTATTCATCATGTTTTCATTTTTCACACAAATCTCACATGCAACGGATTTTGACATGCACTAGTCCTCCTAAGTCACAAATAGGTAGATGACAAGATTGGTAGGAGAACATCTCACATAGCTCAAATATACATATGAAGTTAAAATTTCAAAAGAGCTCGTGCATGTGTGAAAAGAGGCATATAAAAATAGAATCCATTTAAACAATACAAAATCCAACTGCTCCATATAAAACATGGTAAAGAACATTTTAAGGATTGAAAATCTAAACCAAAAGTTCTAGCCACGTGGGAGCGAAAAAGATGGGATTCAAACATAAGTATATGCCACTTAAATTGTGTCAAACCAAAATATACACACACTTTTTTTTTTTTGAGTTTTTGACATTTTTAACCAAAAATAAAGATATATACTCAAAAGAATAAACAAAAATCATTTGTATTTTTCATTAAGCTTAAATGAAATAAATAAAACACAAATGATAAACAAAATTCTTTTTATATTTTTCAATTAATTCAAACACAAAATATAATACAAAAAGATAAACAAGTCATAATTTCTAGCATGTGATATGAAATAAGGAAATGACTAGAAAATGACTAAACAGGCATACATCTAGCAATGATATATAATATGAAGCATAAAAAGCTAGAGTATGCATAAAACACTAACACATTCCACCTTTAAATTTAGCAAGGGAGGTTTCATGTGATAGTAAATGAGAATCAACAAATCTTGTATCTAGCGCATGTAATAATGATTTCCTAACCCATATAGATTTATATTTAACATGATGGGGATTAGGAAATAATGAAATGCTAGATAAAGATTTCCTTGGACTTCTTTTAAGATCAAAACAAAATGACCTAAGGTGACCTTTCCTACCACAATGCAAGCATGTGTAAACACGGGGAATGTTACCTAAGGTGTGACCCTTTTTAAAGACCTTGGACAAAGTTGACCCTCTAAAACAAACAATGGTTTTAGCTTTAGCAATGGAAGAATTTGAGCATGATGTGCTAGAACCATTAGAACTACTACTAGAGTCCTGAAAATCATTTTTCATTTTTAAAATTTCGGACTCAAGTAATAAATTAGATTCCTCAAAATTATGAGACTCCTTCTTTAAATTTTCAATAATTCCTAGAAGGTTAACACGCTCTCCCTCAATATAAGCAAACTTGTCCCTAAGAGTCTTTTCACGATTTTCACTCTCTTTCTTGAACTTTTCTAAAATATCAAAATTTGAATGTAAGTCCATGAGATTTTCATGAAAAATATCTTTTTAAGATAAGGAGATTTGCAAAGACTCAATGTGAGCTTTAAAACAAGAATTTTCATTTTCAAGAAATTTTATTCTTTTTACAAATCTCAAATTTAATTCCTTTAAATTTTCGTTACATTTATTAAGCCCATTTAATTCCTCTCGAAAATCAAAAATTTTATTTTCATTAAAATTGGACAAATTTTCATTAAGACGTCCCATTGAGAGAAAAAAATATGAGAGTGATAAAAAATTGAACCACCTAAAAAGGTAAGGAAATACAAAAAGGCGAAAAACGGATCTTTAACGCGATAACTTAGCGCTCTGGCTCTGATACCAATCTGAAAGTGCGGAGCTTTTCTTGAATCAAAGCTCTGATACCAATTTGAAAACCCCGGATTTTAATTTTCGTAATTAAAAATAAATTTATAATAATTTCCTTTTATATATAAAACAAACACGCTGCGGAAGCGTAAGATGGTTCACAAAATAAACAAATGCGAAATATTAATTTTCTTTAAACAAATTAAACTTAAACCAAGTGAAATTAAATCAATCAATTAATATATTCACTTAAACCAATTAATTAATCCAAGCCCTAGAATTTGCCTAAGTCATATTTATCAATATTAGCAAATTAGGCGAAACCAAATTTTAGCAAAAGACTTGAATTAAATAAACTTTACCCAAAATTTAATTTAGCAAATATTTAATGAGTGTGATAATTTAAACCAAATTTTATCTTGAATTATCCTAAGCATGCGTTCTAAATTATTTAAGCAAGATAAACTAAACCAATCACACTACGCCGGGATGTACGAGGAAAAACCCAAGACGGGAAAAAACCTCAGACGACCCTAGCCACAAATCCACTAGATACGGAATTACAAGTACAAGACAAAAGACTTAAAACACACGACTCGATCCCTCTCAAACCCCGATGCTTCTTCTTGTAAACACCTCTTCCTAGCGGATAACCTTGGAACACCACCGTGGTCTCGGAATCCACCGATAGGACTTTCTATGGTCACCGTCACCCGAAAATGGAGCCTTTCTCCATGTGGGTAAAACAACATAAAAACACTTCTTCTTTCTTTGTAGGTGGTAGAAGCAAAACCCCAAACTTCTCTTCAATTCGGTGTAGAGAAAACCGGTGCCAAACTCCAAGCAATAAATATGTATATAAGAACTTGGAATAAACAAACTTGGGTGTAAACTAGAGTGTTAAGTGAATTTCTCTTTGAAAATTAGCACTCAAAACATCAACATTTTCCTTAAAACAATTTGCTCTCAAACTTTCTCTAAGAGATGAAAAGGGAACGGAAAAGTTAAGTTGGAAAATGTCATTTCCGCTATTGATAAAGTCTGAAAAAGTTGGTTAAAAACTAAGTGGGGAAGTGGGTGTAAAACTGCCAAAAAACTGCCAAAAACTGTTCCCGCCTGGCATCTCGTTCGAACGACATTTCGTTCGAACGAAATCTCGTTCGAACGAGACTTCTAACGACGTTCCATATTGGACTCGTTAGAAACTCGTTGGAAATCTCGTTAGAACGAATAATCTCGTTCGAACGACATTTCGAACGACGGACCAATATAGCTTGGTGGGAACTCGTTGGCAAACTCGTTCGAACGACATCTAGTTCTAACAAAAAACTCGTTCGAACGACATATCGAACGACTTCCATAAATTTTATAAAATTTTATTTTCGCCCAGAAACTTTATATACTTTATTTTAAAGTTCTAATTAAATTTTTTTCTGAAAATAAAATACAGTTTTTATTAAACCTAACACCCAATAAACTTGTTCCAAGCTCCTATATAAATATAATTGCATTCATACCTTGGGAGCATGGAACTATAGTTGATGACGTAAAAACGAGGCACGCAAACCGGCATATTTGATGAGGCTTTATACTCTTTGCCGCTACATCTTCAACAAACACTTCATAGGCTAGAGAGTATTACAATTACATACTATCCTACGAATAAATGTTTTTGTCCGGAATTGAGCCAACACTATACATGGACTCAATTGGAAATTTGTGTCCTTACAAATCTCCCCCTTTGGATATTCCGGGACAAAAACCAAACAAAAATCCTAAAGGGCCGTCAAGCTCACTAGACTCAAAACAAAACATAACCCACCCAAACTTGACTCAACCCAAGGATTAAACACTTTGCCTTTTAAAGATGCCGCTTTAGTAGAATACCTGCACACTTAAGCAAACTATCAAACGCATAGGGAATATCAAAATATTAAATGCAATTAATTAAATTACTCCCCCTAAGTTAATTCTCACCTTTATCAAACACATGACCTACTTAGAAAGACGTCTCCCCCTAAGATAAATCTCCCCCAAACTATGGTACGATAGTAATAGGATTAGATACCATTTTTCCACCTATCATTTTCTCCCCCTATTTGTTCAGGAATAAGCAAATGATAAAGAACTAATAAACACGTTGAAGCTTAAAGTGTTAAGACATTAAAGCACATGAGCAACAAAAGTACAACTAATCCAAGATAAATACCAATTATGAAGTATAAGCATGGATGGACTAGAAATCAAGGCAAAGACAAACAAATATCATATATATATATATATATATATATATATATATATATATATATACCACTTTTCTAAAAAACCCGCCTAGGCTCCGCCTAGGCACGCCTAGGCTTGAGGCTTGGGAGAAACGCCCCGCCTTAAGATTTTGACGCCTTATGCTTGGTAAAACCCTTAAGGCATACTTTTTCTCTAAAAACAACAATGCTTTAGTGAAACGATATCCCCTTTTAAAGATTTTTTTACAAACCGAACCATTATCTCATCCAAAATAATCAAATAGTATTTTTATTTGCAAATATTCAGACTTATTTTTATGATATGTACAATTTTAGTATTTTAGTAGCCTTGTTATGGTTAAAAAATATTAAAATATATTAAAAAGACCTAAACGCCTTTTCACGCCTTTTCACGCCAAGACCCGCCTAGGCTTCTAAGGCTTAAGGCTTGGCCTCCACGCCTCGATCACGCCCCGCGTTTTTTAGAACCTTGATATATACTAGAAATATATCAATAGAGTACTTCCATATATATATATATATATATATATATATATATATATATATATATATATATATATAGATATAAACACACACGTGACACAAAATACAGTAAGTTTGCACACTCGTATGGAAAAAATGTGTTATATGGAAACGGAAGTGTAGGGGTGTGAACTAGTAATGATTAAATTTAGACAGAAACACTTAATAAACGTTCACGGAGTTCTCATTTGATTGTAAACTTCATCACATTGAAATATAACCTCATGTGACAATATAGATTCAACTCAATGAACAAACATACAAAATGCATACAAGCCTAGCATATTGATGATTCTACAAACCAATAGAGTCATGACATGAAATACGCAACAAGGATAAACGGACATTGTGCAAAGCGTTGATATACCATCCAATCTCCCTCAATATGCATTTATATTAAATTTGAATGAATATATCAATCAAACATAGGCCTTGGCAATCATTTTTCTGTTTAATGCCATATTTTCTATTTTTAGGCCTTTGGACTACGTATTTCTTTTAGGTCCATTCAAACGGTGGCTTACTATCGCAAAGGATCACTTAGTCCTTTCGAAGCCCTTCCCCGTGCACATTTTATTTATCATGTTTTCATTTTTCACACAAATCTCATATGCAACGGATTTTGACATGCACTAGTACTCCTAAGTCACAAATAGGTAGATGACAAGATTGGTAGGAGAACATCTCACATAGCTCAAATATACATATGAAGTTAAAATTTCAAAAGAGCTCGTGTATGTGTGAAAAGAGGCATATAAAAATAGAATCCATTTAAACAATACAAAATCCAACTGCTCCATATAAAACATGGTAAAGAACATTTTAAGGATTGAAAATCTAAACCAAAAGTTCTAGCCACGTGGGAGCGTAAAAGATGGGATTCAAACACAAGTATATGCCACTTAAAGTGTGTCAAACCAAAATACACACACAAAAAAATCTTTTTGAGTTTTTGACATTTTTAACCAAAAATAAAGATATATACTCAAAAGAATAAACAAAAATCATTTGTATTTTTCATTAAGCTTAAATGAAATAAATAAAACACAAATGATAAACAAAATTCTTTTTATATTTTTCAATTAATTCAAACACAAATTTAATACAAAAAGATAAACAATTCATAATTTCTAGCATGTGATATGAAATAAGGAAATGACTAGAAAATGACTAAACAGGCATACATCTAGCAATGATATATAATATGAAGCATAAAAAGCTAGAGTATGCATAAAACACTAACACACTCAACCTTTAAATTTAACAAGGGAGGTTTCATGTGATAGTAAATGAGAATCAACAATTCTTGTATCTAGCGCATGTAATAATGATTTCCTAACCCATATAGATTTATATTTAACTTGATGGGGATTAGGAAATAATGAAATCCTAGATAAAGATTTCCTTGGATTTCTTTTAAGATCAAAACAAAATGACCTAAGGTGACCTTTCCTACCACAATGTAAGCATGTGTAAACACGGGGAATGTTATCTAAGGTGTGACCCTTTTTAAAGACCTTGGACAAAGTTGACCCTCTAAAACAAACAATGGTTTTAGCTTTAGCAATGGAAGAATTTGAGCATGATGTGCTAGAACCATTAGAACTACTACTAGAGTCCTGAAAATCATTTTTCATTTTTAAAATTTCGGACTCAAGTAATAAATTAGACTCCTCAAAATTATGAGACTCCTTCTTTAAATTTTCAATAATTCCTAGAAGGTTAACACGCTCTCCCTCAATATATGCAAACTTGTCCCTAAGAGTCTTTTCACGATTTTCACTCTGTTTCTTGAACTTTTCTAAAATATCAAAATTTGAATGTAAGTCCATGAGCTTTTCACGAAAAATATCTTTTTGAGATAAGGAGATTTGCAAACACTCAATGTGAGCTTTAAAACAAGAATTTTCATTTTTAAGAAATTTTATTCTTTTTACAAATCTCAAATTTAATTCCTTTAAATTTCGTTACATTTGTTAAGCCCATTTAATTCCTCTCGAAAATCAAAAATTTTATTTTCATTAAAATTGGACAAATTTTCATTAAGACGTCCCATTGAGAGAAAAAAATATGAGAGTGATAAAAAATTGAACCACCTAAAAAGGTAAGGAAATACAAAAAGCCGAAAAACGGATCTTTAACGCGATAACTTAGCGCTCCGGCTCTGATACCAATCTGAAAGTGCGGAGCTTTTCTTGAATCAAAGCTCTGATACCAATTTGAAAACCCCGGATTTTAATTTTCGTAATTAAAAATAAATTTATAATAATTTCCTTTTATATATAAAACAAACACGATGCGGAAGCGTAAGATGGTTCACAAAATAAACAAATGCCAAATAATAATTTTCTTTAAACAAATTAAACTTAAACCAAGTGAAATTAAATCAATCAATTAATATATTCACTTAAACCAATTAATTAATCCAAGCCCTAGAATTTGCCTAAGTCATATTTATCAATATTAGCAAATTAGGCGAAACCAAATTTTAGCAAAAGACTTGAATTAAATAAACTTTACCCAAAATTTAATTTAGCACCAAATTAAATGAGTGTGATAATTTAAACCAAATTTTATCTTGAATTATCCTAAGCATGCGTTCTAAATTATTTAAGCAAGATAAACTAAACCAATCACACTACGCCGCGATGTACGAGGAAAAACCCAAGACGGGAAAAAACCTCGGGCGGCCCTAGCCACAAATCCACTAGATACGGAATTACAAGTACAAGACAAAAGACTTACAACACACGACTCGATCCCTCTCAAGCCCCGATACTTCTTCTTGTAGACACCTCTTCCTAGCGAATAACCTTGGAACACCACCGCGGTCTCGGAATCCACTGATAGGACTTTCTATGGTCACCGTCACTCGAACATGGAGCCTTTCTCCATGTGGGTAAAACAACATAAAAAACACTTCTTCTTTCTTTGTAGGTGGTAGAAGCAAAACCCCAAACTTCTCTTCAATTCGGTGTAGAGAAAACCGATGCCAAACTCCAAGCAATTGATATGTATATAAGAACTTGGAATAAACAAACTTGGGTGTAAACTAGAGTGTTAAGTGAATTTCTCTTTGAAAATTAGCACTCAAAACATGAACATTTTCCTTAAAACAATTTGCTCTCAAACTTTCTCTAAGAGATGAAAAGGGAATGGAAAAGTTAAGTTGGAAAATGTCATTCCCGCTATTGATAAAGTCTGAAAAAGTTGGTTAAAAACTAAGTGGGGAAGTGGGTGTAAAACTGCCAAAAATTGTTCCCTCCTGGCATCTCGTTCGAACGACATTTCGTTCGAACGAAATCTCGTTCGAACGAGACTTCTAACGACGTTTCAGATTGGACTCGTTAGAAACTCGTTGGAAATCTCATTAGAACGAACAATCTCGTTCGAACGACATTTCGAACGACGGAACAGTATAATTTGGTGGGAACTCGTTGTCAAACTCGTTCGAACGAAAAACTCGTTCGAACGACATATCGAACAACTTCCAGAAATTTTATAAAATTCGATTTTGGCCCAGAAACTTTATATACTTTATTTTAAAGTTCTAATTAAATTTTTTTCCTGAAAATTAAAAACAGTTTTTATTAAACCTAACACCCAATAAACTTGTTCCAAGCTCCTATATAAATATAATTGCATTCATACCTTGGGAGCATGGAACTATCGTTGATGACGTAGAAACGAGGCACACAAACGGGCATATTTGATGAGGCTTTATACTCTTTGTCGCTACGTCTTTAACAAACACTTCATAGGCTTGAGAGTATTACATTTACATACTATCCTATGAATAAATGTTTTTGTCCGGAATTGAGCCAATACTATACATGGACTCAATTGGAAATTTGTGTCCTTACAAATCTCCCCCTTTGGCTATTCCGGGACAAAAACCAAACAAAAATCCTAAAGGGCCGTCAAGCTCACTAGACTCAAAACAAAACATAACCCACCCAAACTTGACTCAACCTAAGGATTAAACACTTTGCCTTTTAAAGATGCCGCTTTAGTAGAATACCCGCACACTTAAGCAAACTATCAAACGCATTGGGAATATTAAAATATTAGATGCAATTAATTAAATTACTCCCCCTAAGTTAATTCTCCCCTTTATCAAACACATGACCTACTTAGAAAGATGTCTCCCCCTAAGATAAATCTCCCCCAAACTAAGGTATGATAATAATAGGATTAGATACCATTTCTCCCCCTATCATTTTCTCCCCCTTTTTGTTCAAGAATAGGCAAATGATAAAGAACTAATAAACACGTTGAATCTTAAAGTGTTAAGACATTAAAGCACATGAGTAACAAAAGTACAACTAATCCAAGATAAATACCAATTATGAAGTATAAGAATGGATGCACTAGAAATCAAGGCAAAGAAAAACAAATTTCATATATATATATATATATATATATATATATATATACTAGAAAAATATCAATAGAGTACTTGCATATATATATATAGATATAAACACACACGTGACACAAAATACAGTAAGTTTGCACACTCAAATGGAAAAAATGTGTCATATGGAAACGAAAGTGTAGGGGTGTGAACTAGTAACGATTAAATTTAGACCCAAACACTTAATAAACGTTCACGGAGTTCACATTTAATTGTAAACTTCATCACATTGAAATATAACCTCATGTGAGAATATAGATTGAACTCAATGAACAAACATACACAATGCATACAAGCCTAGCATATTGATGATTCTACAAACCAATAGAGTCATGACATGAAATACGCAACTAGGATAAACGGACATTGTGCAAACCGTTGATATACCATCCAATCTCCCTCAATATGCATTTATATTAAATTTGAATGAATATATCAATCAAACATAGGCCTTGACAATTATTTTTCTGTTTAATGCCATATTTTCTGTTTTTAGGCCTTTGGACCACATATTTCTTTTAGGTCCATTCAAACGGTGGCTTACTATCGCCAAGGATCACTTAGTCCTTTCGGAGCCCTTCCCCGTGAACATTTTATTTATCATGTTTTCATTTTACACACAAATCTCACATGCAACGGATTTTGACATGCACTAGTCCTCCTAAGTCACAAATAGGTAGATGACAAGATTGGTAGGAGAACATCTCACATTGCTCAAATATACATATGAAGTTAAAATTTCAAAAGAGCTCGTGCATGTGTGAAAAGAGGCATATAAAAATAGAATCCATTTAAACAATACAAAATCCAACTGCTCCATATAAAACATGGTAAAGAACATTTTAAGGATTGAAAATCTAAACCAAAAGTTCTAGCCACGTGAGAGCGTAAAAGATGGGATTCAAACACAAGTATATGCCACTTAAAGTGTGTCAAACCAAAATACACACACAAAAAAATCTTTTTGAGTTTTTGACATTTTTAACCAAAAATAAAGATATATACTCAAAAGAATAAACAAAAATCATTTGTATTTTTCATTAAGCTTAAATGAAATAAATAAAACACAAATGATAAACAAAAATCTTTTTATATTTTTCAATTAATTCAAACACAAAATATAATACAAAAACATAAACAAGTCATAATTTCTAGCATGTGATATGAATTAAGACAATGACTAGAAAATGACTAAACAGGCATACATCTAGCAATGATATATAATATGAAGCACAAAAAGCTAGAGTATGCATAAAACACTAACACATTCAACCTTTAAATTTAGCAAGGGAGGTTTCATGTGATAGTAAATGAGAATCAACAAATCTTGTATCTAGCGCATGTAATAATGATTTTCTAACCCATATAGATTTATATTTAACATGATGGGGATTAGGAAATAATGAAATGCTAGATAAAGATTTCCTTGGACTTCTTTTAAGATCAAAACAAAATGACCTAAGGTGACCTTTCCTACCACAATGCAAGCATGGGTAAACACGAGGAATGTTACCTAAGGTGTGACCCTTTTTAAAGACCTTGGACAAAGTTGACCCTCTAAAACAAACAATGGTTTTAGCTTTAGCAATGGAAGAATTTGAGCATGATGTGCTAGAACCATTAGAACTACTACTAGAGTCTTGAAAATCAGTTTTCATTTTTAAAATTTCGGACTCAAGTAATAAATTAGACTCCTCAAAATTATGAGACTCCTTCTTTAAATTTTCAATAATTCCTAGAAGGTTAACACGCTCTCCCTCAATATGAGAAAACTTGTCCCTAAGAGTCTTTTCACGATTTTCACTCTCTTTCTTGGACTTTTCTAAAATATCAAAATTTGAATGCAAGTCCATGAGCTTTTCACAAAAAATTTCTTTTTGAGATAAGGAGATTTGCAAAGACTCAATGTGAGCTTTAAAACAAGAATTTTCATTTTCAAGAAATTTAATTCTTTTTACAAATCTCAAATTTAATTCCTTTAAATTTTCGTTACATTTGTTAAGCCCATTTAATTCCTCTCGAAAATCAAAAATTTTATTTTCATTAAAATTGGACAAATTTTCATTAAGACGTCCCATTGAGAGAAAAAAATATGAGATTAATAAAAAATTGAGCCACCTAAAAAGGTAAGGAAATACAAAAATACGAAAAACGAATCTTTAAACGCGATAACTTAGCGCTCCGGCTCTGATACCAATTTAAAAACCCCGGATTTTAATTTTCGCAATTAAAAATAAATTTATAATAATTTCCTTTTATATATAAAACAAACACGATGTGGAAGCGTAAGATGGTTCACAAAATAAATAAATGCCAAATATTAATTTTCTTTAAACAAATTAAACTTATACCAAGTGAAATTAAATCAATCAATTAATATATTCACTTAAACCAATTAATTAATCCAAGCCCTAGAATTTGCCTAAGTCATATTTATCAATATTAGCAAATTAGGCGAAACCAAATTTTAGCAAAAGACTTGAATTAAATAAACTTTACCCAAAATTTAATTTAGCACCAAATTAAATGAGTGTGATAATTTAAACCAAATTTTATCTTGAATTATCCTAAGCATGCGTTCTAAATTATTTAAGCAAGATAAACTAAACCAATCACACTACGCCGCGATGTACGAGGAAAAACCCAAGACGGGAAAAAACCTCAGACGACCCTAGCCACAAATTCACTAGATACGGAATTACAAGTACAAGACAAAAGACTTACAACACACGACTCGATCCCTCTCAAACCCCGATGCTTCTTCTTGTAGACACCTCTTCCTAGCGGATAACCTTGGAACACCACCGCGGTCTCGGAATCCACTGATAGGACTTTCTATGGTCACCGTCACCCGAACATGGAGCCTTTCTCCATGTGGGTAAAACAACATAAAAAACACTTCATCTTTCTTTGTAGGTGGTAGAAGCAAAACTCCAAACTTCTCTTCAATTCGCTGTAGAGAAAACCGATGCCAAACTCCAAGCAATTGATATGTATATAAGAACTTGGAATAAACAAACTTGGGTGTAAACTAGAGTGTTAAGTGAATTTCTCTTTGAAAATTAGCACTCAAAACATGAACATTTTCCTTAAAACAATTTTCTCTCAAACTTTCTCTAAGAGATGAAAAGGGAATGGAAAAGTTAAGTTGGAAAATGTCATTCCCGCTATTGATAAAGTCTGAAAAAGTTGGTTAAAAACTAAGTGGGGAAGTGGGTGTAAAACTGCCAAAAAACTGCCAAAAACTGTTCCATCCTGGCATCTCGTTCGAACGACATTTAGTTCGAACGAAATCTCGTTCGAACGAGACTTCTAACGACGTTTCAGATTGGACTCGTTAGAAACTCGTTGGAAATCTCATTAGAACGAACAATCTCGTTTGAACGACATTTCGAACGACGGACCAGTATATCTTGGTGGGAGCTCGTTGGCAAACTCGTTCGAACGACATCTGGTTCGAACGAAAAACTCGTTCGAACGACATATCGAACGACTTCCAGAAATTTTATAAAATTCGATTTTGGCCCAGAAACTTTATATACTTTATTTTAAAGTTCTAATTAAATTTTTTTTCTGAAAATAAAACACAGTTTTTATTAAACCTAACATCCAATAAACTTGTTCCAAGCTCCTATATAAATATAATTGCATTCATACCTTGGGAGCATGGAACTATAGTTGATGACGTAGAAACGAGGCACGCAAATCGGCATATTTGATGAGGCTTTATACTCTTTGCCACTACGTCTTCAACAAACACATCATAGGCTTGAGTATTACAATTACATACTATCCTATGAATAAATGTTTTTGTCCGGAATTGAGCCAACACTATACATGCACTCAATTGGAAATTTGTGTCCTTACATGGTTTGATTCTGTACTTAGGAATTATTCAAGATAAATTGGATGTCTTTTATGATAGTCAGAGCGCCATCAACTTAGCAAAGAAATAGTTTCATCATTCACAGACAAATAAGATCCACATTCGTTTCCACTTTGTTTGATAAATTTTGAATGATCGGACTATTCTCCTAAAAAAGATTGGAACTACAGATGTGCTGACTAAAGTTGTAACTAGGATCATGTTTGAGCAATGCTCAAACTTGATCGATATATTCCAAATTTGAACACCTTAGGATGTATGATGCTTACAAGCGCATTCGGAGGGTACTTAGATTATTTTGGAAAATATTTAATTACATGTGTTGGGTGGAGCAGTGCATATCTCGCCAAAATGGAATTGTTCTCTTTTGGTTGGCAAACGTTTCTTAAGATGACCTGTAAAATTTAGTCAAGGTGGAGATTGTTAAAAAAGAAAGCAGACAATTTCTTTCAGTGGGTGATTGAAAAAAAGGTGATAATAGAGAATTCCCGTGATAGTGCTTTCGATGGAAGGGTCCCAACCTCTCCCCAATTTGTCTCCAATTTTCTACAGTTTGTCTCCTCCTTATGAATATATAAGGAGGTTCAGATTGTTGAACAAAAATACATAAAATACCAATAATAGAGTTAAGTGTAGAGCGCTCATTTTGGTATACCTCTGTATAGAAAAATACACATTTTATTTTTGATTTGGAGTATATTTGTGACAGTCTTCTTTTATAGCCCATTTGTTGATTGATATGAGTGATTAGTGGGCGTATCCAAATTGGTGAAACACTTAAATATTTGTCTTCTCGTGTGTGTGTGTCTTTCAACTCATTATACTTTTATTGTCTACGTGTCATATTATTATTTGGGCTCACAGCTAATATCATTTTTCAAACACTTTTGCACAACACCTTGACCATGAATAAATGTAATCCAACATAAAGAGTACAGTTTTTCACAACCTTAATTTATAATTGCCTATGGTCACGACAAATTTGGTTTCGATAGTTTGTCACGACGAAGGGCCATGATAGTTTTATAACACAATTTTATTATTCTAAACACAAAAAACAGTGTCATTTTGTGATAATTTAATATACATTTAAAAATGGTGTGTCCACATATGGTTCTGCCACGTGCCATTACTTTAATAATTTTTGTCCAAATATGAGTTTAAAATAGAACTCCAAACTAGAATGAGCCTTTTTATAAAGCTGTCCATCAACTTCGCCATTTATATCCCATCACATCCCTAAACAGTCGACATGGTCTTTCTCCCTCTAAATCAAATAAATGAAAATTCTCTTCCCGCTACTAATATTTGCAAGGTATGTTTCTCTCTCTCACACACACACATACTCTCTCTCTCTCTTTTTATATATAACCCTTGCGAAAAGAGAATGTCTTTAGAGTGGTTGGGCAAATTTTTATACATAAAAGCGTTTCCTGTGAGTTTGGTACGAGCCTAATTATTGTGGAGCCGAAAGCAATAAAGACATAAATAATTTTTCCTTGCAAGATTTGTAAGATTCGCTGAATTTTGCGATGCAGTTTATTTGAACTCTTTTTTTCACGATTGTCATAATGCCAATAATTTTCTATTTTTTGGGTTCGTAATTTGTCGGTGTATTAAATGCTAACAAAATGTATGTTGAAACATATTCGACTAAATTTCCCAATGTTAGGCATGAAATATATTTTGTATGTGCCTTCTTTCTATTCTAATGTCTGCGGTTGTTTTCATGTCGCGGGAAAACAAATTTTCAGAAATTCGTATATCCGTGCTATACTTATGGCGATTAAGAGAGAGGTACCAACATTTTGTCCAAAAAAAGAGATACCAACGTGGTGTGTGATAGCTTTCTATTCACAAACATTGTTGGCCACATGTTTGTCAAATTGCTCATAATATTCACCTCCTCATTACACAAAATAAGGGTCACATGCATTTTCTTTGTATGTCACATGCTTATTATTTATCACCCATTATAGGTAAAAAATGTCTATGTGTGAAAACATATATAAATATGTACAATTGAGAGTTGAGTATTATATAATCTGAATTTATTCATCTCCATTTGTAATTTTTTTTATTTAAAATTGGATATATAGAAGTATATATGGCTTTGATTTGGTCTTTTAATTCGCTCTTAATGTAAATAACACTTTGTTTCTCTTTCCAGGCTACAAATAGTTCCATATACTTACATACTTTGTTGTTCTTGATATCCTCCATTTATCAGCGAAAGTCTACTAGTTATCTATCTCACCCCTTTATCTTCTTCTAGTAAATTCATAACAACATGGAAACGTTCATTACGGAGAAAGCTTTTAGCATTTAGAATTCAACATGTAACAGAGAAAATGACTTTTACATGACCCATTTGACTCTCTCCAGTATTAACTTATTTACTTTAGATCATGAAAAAGAAATATATAATGACTTCCCATTGTACTATTATGTTATAATTGTTGTGGTATCTTTTAAATATTTATTTATATAGTGTTTGACAACTTTTAAAGTACAATTATATATGTAAATATAAATTTGTCAACATGTATGCTTATTAATATTTGTATAACAAATTTAACAAATATACTGCATACAATTGTATTTTCTTTATCATTTAAATTTCCATATGATGACAAAAAAATTTGGTTATAGTTTTCACAAGAACCATCAGTTGTACAATTGGATCATATGCATTATATACAATTGTTAGTTTGTTGGGATGCAATAATTTGTCTTATGTTATAATTGTTGCGATGACTTTTAAATATTTATTTACATAGTGTTTGACAACTTTTCAGGTACAAGTCTATATGTAAATATAAATTTGTCAACATGTATGCTTATTAATATTTGTATAACAAATTTATCAAATATACTGTATAGAATTATATTTTCTTTATCATTTAAATTTTTGTTTGATGAAAAAAATTTATGGTTACTCTTTACAAAAGAACCACCATTTGTATAATTGGATCATATGCATTATATACAATTGTTAGTTTGTTGGTTTGTAATAATCTAAATCCATTTCCCTATTCTTCTCCCTTTTGGCTTACTTTTTTTACATTACTTTTTTATGGAAAAAACTCAGTTTTCATGTATTTGTGTCAATGTTGTGAAATTCAGTTCTCGAGTGGTGTTTGAGTTGCCCCCCATGAATAAGTAGCAAACTTTTCACGATTATGAATTATGAAGATTTAATGAAAATGCTGAGTTTATTATTTTCATTAAATAGACATCATTTTATATATGTGTCTTAATTCTGTTAGCGCTAGTTTCTCCCGTACTTATATCTTCTTTGATAAAAAAAAGGTTGTTCAAAAAGTGAATGAAACTATATGTCACATATTAAGTCTAATATTAATTATAACATTCAAACTATTTTTCTCAATATCTAAAATATTTTACTCAAATAGTTGTCTTATTAATCTCATGTGTCATTTTTTGCCTACTTATTAGCAAACTGGAATTGATGCCTTCCTTTGATTTGATTTAATCATTAATTTAATTTTGACTAAAATATCAACTCAGATGCATTTTAATCTTAATTGTATAATGCCTTACTTATAGTAACTATGAAAGTTAATTAGTTGATAGCCTTTGTTTAAACACCTAATTATCCATCAAATTGGTAATAACACAACAAAATGTTTAGTTTAAGAAATTGAGATCACTGAATGAGATTACAATAAGACAAGAAATTTTTTAAGGAGATTACAAATATACTCTACCTCAATAGTTATAAAATGCCCCACATATCATGAGGCTAAAAACCTAGTACATAATAAAAAATTATATCACCCCTCCTTTTGAGCTCTCACAACCTCGAGACCAATTAGGCTTTGTAGTCTCTCTCTCCAAACAATGCTAGTATCTCTTGAAAAAACACCCAATGGATATTTAGGCGGAGATTCCAGTTCTATTTTTAGTTTCTTAAGGTGGAGATTCAAGAGAAAATATTATGGAACAAGGAAAAACTTCCCTCCTTTAGTATAACAATCGAAACTTGGTTGACATCAATATTAAACATTCTATCTAGGTGAATATAAAATTTTATTATACACACACACACACATATATATATGGAGAGAGAGAGAGGCTTGTGTAAACTTGGTCAAAGTCAAAATTATAAATGAACAAATCTTTGTTCATTTATGTTTATGGAAAATCAAATTCTCATCTCAATTTTTAAGTCCATCTAGTAGGAAAGAATGGGAAATATATGAAATGTAATGGTAAATTCAAATTTTATATGAAAATTTAGGCTCCTTGATAAATAAAATTAATTCTTTTAGTGAGCAAAACACAATTGCAAAGCTTGAATCACGTAATCGTTATAAGTTTCAATACCAAATCATCATCATCATCATTATCATTGACTTAATCCCATTATATGGGGTCGACCACATGTATTCTCCTTCTCCATTCTAATCTATTATACGCAATATTATCATTCAAATTTAAATCCTTAAGATCTCTACTAATAATTTCCTCCCACGATAGCTTAGGGCAACCTCTTTCTCTTTTACCCTCTATTTCCAATAATATTCCTCTTGTTATAGGGACATATACTGCTCTACGCAACACATGTCCATACCACCTAAGTTTACTTCCTCTTAATTTATCGCTAATGAGAGCTATTCCTAACTTTTCTCTCACGTACTGGGTTTTAATTTTGTCTTTTTTAGTAATTTCTATCATCCATGGGAGCCTTTTCATCTCACTAACATGGAGACTTTGTTCATATTTTTTTCTTTAACCCCAACACTTCGCTCCATATAGGGTCGCTGGCCTAACAACTATTCTATAAAATTTTAACTTTAATTTATTATTTATCCTCTCGTCGCATAACACCCCACTCGTTTATCTCCATTTCATCCAATAAGTTGATATTCTACTGGTGGCATCCTCGTCAATATTCCCATTACTTTGTAACATTGAACGTAGATAATGAAATATTATTAGTTTGATTTATCACTTTTTTTTCAATCTATAATGTTATGTAATACAGTGCCTCATTATTAAATTTACATTCCATAAATTTGATTTTATTTATATTGATTTTTAGTCCCTTAGACTCTAAGGCTTTTCTTCAAGTTTCTACTCTCATAGCTAAGCCCTCATTTGAAGTGTCTATAAAAATATATCATCCTCAAACAACATACACCATTTGACATATTCTTGTATGTCCTCAGTAATCTCATCCAAAACTATGGAAAATAAATAATGACTTAAGGTCGATCCTTGATGTAGACCCACTTTAATCGTAAAGTCATTAGTTTCACCACATATAGTCCTTACTCAAGTTTTTGTGTTATCATACCTATCTTCAATAACGTTAATACAACTCATAGTAATTATTTTCCTCCTTAAATCCCACCAAATTATATCCATAGGTACTCTATCATAAGCCTTTTTCTAAATCTATAAAGACAGTAGATAAAATTTTATTCTTACTTCTACATTTCCTCATTAACTATCTTAATAAGTAAATAACTTCTGTGGTGGATCAACTTAGCATAAATTCAAATTCATTGTCCAAAATAGTTGACTAACTTCTTAATCTTTGTTCTATAACCTTTTTCCATAATTTCATAGTGTGGTTCATCAGTTTGATTCCTCTATAATTACCGCAGTTCTGTATATCCCATTTATTTTTACACAAAGGTATTATGATGCTTTTCCTCCACTCATCTGGCATGTTTTCTTCTCTTAAAATTTTATTAAATAAGAATTTTTAACCATTTTACCCCTAGACTTTCAAGGGTCATCCACGCCTCTATGGCTATTTTATGAGGGTCAACCGCTTTATTCTTTTCCATTTTTCTTATTAATGTATATAATTATTTTTCAGTAATCACACATACCATTCCTATGTTCAGTTCAATGTTCTCGACATCGTTTTTTAGATATTACTCATTCAATAATCCTTGAAAATACTCTTTCCATCTATCTAGAATTTCTTTATCATTATTTAATACATTTTCATTTATGTTTTTAATACACTTAACTAGACCCATATCCCTTGTAAATCTCTATCTATTCTTTGTCAATTTATATATTTCATTTTCACCTTCCTTGGTGCCTAATTTATTATAAAGATTATTACGTGCATTTGTTTACGCATTTCTAATAATATTTTTTACTTCACTTTTTATCTTCTTTTACCTTTCTAAATCTTCTTAATTTTTACTCTTATGCCACTTTTTAAAACTTACTCGTTTCTTTTGTATTTTCACCTCCTCATTCTACCACCAAGTCTCTTTTTTAATGAATCTTTGTCCTTTACTCTCACCTAAGACTTGCGTACCTATTGTCTCAATATCATTCTTTGTTCTTGACCAAATGTTATTAATGTTGTCATTCCAATTCCACTTAAAGTTTAACAGGAACGTATGTCTAAATTCTATATCTTTGCATCCTTTTAAATTCTTCCAATTTCTATTTTGATAACCTATTTTCTATTTTCGGTACTTAAGTCCTTAATTTCCAAATCTATTACTAATAGGCAATGTTGATTTGTTAAGCTTTCACCGGGTATAACTTGGAAGTCTTTGCATGTGTACAAGTCTCTTCTTCTAAGTAAGTCATACGATATTTGAGTTTTATTCTCTTCAATTTTAAATGTTATTAAATGTTCTTCCCTTTTAAAAATTATGTGTTTGTTAACGCTAGATCATATGCCTTTGCAAATTCTAAGATAGTTTCCATTCTGGTGTATTTTGTTCAAATTTGTCTTTCTCGCACCATTTCTGTTGTTGTATCTACATGTTATTAGAGAATTTAATTGTTTTGGGTAGTGGCATATGATTTGTGATGAATTTTGTATGTCAATAAATGATTTCAACAAGAGAATTGTAATTCAAAGTGTAGTAAACATAAAAAATACTCCCCCTTAATCATGCAATAACATCCTAAATCCTTATCCCCCTACTTGAAAACTTCTCGCCCATTTTGTTATGGAAGAGACAAGTATACAAAGTCAATAAATACTAAAAAATAATTAATTAATGATAATTAAGTTTGAATGTGAAGAAAATTATAGATTCGAATAAACATAGAGCTAAATAATGTAAGGTAATTAAGATAACAAAAAATCTCACTCAAACTATGCCTAAACAATTTGTTTTACATGGTGTAAAAGAGTTGTCTAATTCATGGTGCTTAGTGATAAGAGTAAGTAGTGACTCATATTAATGGTAGAGAGCAATATTATTACCAAGTTAACTATAAAAAAAAGGTAATATTTTCAATCATACAATATTAAGGAATAATTACAAGTGAAATAATAATAAAAAAAGTGTACATTGAGAGAGAGTTGACTTGAAGGTTGAGAGGGTAAGACCTCCAAGTACACAACATATGTAGAACTAACCACCAATGTCTAATCGATGTAGTTAATGTGAGTGACAAATGAATAATATTTTGGAAAAATTAAAACATAAACTTATTAAGTGCTCAATGATTTTCCTTTAATGCTCTTCACAAATTATTTAATACTCTCAATTTTTATATACTCTTAAATGCTTAGGAAATGTTTTCTTATCTAAGACCAAAAGTCGAGTAATATCGAGAATAAAATTTAATGAACAACATGCCTAGCCTTAGTTAATAGGTCAAGCAAGAACATTATATGCGATATAAATTGTGATGAACCATTCATTTTGTGCCAAACAGAGCAGTGACAATCAACATATTTCACGCCCACCAAACTTACCAAAATTCCATCCAAGGTATGATTATGATTTGACGTACAAAGTCTAAATAAATTGTGATGTCATGTGCCAAAGAATTTCCAAAAAGATATGCATTTTTGTTACAAAATACATTTGCAGATCAACTTGTATACTAGAAATGGGAGGCAATATGGTTGTTTTTACTTTCTTTATAAGAATCCCCCCCAATTTAATTTAATTCTATTTTTATTTTTTATTTTTATTTAATCACACCACAATTTCTTTATCTCCATTTCTTTAATTACCCCAACCCTAAACTTTTCTACAACTACCTCATTATCAATATAACCTCTACTTGAATACATAATTCTTTTTTTGCCAAGCCTTCCATTTGCTTTCTATAATTACAACCAAGTCTCATACCTTTATTAATTTACGATTTTGCCTAAATATTTTTTTAATTCACCAAATAAATTATATGACTCATAATTAACTATATAAATCATGAAATGAATTATATAATTATAATACCTCTTATAAATTATATTTTAACTTCCACTGACACAAATAAAAATTTATTTTTCACTTAAATAATTCTAAATGTCACTAATAAAATTATAAAATTCAAGTTTCATATTAAAACAACTATTTAAAATTCTCCCATAATCCATTATTATTTGTTTATTTAATTAATGAAATTCTTTTAAAATTATGGGATATTACAATCCCCCCCCCCCCCCCCCCCCCCAACAAAAAGAATTTCTTCCCCGGAATTCATAAATAATATGTCATTTACTTAAGTAAATAAAATAAAATCACCTCATATGACCGAGTCAAAATACTAACACCTTAGATACCTGAGTCAAATTACTAACACCTGAGATAATTGAATCAAAATACTAACGCTTGAGATAACTGAGTCAAAACACTAGCACTTCAAATAAAGCTATCTCCTCATATAAAATGAGTCAAAATACTAACACTTATTATAAATGAGTCAAAACACGGACACCTAATATATATTAGTCAAAATAATCCCCTTTTATTAATGAGTCAAACTAATCTCCTTTTGTAAAAGAGTCAAAATAATACCCCCATACAAATGAGTCAAAATAATCCCCTCAGCTAAATGATCACAACTAATCACTTCATAAAAATGATTCAAAATTCTAACACCTAATATAAATGAGTCAATATACTAGCACCTTATATAAATGAATCAAAACAAATGGGGTACTTTTGCCTCCTCAAATGGCCATGTTCCTAAGTGAACTCATCACCATTATGCTGGTTCTATTGCACACGCACTAACGGTCTTTTCTTGGAATGAAAATTTTGGATCCACCTATCTAAAATACCCACCAGGGGCTCATTATATGAAGCATCCGAGGCTAACTCAATCTCACCCGGATCAATTTGCGGATAGGCTCCCCTCGGGTGTAAAAATTATCGAAATAAGAATATGTGAAACACGATATGTACCTAATCTAGGTGGACCAAAAGTAATAAACAATATGCAACCTTCCCAAACTTCTAATGTAGAGAGCGGTTAATTTTCATCTCTTTCTAAACTCCAACACCCCTTATATAGGGGAACATCAGCAAAAAAACTTGTTTACCTAACTGAAACTCGTTCGACTTTCTATTCTTATCGGTATATATCTTTTGCGTATCGTCAATGACTTTAATCTTCTCCTTAATAAACTTGATCTTTTCAATCATCTCTTTGATGAACTTCGGTCCCAACTATCTACCATGACCTGGGTCTAACCTACATACCAATGATTAACACGGTCTCCCTTAAAGTGCCTCACAAGGGCATATAAAAATGGACTTCTGATAACTATTGTTATATGAAAACTTTACAAATGAAAAATAAGCCTCTGAACTACCTTTGAAGTCCATTACACATACCCATAACATGTCCTCTAACGGTTGATTGACCCTCTCGATCTGGCTATCCGTTTCTAGATATTATGTTGTATTTAGATGCAGCTTAATCCAGATGGCTTTTTAGAAATTCTCCTAAAAGTTTGCCAAAAATGTACAGCCTCGATATGAAATGATAGATAATGGAAACCCAGGCAGTCGATTTATCTTGTCAATATACAAACACGCAAGCTGCTTGGTCAAATAATCAGTATGAATGACCAAAATGTGTGATGCCTTTGTAAGCCAATCAATAGTCACCCAAATAGAATCATGCTGAAAAGGTGTCAAAGGTATCCCTGCGATAAAATCAATCAAGGTACTATCATACTTCCACTGGAGAATAGATAGAGGCTGAATCATACCAGGCGACTTATGATGGTCCACATTCACCATCTAAAACGTAGTGTATCATGACCCAAATTTATCTTTGTTCATACCTTTTCATATCTTAATGCATTTTATCCCTACCTATGTGTACCAAAAAATATGAATCTCATGTCTCCTCCATAATGGTTGTCTCAGCTCTTTGTCCAAGGGTACTACCAACATACCTTTATAGCACAACCCTCTATCGAACCTTACTAAAAAGAAAACTATGCCATCAGGGAGAAGATCCATCACCCTTTCCTTCAAAATCTCATCCTATGTCTTCCCCCTAATCACATGTATCTCGATCTATAGATTCACTGTAAGTATACTCATGACTGCCCTGGGTAAGTCGCCAATCATATCTACTAAGCCTCACTCATCTATCTAAGTGGTTAAAAGACTACCATTGTGTCGTCAACTCGACATGTCTACTACCACATTAGCCTTCCGCAGGTGATAATGGATAATGAAATGATAATCCTTGATGAATTCAAACCATTTCAATTACCTCATCTTGATATATTTTATGTAAATAGATCATGTAAACTCATATGATCACTGGAGATTTTATACTTCTCAACCCAATGATAATGCCTCCACGCATGCAACAAAAATACAATGTCTAAAAACTCCATGTCATGAGTCGGATAATAAACCCCATTCAACTTCAACTTGAGAGAGTCAAAATAAATTGATTTATCCTCATGCGTCAAAACGCTACTTTATCCTTGTAGAGAAACATTGGTGTAGACCAAAAACTCAATGAGAACAAGTGCATGAGTTAACTTCTTCTCGTGAGTGTCAAATGTATGCTAACACTTCTCATGCCAAAATAATACTAAACCCTTTTTATTCAACTCGATCATCAGCCCAGCTATCTTCAAGAATTCCCAGATAAATATCCTGTAATAACCGAATAAACCCAAAAGCTACAAACCTTAGTAGGTATCGTGGACTGTTAATAATCTAACATGGCTTTCACCTTAATAGGGTCCACTGAAAGTCCTTTCTCTGACACAACATGCCCCACACACTTCACTTCCCACTTCCAAAACTAAAATTTGGAAAAAATTTCATAAATCTTATGCACCCGCAATGTCTACAATGCAATCCAAAAATCTCAGTCTTGTTTGTCCTATGTCCTTGAATAAATAAAAATGTCATCAATAAATACCTTATGGAATATTCCAAATATGGTTAGAACACCCGATCCGTTAATTCCATGAACACAATCGGCCATTAGTCAACCAAAATTGCATTCTTAAAAATTCATAGGAGACATATCAAGTCACGAAGGTTGTCTTGGGTAAATCCTCCTCCTGCATCTTAACCGATGGTAACTGAATTGCATATTAATCTTTGAAAATAATGAAGCTCCTTCTAAATGATCAAAAATATCATCAATCCTTGGTAGAGGATACTTATTCTTCACTATCATCTTAATGAACTACTGATAATCAATATAAAGTCTCAAAGACCCATCTTTCTTCTTTATAAACAACACCGGTGCACCCCTAAGGTAAAGTGCTACAATGGATAAATCCCTACTCAAACATCTTCTTAATCTCGTCTGTTAACTCCTTCATGTCCATAGGATCCATGCGATACGATGATCTCTCTATCGACTTAATTCTCGATGCCAAATATACAATAAAATTAATCTCCCCACTCGGTGGAAAACCTAAAATCTTAGCAGATACATCGATGAACTCTTAAAATATGGGAATTATATCAAGGAACACTGCGATCTCCTACTACGTCTCCTCGTCACTGAGATATTATTGAGAACTAGAAACACCCTCACATTGAAGAATAACCTCCAAATACATCTCATGTTCTTATAAAAAAAATACTCTCGATAATAATAGATGATACACCTAATAGAATAACTATAAATAATCTCTTCGTATAAGGAGTAAGAATCATCCTCGATAAAGACACAAAGTGTCGTGCAACAAAAGATTATGCATCACTCGCATGGAATAAAACCCTGGATAAAGTGACATGAATATAGAACATACCATCGATTGCCTGAATAAGCAGATGATCCTCCTTCGGCCCCCATGATAGACCTTTATATACTATAACTGAGGATTAGGTTTTTTTGCTGGTGCAGGATGTTTTGTGGGTGCCTAGTTCCTCGGGGCCAGGAGAATTAGCACTTGTTACTCCCTTATCTACTACTGGTGCAGATAATTTGGCCTAAATCCTTTCTGTCATTAGTCATGGACATACTTTCCTTATTGATCTAGCTTACCCTCAATTCAAAAATTCTTCTTCAAATGGTCAAACTCGTTACACTTGAAACATACCAGGGGATCTTGTCCACCTAAAACATACGAGGGGATCTTGTCTTAGGGAGGTATCACCCTGCCTCCCCTACCATTGTTAACCTTACCTATTTTATTTGATCTTATGTTGATTGATAAAAACTTCTTCTAAGTCCCTTGACTTATTATCTTTGACCTCCCTTTCGATTACTATTAGATCATCCATCAGTTTTGGTGTCACCTATTTTTCCTTCCTTTTTCAAACTTCCTCTTATATTCCGTATGCTCTTTTCAAACCATAAGCACGAAATGGACTATTTGTGTGGTGTAGTGTATGCCAGGTTTTCCATCAAAATCCATTGCATAGGGTAGATGAGATTTTACATGAAATCTTAGATTATTTTATTCTCCATATTAATTTCCCCCGAAGGAACCAAAGTCAAAATTTGTAAACTCTTTCCCATATTCTAAGATAATACGAGTCCTTATGTTAGAGTTGAAGAAACTTTGGGGAAGTACTTACAATTGAAACTCTTTATAATATTCAAATATATTTATTTAAACGTATTACTAGATACGTGCTAAGGTTCTTACTATAGACACCACATTATAGGAACCCCTTAATGCTTCGAGTACCGATCTAGAGGCCACCAAGTGCTCCCGACCCCCATTTAACTGTGATCAACTCTATTATCAGAGCAAAAATTTAATGAATCCACTTTCTAATGGCCCACCTTATGTGAGAATCGGTATGAAGATTTGAATGAATAAACTATTTTACCATCGAAAATTGATCTGGAGGCCACCGGGCGCTCTAGAGCCCCGATTTAACCCTAATTAACTTCAACTTAAAAGAGAAATCTCTTTGAATATCTGAATGGAACTGAAACCACAATCCAACGGTCTGACCCGTGTGCACAATGGCAGAACCGTTCGGACGAATGATCCATTTTCCCCCGAAAATTGATCTGGAGGCCACCGAGCGCTCCCACGCTCTATTTGATGAGGGTCAACTATTCAGGACTGAATGAGACTTAATGAATCTTTGAAGGGAACTGAATCTTTGAAGGGTTTGACCAGAACAAAACACTCACGTCAATGTCAATGTGATACAGATGTTCAAGAACATACACTTCATGACCGGACTGGGGTTGGCACAACAACAATAAGGAATATTAGAACACATTGTGTTCAAGAAGGCCTTTTCTCCTTATGGCTTGGGTTATCGCCTATCAACGTAGTAACTTAGAATGATCCGCCAACCTAGGTTGAAGAGAAGTTTAAAAAGTGCTAAAACTATCTCAGGAGATTCTTTGAATTGAAGATTCATTAAGGAGGGTGCATATTTCCCCTTTTGCGGATTTCTCGAACCTTGGTATAATCATATGGATAAGAAGATGAAGACATGAATGGAGATTTTCTTCCAAGACAGCTACTCATGGGCTCAAAGTTCCCAGCATCATGTATAACTAATAATTAAAGACACCATAACTGCTACCGGTGGTTCCGAGGGAAGTGACTGAGAATTCATTTAACTTGTAGACACTATGTAAGATCCTCTTAAGTTATACATCATGGAATCCATCTTGCCTGTTAAAAGCTACTGATACACCTCTCTTCATTTAGAATTCTATACCAGTTCCACCCGCTGAAATGCAAACGAACTATGATGTATATTTTATTTCCTCTTCTTTTGTTATTCCTCCCTATTTCGATCATAATGTAATCGAGACATCCTTTGATAAGGTTCTCAACTCTTTTTTTTCCCAAGAATGAAATAAATGAAGATAATGAGTATCTTGTTGAGCCTTATATTAATTGTCTTAATTCTAATCAAACTCTTGATGATGATGATTTGGCAAATGAATAATTCTTAACTGATCTTAATAAGGTTAATAATAAAATTATTACCGCGTTCAAGTTAAGGAAGACAAAACTATTATTATTAATCACGGTTCTAGTAGCCGAATGGGCGAGACTAGGATAGGGTCCAACTTTAACAAGAAATAGCACGCGTAACTCGAAGAATTACTGAATGAATTTGTGGATTTCTACGCATAATCCTACAACGACATGCCTAGAATTGATATCAAGATAACTCAGCACGAGATTCTAATTCTCCCAGAATGTAAACCAATTAAACATAAACTGCGTAAGCTCCGCACCGAATGGTTAAGCAAGGTTAAGGAAGAAGTGGTCAAACAGTTGAACATTGTCTTCATCCGGGTGATCGAATATCCCATATGGATAGAAAACATCATACCCGTGATAAAATTAGGAAAAACATTTTGCATATGCGTTGATTACCGAGATTTGAACAACGCCTCTCCAAAGGATGATTACCCGCTATCCAATATCAACATGATTGTAGATAACACGGATAATCACGCTCTTAAATCATTTGTTGATGGTTTTTCCAGGTACAATAAGATCAAGACACACTCGGATCATCAAGACAAAACTGCATTCATCACTCCTTGGGGAACCTTCAATTACACTATTATGTCGTTCGATTTAAAAAATGCACGGGCTACCTACAAGAGGACTACCATAACTATCTTGCATGATTTGATACACAAATAAGTCAATGTCTACATGGAAAATATAATCATTAAGTCTAAAACTCGAGAAGGTCATGTTCCTGCTCTTTGAAAGTTCTTCAAGCGACTAAGGCGATATTAGATGCGACTTAAACCATATAAATGCATTTTTGGCAGTACCAAAGGAAAGCTCTTGGGATTCATGGTTAGTGAGAAAGGGATTGAATCAGATCCTACCAAAATGAAACCATACTCAATATTATACCACCCCTAACGGAGAAGGAAGTTTGTGGATTCTTGAGAAAATTACTGTATATCAGCTGCCTCATCACCCAGTTGATGTCTATTTGTGAACCCATCTTCAAACTCCTCCGGAAGAATTTAACCAAAATATGGAACGAAGCTTGTTAGGAAACCTTTGACCGAATTAAGAAGTATCTGACCCGACCTCCGGTACTTATGCCACCGTAGCTTGGTCTCCCTCTACTCTTATACTTGACCGTAACATACACTACAGTTGGGGCTCTGCTTGCTCAACACATTAAAGAGTCTAAAAAAGAGAGAGACGTCTATTACGTCAGTCATAAGTTGGTCGGGTATGAGTCCAATTACACTACATTGGAGAAAGCATGTGTCGTCATCGTCTGGGTCACCTAAAAATGACGACACTACATGCTCTTTTTTCCCATCAAACTTATATCCCGAATGGATCCTATCAAATATATGCTCGAGAAACCTTACATGTGTATCTGAATAGACTGATGGTTGATGCTACTAGCCAAATTTGATATTGTGTATGTCACACAGAAATCCATAAAAGGAAGAGCCATTTCTGACTGCCTCGCTGACTACCCTATAGAAGAAGTCGATGTTTGGTTCTTCGAAATCTCCAATAAAAATATCCTTTATACCTCCCTAGAAGACCCCCGATGGAAAATGTTCTTTGGGGTCCGACCGATAAAAAATGATATGTCATTGGGATACTCCTAATCGCCCCTAATGACTCTCAGATTCCTATTGCCATCAAGCTAGATTTTCTCTGCACCAACAACATGATTGAATACGAGGCATGCACAGTAGGCCTCAAGGTCTCTCTTAAAAAAATAATTCGATGCCTAGAAGTCTTTGGGGATTCATCCCTCATCGTTCAAGTACTCAGAAGATGGAAAGTCAAGGACGAGAAGCTTTTACCTTTCCATGCCCACTTAGAAGAGCTAGCATCCCAATTCCAAGATATCACCTTCCATTATTTACCCCGAGCAAAGAACAACTTAGTCGATGCCCTTTCTACCTTATCCTCTATGATTGACATGCCCAAAGGAATAAAGATGTCCCCCTTCCTAAACCAAAACCAAAATAAATCAACCCACTGCTACCACATTCAGCTAGCCATAGAAAAATATCCTGATATATCCGATTGTTGTGACTATGATATTTGGTGCCTCCTTAAGCACGATAGTAATACCAAAGATTATAACATGAAAGATCGACAACCCTCCACAAACTGGTTTCCCAATACATTATCAGTGATAAAATACTATTCAAGAGAAATTTTGATGGAACCCACTTACACGGCATCGCAGGGGCTAACATTGAAGAAATGATGAAGAAAATCCACAGCGGGGAGTGAGAACCCCACTTAAATGGACATATGCTCGCTAAGAAGATCATCTGACAGGGTTATTATTGGACTACCATGGTTCAGCATTGCACTGCCTATGTTCGGAGATGCCTTAAATGCCTACAATTTTCCAACCTCCAACACTTGTCTCCATGGGAATTGTATAACATGACTTCTCCATGGCTGTTATCCATATAGGGCATCGACACAATAGGAAAAATTACACCCAAGGCCTCCAAAGCGCATGAATTCATCTTGGTTTCCATCTATTACTTCACCAAATGGTTTGAAGTCGAGTCATAAGCAGTGATGAATGCTAAAAATGAGGCCAAGTTCATCCGAAGAAACATCATCTGTCAATATGGGGTCCCGTACGAGATGATATCAGGCAACATGTTACATTTCGAGGCAGAAGTCATAAAATTTATCGACAAGTATAGGATTCAGAGACATAAATCTTCTCCCTACAGACCTCAAACCAACGGGGAAGTCGAAGACACTAATAAGAACCTTAAAGCAATCATCAACAAAATGACCGAGAGTTGCCGACAGTGGGTAGATCGGATGCCTTACGCCCTCTTGGGCTACCGAAATTCAATTCTAGCATTTTCTAGGGCTACCCCTTACTCTCTGGTATACGACATAGAAGCAGTCCTACCCGTTGAGATAGAAATTCGTTCATTATGCATCGTGCTTGAGAGAAAAGTCAGTGAGGAATACTGGCATCAAAACCATCTTAATGCTATTAGAAGAAAGGAGATTGAAAGATCTATATCATATACATGGGTACCATCACCGAATAACACGATCATTTAATAAGAGAGTCAAGAACCATGGTGTTCGAGAAGGGGATTTAGCCCTTAAAGAAATCGTAGAGCACATATGGGACCCCAGTGGGAAATTCAAGCCCAATTTGAGTACCCCTACATTGTGAAGAAGATCCTATCTGATGGCATCTCTATGCCCACCGACCTCGATGGTGAAGAGATGGCCCATCCAGTTAACTTGGACCGTCTAAAGAAATTCCACCCTTAGTCCTAAATCTCGATGCGCTACGAATCTTCTCATTCCCCTTCTATTCTAAAAAAATATTCATTTCCATCTACTCAAAACTACGTGGAGCCTGATCCTCTTAAAAATATTTTTACTTTATGAAACTCAAATTTTTTAAAACCCCGAGAGGTACGTAAGTAGCTCATAAATGAGCACGACCCCCTTCTTTTTCACAAAATGTTATTCTTTTCTTATCTCTGGGAACAATGGTTCACTTTTGTTATTTACATGAACAAAAGGATTGTGTATGCCTAAGTGATTGGTATAGATAATTCAAATACATAAGCTCATCAAGAGGGAGAACAATATAATTAAAATTTTCTTTATTCTATAAATGAAAAAACTTGGTACAATTATATCAGCATAGGGAGTCAAATAACTTCCCCCACTAACCTAACCTTATTTTCCTAAGAACAAAATAAAACCTGACCAAACTACTCCCACACAACCAAAGAAAACATCTAGATAAATAACCAAACACCATACAAGAACTTCATAAATAAAACTCCCCAGGGATCCTACCCGTAGGTGCCAAAAGAACCATTCCCATCATCATCATCTATATCTTAGGATCCTCAAACTTCCCCTTCTTAGATAGAACACTAAAGGCTCTCCATAGAATGGTAATCTCATACAAACTTAGGAAAAACCACAACACATCCCTCCATGGTGTCAAACATGGCAAACCACCCCTGCCCGGTCTCTTCAACCAACATTTTAGCCATTACCCTCATCCACATCTATTACATGTAATCATAAAAAATGTTCCAAAATATACCAACAGATTGGGAAGGACGGGTCAACGACCAACGATTCTCCTATAGAGAGCTCGACCACATGCACAAACGTTCTGTGAAATCCTTCAACACACCAGATTTTAAAGTTAATCTCAGGGCAACATCTCCAGCATCAATACAATCCCTTCAACACGCCAGATTTATCACAATCCAATGAAGAAAACAACACCACTTTACAACCTAACTTTATATCTCCTAATCCATATGCCAACCGAGCAACCAAGGCCTTCCACTACTCAAAAATTTCAAAAAACTCCTTTTGACTAGTTCCTTTCAAAATAAATACTTTCAAAAGGGAATCCCTTTTTCATCTAAGCCTCTGAGTCCATATTCAACTCAAACATATTTAAAAAAAATTCAAAAAGCACACATTTCCAATTCTTTCTCAAAGCAAAAACTTCAGCAACAAATTAAAGTGCGTGTAGAGTAAGCCACTAAATCCAGATAATCAAACAAAATATGCATCCACTTTTGCCTTATTTGAGTCTCTTGTTAAGTGCAATGTCACTACTATAAGCTCTCGCAGTCAATAATGAATCTGAATGAAAATCTTGGGGATCCATCCCTCAAAGGTAGAAGGTCACCTGCAAGATCTGCAATGGAAAATCAATATTTGAACAAGGACATCAAAGAAAAATACTCTCAAGAGTAACGAAGAATTTACCCGATCGCTTGTCAGTCCCTTCACTTGCTTGATGTAATCCAAAAGTTCATGCCATTACCGTTTGTCACCTCATACACCTTGAACTTTTGGAACCTTCTACACCCGGACCGGTCGGCACCCGCCTGAAATTTTGTACAAAAATTCCCCCAAAATCCTGAAAATTCCCTAGAAAATTCTTAAAAATCACCCATTGAATTTTAGAACCTTTTTCACCAAGAAAAACATTTTTACAAGCCTCTAAAATGCCCAACTGGATTAATATCACATTTTTCTCCCCCAACTTAAACCCCACAATTCCACAAACGGAGTTCCAGAATCATTTCCCCAGGAGAATTCTAAAATCCAATTAGATATCTCCCCAACAACGTCTCCAAGGAACACAATAAAAATTGAAAAATTCCCCACTAGGACTGCACCAATCCTCATATTAATATCTTTTCCCCACTGGAATCTCCAAACTTTTTATTCCCAATAACTTCTACTTAAGCCCTCAGAATTGGCTTCAACCCTCGAAATCGGTCAGCCCTACTTAATGTCTTCAAAATTTACCTTGGCCTTCAGAATTGGTCTCCCTCCACTTAAGCCCTCAGAATTGACTTCGACCCTCAAAATTTATCACTCCTACTTAAGCCCTCAGAATTGGCTTCGACCCTCAGAATTGGTCTCTCCTACTTAAGCCCTCAGAATTTTCTTCGAACCTCAGAATTGTTCGTTCCAAATTAAGCCCTTAATATTAGCTTTGACCCTCAAAATTTGCCACTCCTACTTAAGCCCTCATAATTGACTTCGACCTTTAAAATTGGTCGCTTGTACTTAAGCCCTCAAAATTGTCTTCGACCTTCAGAATTTGTCACCCTTACTTAAGGTGCTTAGAATTGACCTTGTCCCTTAGAATTAGTCACCTCTACTTAACTTCTTCGACCCTAAAAATTTGTCACCACTACTTAAGTTCCTCAAAATTGGATTCGACCCACATAATTGGCCACTCCCCACTTAAGCCCTTAGAATTGGCTTCGTCCCGCAAAATTGGTCTCTCCTACTTAAGACCTCAAAATTGTCTTCAGTCCTTAGAATTGGATTCGACCCTCAGAATTGGTCCCCCCTACTTAAGGTCCTCAGAATTGACCTCAGCCCTTAGAATTTATCGCCCTCTACTTAATCCCTTAGAATTGGCTTCGGCCCTTTGAATTGGTTGCTTCGACTTAAGCGCTCATAATTGGCTTCAACCCGAATAATTGGTCACTCTCACTTAAGGTCCTCAGGATTGACCTCGACCCTCAGAAATGGTCGCTTCTACTTAAGGTCCTCAGAGTTGATATCGTCCCACAGAATTGGTCACTCCCATATTAAGTCCTCCTAATTTGTTGCTCTTACGTAAGACCTCAGAATTGTCTTCGAGCCTCAAAATTGGTTACTCCCATCTTAACCCCTCAGAATTGGCTTTGACCCTTATAATTGGTCACACCCTACCCTATGCCCATAGAATCGACTATCCCTAACATTCCCTTAGGTCCCCTGAATCGGCCTCGATCATTTGAATAGGTCATCCTCGTCCCTTTTGATCCGCATAATCGACCTCTTTCCCAACACATCATGTGGTGTTTATTTGACGGCTTTCACTTGTTCTAACCTCAACCGTCAAGGCGCTCTGTATACACAACATTATAAGACCCCCTGAGTCTCTCTATAGGTCCTTAACACCTCCCCATTTCACTAAAAACCCTAGGGCATACTCCGAGTACCAATCTAAAGGCCATCGGGCTCTCCCGAGCCCCGTTTGACTCCGATCAACTCTATCATTAGATATAAATCTTAATGAATCTTCGAAGGTATCTAAATCCCATTTTCAATGGTCTACCCCGTGCATGAATCGACATAACAGTTCGAATGAACGAATAATTTTACCATAAAAATGATCTAGAGGCTATCAGGTGCCCCCGGGCCCCCATTTTACCCCAATCAACTTCAATTCCAGAGTCAAAACTCTTTGAATCTCCAAGGATAACAAAAACCCATTTCCAATGGTCCACCACGTGCATTGAATGGCATAACCTTTCAGATGAACGATCCGTTTTCCCTCAAAAATTGATCTAAAGGCCACTGGGAGCTCCCAGGCTTCGTATGACCAATGTCAACTCTTCACCTCGAACAAGAACAAATGAATCTTCAAAGGTCACATAATACCCTTTACAACGGTCTTTTCCGTGCATTAATTAGCCTTATGATACAAATGAAAAACTCATTTTACTTTACAACATCACCTAGTGCTTCCAAGACCGGGTTGACCAAGACCAACTTATCGAATTGAGTGACACTCTTTTCAATGTCAAAGTATCTCCCATATCCTTTCCATTGGTCCTCCTTGTGCACGATTTTTACCTACAGTTTGGATGAAATATCCATTTTCATCCGACGATTTCCCATCCAAAGAATCGATGAGCGCTTTCGAGCCCCGTTTGACCCAAAGTTGACTCTCGAACTTGGTAGGGCTCACAAGGAATATTAAAGGTATCTAAATTACCTTCATAATTGTGTGCCCCATGCACAATTATGATTAATGGATTGCGTTCTACAACTATTTTTCCAAAATATTCTGCACGAGATAACCGATTGGTAGGTCCATTTCCCTGCCTATCAAAAGTGTGCCTAGGGTTACTTGTTGATTGACAGGGCTAGGTATATGGCGATAGGCACCCCCTTACCCTATAAATAGAGTCCATGACCTCACTCCCATAACACACCTTAGATCCATTTATATCAGGAATATCAACAACACTCTCTTTTAATGAGTGAAGTTTCCTTGTGTGAAATTCCGTTCAATCTTTCATTCTCATCCTTCTCATACCCAATTTAGCAAGATATCATTCTCTCGCATCCAACGTCAATCAAAACACTGAAGGAAGTTCATCAGGGATCAAGATTAAGCCTCAATTCTCCAAAGAAGGTCCAAAAATCCATCTCTCTCTTTAATTTCTTTATTTCTGTATTAATTACATAAATTCTTAATCTAGATTTTAATTTGGTTCATACACATTAATATCTCATCCTTTATTAGATATATTGCAAGTACTTTATTTTCTATAAAAAAAAAGAAATAAAGGGTTACACCTATAAATTCCAATGGGATTATCCACCACAATTTCTCAAACAAAAATACATTTTTTACACACACGCATATAATAAATTCCAGTTCGAAATTTAAAGGATAAACCCACCTTTATGACGCATACGAACTACGTGGACTTTGATGCCTATATAGGCTACGTAGGCGTCTTGAGCTAAAACTCGACACTCGAGTCCAATTTCTCAATTTTCTAGTTTTCCCATTTTCCCATTTTAATCCTTTTCATTTATACATTATTTTAATTCATCTTATATTTGTGATACTTATTGGCATTTTATCTAACATATATTATCATTTCATCAGAATGATCAATATCTCGATAAATGCATACATCATATTTTCTAGATACTATTTTGGGAACATTCCTTTGGGTGATCTCACTCTATCTTTTCCATGCTCTGAGTCTGTAAAAGGGTGTCTACATATAAAAAAATTTAATTAAAATAATTTTTTTGAAGATATTGAGAGGACCCCATCTAGGTCACTCCACCTAGGGTCACTATAGAAATGACATTCGTGAAGTGCCACCGAAAGGGTCACTGTGGAAATGACATTTGAGAAGTACCACGTAAGGGCCATTACAGAAGTCCAAGATTGAGAAGGGTCGTCGCAAGGGTCACTGCAGAAATGACATTCGACAAGTGCCGCCACAAGGGTCACTACGAAAATGACATTTGAAGAAATGCCCCGCAATGGCCACTGCAGAAGTCAAAGATTGAGAAGGGCCGCTTCAAGGATCACTACAGAAATGGCATTCGAGAAGGGCCGCTATAAGGGTCACTACAGAAATGACATTCGAGAAGTGCCACCGCAAGGGTCACTGCGGAAAGAAAAGAGATTGAGAAGGAATCACCCAGGGTCCTGGCAGAAATCAAAGATTGATAAGGAACAACCCCAGGGTCCCGACAGAAAATCATATTGAGTAGGAACCCCCAGGGTCCTGGCAGAAACTCATATTGAGAAGGAACCCACCCAAGGTCCCGACAGAAACTCATATTGAGCAGGAATCCCCCAGGGTCCCGAAAGAAACTCATATTGAGAAGGAACTACCCCAGGGTCCCGACATAAACTAATATTGAGAAGGAACCACCCCAGGGTCCCCGCAGTAACTCATATTGAGAAGGAATCCACCTAGGGTCCCAATAAAAACTCATATTGAGCAGGGACCCACCCAGGGTCCCGACAGAAACTCATACTGAGCAGGTACCCCCAGCGTCCCGGAAGAAACACATATTCAGAAGGAACCACCACAGGGTCCCGGCAGAAACTCATATTGAGTAGGAACCCCCAGAGTCCCGACAAAAACTTATATCGAGAAGGAACCAACCCAGGGTCCCGATAGAAACTCGTATTGAGAAGGTACCTACCCAGGGTCCCGGCAGAAACTCGTATTGAGAAGGAACCCACCCAGGGTCCCGGTAGAAACTCATATTGAGCAGGAACCCATAGGGTCCCGAGAGAAACTCATATTGAGAAGGAACTACCACAGGGTCCCGGCAGAAACTCATATTGAGCAGGAATCCCCCAGGGTCTCGGCAGAAACTCATATTGAGAAGGAACCCACCTAGGGTCTCGACAGAAACTCGTATTGAGAAGGAACTCACCCAGGGTCCCGACAGAAACTCATATTGAGCAGGAACCCCCCAGGGTCCAGGCAAAAATTCATATTGATAAGCAACCCACCCAGGGTCCCGGCAGAAACTTATATTGAGCAAGAAATCCCAGGGTCTCGACAGAAATTCTCATTGAGAAGGAACCACCCTCGAGGTGCCTTAAAAATAGAAAATTTTAAGGCAAGGAGCAGTCAAGATTCTCCCCCCTCAACTTCCTGAAAAATAGTCCAGGATGACGGAGTGGCTACCATGAGCAACTCCTCTTCATGAAACGTAATTCCTTAAAAGAATAACAGTATTAACACTTTGCTTTCTTGTACAAGTAGCCTACTTGAGCAGGCAGGGCTCAAATAGGCCAGTTGGGACCTCCTGGGAGTTTTGTCTTGGCGGCTGAGGGACAAGGTATGTTGAGCAAGCTCAACCACTTAGCACTATAGGATTGAGAGAATACTAGTAGGAAGACCCAGAAGTCACTCAAGACTAAGCACACTTCACACTTGGTCACAAGTGAAGTGAGAAGCCAAAGAGCTAGCTACTCACAAGGAAGAAACTCTTTATAAAAAAAATGACTTTTCCAGAAGAGGGGGTCCTCGAGGTCCCTCTCAAGAAAACAATAATTTTAGAAGAGAGGGGTCCTTAAGGCCTCCTCTATCGAGATTTGCAAAATTGCACCACAAGTTACCATTTCAAAAGATAATTACCAAATCAAATATCTTGTCTTCATTAGGAGACATATGTGCTTTTTGACTTTGGTTTGCGCCAGGTGGCACCTACAGGAGGGGACAGGCAGGGCTGCCTGCAGGTAGGGACAAATGGTACACTTTAGACATTGTTCCCCACCAACCCTCTCAATTTTAGCGCCCAACAATGCCAACTCAGCCCTAAGGCCCAAGTATAAATAGACCTCTGGGCAAGGTCAATAGACAGACAATTGAAATTGCATTGTTACTCTGCCAAAACCACACTAGACCTACCTAGTATTCTCTCCCTGCTCCTTCTCTTAGTGTTGAGTGCCTTGTTCTTTCACTCCCCACTGACCGCCATCATTCTCTGGTGTTTCCCTTGAGAAAATTACTATTTTTGCTGTGAAAGTTCATCTTCTTGTAGGGAGTGAGTTGAAGCTTTAGTTACATTATTACCAGAAGGAGAAGGTTGCTTGAGAAGTTGCACTAGAAGACCTTGAAGACCTTGGAGGCAGTGTCCATTGGAGTGATTCACGCCTCACCCTTTCCATTTATTCATAGACCCCAATCTCACTACCCTCCTACATTTGGCAACTCTACTGGGGAGGTATCCTCATTTCCATGGACAAAGAAGGTTTCAATATTTCTAAGTAGCTAGTTTTGAAGACATTCCATCTGCTAATGGAGCTCATAGTGACCAAACCACTCAGAAGGATGTGGTGGTGATCGAAGATAGACTACCTGCTCCTCAGGGTGGGCAGACTACTTCACCGGTAGTATCCCCCTTGGGAGGGGCAGTAGTTGCAGTAGTGGTTCCCACGAAAATGGCTGGTGCCGAATCAAATTGTGACACCATTGAGTTCACGAGCAGCAAAGAATGTAGGTTTGGAGGAATCCCCCTCCATGGCTGTTACTATAGTGGAGGTATGTAAGTTACTCTCCTCCTCCTAGAGGGAGGCCTCTCATCATGAGATAGAGAGCCCCTACATAGAACGTATCAATAACAAGTCCTCACTCACATAATTGGATGTGTATGCAGGAGGAAAAGAAAATAGTATATCCAAGATACATGTTCAAAAAGTCCTCAATCTTGATCAGCTAAGTAAACAACCTTGGTTTATTACTTGTTGAATATGTTCATTTCACAAGTCTTTGTTTATATTTTACCAAGCATTTCATATATAAGCCAACTGTTTTAATTGATAACAAAAATCCCATGCTATAATTTTTTTGAGATGCCCAATGAAAAAATGCAAGAACAAGCATAATAGCTCTTTATTGGTATAGCTCACTCAAAAAAAAAATACCCACAATTAATTTTTTGGATTTATTAAGTGTTTTGCAACTTTTAAAGCCATATGTCCTATTATTAAATATCATGAATATTAAAAAAATAAAATAGCCACATGTTGTTTATTATTTTATTCGTATTATGATGAATAAAATAAAATAATATAAAATATAAAGGCAACGACCAATTAGTTGATTACGACAAGTAATGGTATAATCACATCTGTTATACTCATGCATAGTACCATTTTTTTAGACAAATCTAAAAAAAATATATGCAAGTTGGTTAAAAATAAATGTTAGCATCTGCTTTATAGCTACCCCTCTATGCAAATACTTTATGACAAAAGATTGGGTTGCTCGACAATAAAAGGAGAAAAAAAAACAGTTGATCCTGTGTGGAGTTCCTCGACAAAACTTGTTGGGATCAAATTTCCCAAAATACAAAACCTTGGGTTGCTCGACAGGTAAAAGAAGAGACCCACCAGTCATACTCACACGAACCAAAGACAATTTGCTTGAGTAGTCAGCAATTTAACTAGATCCACTCGACACCATGTCCTTTCAACATCAAAAGAGTGGTTCCTCACCAACTCATTCTGAAAATAAGCTTGATAAATAAGAGGAAGTATAAATCGCACAAAAATGTGAAATACAGAGATAACTGTTCAAATAAAAAAAAAACTTACTCTCGACCTGCTCGAACAAAACCTCTTATGACTTGCTCAGATCAATTGTTGGTTCCCAATAAAAATTCAGGAGTTCCTCCTGAGCGTTTTATCAAACATTGGACGAGCAGAATAACAAAAAAAAAAAGATTGAGAAACCCACTTTAGTTCATCAGGCAAATAAATCCAGTAACTCATCTCAAACGTTTGAATTCAAACGCAGAAATCCAGATACATATACCCAACAATTCAAAGTAAATGAAATTTCTTAAACAAACGGGAAACCAAAGACCTTGTTGCTCAACCCAAAACATTTCTCACCTTACTGAATCAAAACCGTACACGTCTTACTCCGAATACCAACCACTTTGTCGGATTGGTATAATAATAATAAAAGAAAGTGGGGTCAATTTCTTAAAGATGGTTTGCTCACAGATCTTACTTTACCTCTAAAAAAGGGGGGGTAACTCTCACCGAAATCTCGAGGCTAATTGCACATACCAGACCGTCAATCCATTCATAGGGAGGTGGCGGGTAAATAGAACTCCAAAACCTAAAAAAAACTATTGTCCTCAAAATCCACAAATTACAAACCCGTTGATTGCTTGATTGTAGATTGTAATACATTTGCAGAGATCTTCAAATATAAATCAGGGGATTTTTCGTTATCCTCTCGTTCTGATAAAAAAAAATTGAGGAAAAAAGAGGGAGCACCCACCCGAAATTTCCCTACCGATCTTAATATAAGGGATGTGTTTTCCCATTGCTATTTTTGATAGAAAAGAAAACAAAAAATGGGGTATTCCAAAAAGAAATACAGACTCGTGTTCTCCCTCTGGCAGTTGAAATTCGGCTAAGGGATGTCGGATGTGAGAAAGGGCCCACCCACTCCTCTTGAATTGGGTAATAGACAAGAGTGAGTGGAAGTGAGCGTTTTCAACGACACGCGTGGCATAACAATGTGAGCACAAATTTTCTCTCATATTTATTTGGGGAGGGTCTCTCGCCCCTTCGAGGAATACAATAGGGGGCATCACTCGTTCAAAAAAAATAATAAAAAGATGGATAAGGGGGCCGATTTCTGGAAGTGGATTGTCCTTATTCCACCAGATTCCTCGCATACTCTCTGTCGTTTGAAACGAGGTTCAATATTACCTTTTAAGAAGATGGAGCAGATCTGGGACTGGTAAACACCCAACTCCTCGCAAAATGGGTAATAAACAAGAGTGAGTTTAAGTGACCGTTTTCAACCACACCTCGCATAACAATGCGAGCACAACGTTTTCTTTCATTTTTTTTAGGGGTCTCTCTCCCCTTCGAGTAATACAACGAAGTGGCAAAAACTTAAAAAAAAGGGTTACGAATGATATAAAGTGTAGGGACTCTCGCTCAAGATTTGGAAAAGATATTGTTAAGTCATGCTCGTGCTCAGCTTGAGGAATATATCTAGAATGCCCAAAAAAATATGTTGAGGGACTTACCCCCCCCCCCCCCCCCCCCCCCCTCTTTAAACTACTATTTGGGGTTCAAATGTTTAAAACATATTGAGGGGTCAATTTTAAAAAAAAAATATTGAGCAAACTTACCCCTCCCTCTAAGTTATGTTTTAAAAAAAAGTCCTAAAAGTATAGACATAGGACAAGTACCCCACAATTAGAGGGGAAACTTTCAAATTTTAACTTGCTCAGTTATATGCAAGTACCCTGCAGTTAGAGGGGTAACTTCAAAATGATAACTTACTCAGATCATAGGCAAAGTACCCCATAGACTATGGGGCAATTAAATCTTGAAGTTCTAACAGAAAATAGAGCAACTCATAGTTTTGAGCAAGTGTCAAGTATAAGTATATGTGCAATAGTTTAGCACCTAAGGTTCCAAGGGCGCCGAAGCGCTCACACTCTTGAGCAAAGGCCAAGTATAAATATAAGTTATAACAGTTTAGTACCTAAGGCTCCAAGGGCACCGGAGCGCTCACAGTATATAGCAAGTGTCAAGTATAAATATAAGGTACAATCATTTAACACCTAAGGCTCCAAAGGCACCGGAGCGCTCAAAATATTGAGCAAGTGTCAAGTATAAGTATAAAGTGCGACAGTTTAGCACCTAAGGCTCCAAGGGCACTGGAGCGCTCATAGTCTTGAGCAACTGCCAAGTATAAATAAAAGGTATGACAGTTTCGTGCACGTGTCTCAACATTATAAGACACTTTTGCATGGGGGGGCTAATATTGAGAAGTCCTCAAGCAAGTGAACAAATAATAAAATAGCTTGGAGTGTGAGGATCCACTTAGAGTGGCTCCGCCTGCCTAAGATTGCAAGTTTGGCAGAAAATAGCTTAGGGAGAGGGGATCCACCTAAAGTGACCCCTCTTCCCAAACTTGATGCTACAGAAAATGACTCAGGGCAAGGGGTTCACCACGAGGAACCCCTCTACCCAAGATAGAAGGTCACAGAATAAGGCCAAGGGCGAGGGGCCCACCGCGAGTAACCCCTCTGCCTAAGATAAAAGGCCACAGAAAAAGGCCAAGGTCGAGGGGCCCAACGCGAGTAGCCCATCCGCCCAAGGTGAAAGGCCACAAAAGAAGGCCAAGAGCTAGGGGCTCACTGCGAATAACCCCTCCACCCAAGGTGAAAGGCCACAGAAGAAGGCCAAGGGAGAGGGGCCCACCATGAGTAACCCCTCTGTCCAAGATAGAAGGCCACATAAGAAGTCCAAGGGTGAGGGGCCCACCGCGAGTAACCCCTCCGCCTAAGATGAAAGGCCACAGAAGAAGGCCAAGGGCGAGGGGCTCACCGCGAGTAACCCCTTCGCCCATGATAGAAGGCCACATAAGAAGGCTAAAGGCGAGGGGTTCACCGCGAATAACCCCTCTGCCCGATATAGAAGGCCACAAAAGAGGGCCAAGGGAGAGGGGCCCATCGCGAGTAACCCCTCTGCCCAAGATGAAAGGCCGCAGAAGAAGGCCAAGGTAGAGGGTCTCACCGCGAGTAACCTCTCCGCCCAAGATGAAGGGCCACAGAAGAAGGACAATGGAGAGGGTCTCATTGCGAGTAACCCTCTTCCCAAGACAGAATGCCACAGAGGAAAGCCAAAGGCGAAGGGCCCATCATGAGTAACCAATCCTCCTAAGAGGAAAGTCCAACAGAAGAAGGCCAAGGGAGAGGGGCTCACCGTGAGTAACCTCTCCGCTCAAGATGAACAGCCACAAAAGAAGACTAGGGTCGAAAGGCTCACCGCGTGTAACCCCCCTGTCTGAGATAAAAGGCCACAGAAGAAGGCCAAAAGCAATGGGCCCACCGCGAGTAACCCCTTTGCCTAAGATAGAAGTCCACAGAAGAAGGCCAAGGGCGAGAGGATCACCGCGAGCAATCCCTCTGCCCAAGAAAGAAGGCCATAGAAGAAGGCAAAGGGAGAGGGGCTCACTTTGAGAAACCCCTCTGCCCAAGATAGAAGGCCATAGAAAAAAGGCCAAAGGCGAGGGGCTCACCATGAGCAACCCCTTTAAACAAAGTAGAAGGCTATAGAAGAAGGATAAAAATGAGGGGCTCACCGCGAGTAACCCCTCCAGCCAAGTTTATACCCAGATAAGGAGGTCCACTATAAGTGGCCTCATTTACAAAACTTGGGATGAAGTGAAATGACCTTAAGGGGAATGATGAAGAAACCCTAGGGTCCCTGGAAAAAAAAACTGAATTTATGGGGTACAAAGCCTTTTGGTCTACCCAACACAAAAGTCTTTGCACGAGGGGATAATGTAGAAGGGTGTCTACATATAAAAAAATTAATTAAAATACTTTTTTTGAAGATATTGAGACGACCCCGCCTAAGTCACTCCACCTATGGTCACTGCAGAAATGACATTCGTGAAGTGCCATCGCAAAGGTCACTCAGGAAATGACATTTGAGAAGTATCGCGTAAGGGCCACTGTAAAAGTTCGGGATTAAGAAGGGTCGCCGCAAGGGTCACTGCAGAAATAAAATTCGTGAAGTGCCACTGCAAGGGTCACTGCGTGAATAACATTTGAGAAGTACCGGGTAAGGGCCACTACATAAGTCCAGGACTGAGAAGGGCTACTGCAAAGGTCACTGCAGAAATGACATTCATGAAGTGCCACTGTAAGGGTCACTGTGGAAATGACATTTGAGAAATACCGCGTAAGGGCCACTGTAGAAGTCCAAGATTGAGAAGAGTCGCTGCAAGGGTCACTGCAGAAATGACATTCGAGAAGTGCCGCCGCAAGGGTCACAACGGAAATGACATTTGAAGAAGTTCCCCACAAAGGCCACAACAGAAGTCAAAGATTGAGAAGGGCCGCTGCAAGGGTCACTACAGAAATGACCTTCGAGAAGTGCCACTGTAAGGACATTTTTGTCCATTTTCAATGTATTATGTCATACGCATTTACATCGTTGAAGAAAATCAAGATTCATTAAGTCATCAACGGATCCGAATATCAAAAGAAGAAGAGGAATCAAAGTCTGACAGGACGGACCGGTCCGCTAAGAGAAAAAGAACCGATCCGACCTCGGATCGGTCCGCCCCCTAGTCGAACCGATCCGCTTGCTGAAAAGCCAGTACACCCCGGACCGATTGTGAACCGAAGAAGCCAAAAATAAAAAGAACCAATCCGCCTCAGACCCGGACCGGTCCGCCTGAGATAAATCCAAACAGATCGTGGTTCAGATTTTTTAGGGCCAGGACTTCCTACTTAAACCCACTACGGGGAGTTGGTTTGGAAGGCTTTCAAGATGAAATTAAGAGTCCTTATACTATAAAGTCTTTATGGTATTTGAGCCCCTTGATTCATACCTTTGATTCACACAAATTCCAAACCTTAGTGAATCACTTTTGGTAACCCTAGAACACAATCTTTGTTGTTCAAACCTTGTGAAGAGGACCGTTCTTCTTCTTCATTGCTGCCCTACTGGAAAGGGATATCTACAGTCGCCGACTACAGAATCCGACACCTGAGGGTAATTATTAGTCACTTGAATTTTCATTGTAATCCGATTGTAAATCGTTCCTTTACAAATTATAGTGAAAATAAATGGTTTTGCCCCTTTGGGGGATTTTTCCTCAATTATGTGTGTTTGAATAACTATTGCATGATCTCATATTGTTTCAATCCCACCTAGTTACATGTTTAGGGTTGTTTTGGGTTAAAAGGTATTTACTATATAATTTCCTCATTTGAACGCAAGCGCATACTCTTTCAAATTGGTATCAGAACCAGTTACACAATTGTACCGTGTAATTTTTCGCAAATTTTTTTCTAAGATATCAATTCTCTGAAAATTGATTTTTGAAAACGAGTGTGTTCATTATGGAGAAGTTATATAATAAAATGCTAGTTTTTGACGGGAAAAACTATGCATGTTGGAAAGCCCGTATGAGATCTGCATTAAAAGCAATTGATGAACGCGTTTAGATTTTAGTTAAAAGAGGGTGGACGCCTCCCTCTGTTACTGTTGATAATGTGACCAGTTTAAAGCCTGTCACTTCTTGGACTAAAGACGAGTTTAGATGGTCATCATTTAATTCTAAGGGTCTAAGTGCTATTTCTAGGTCTATCACACCTGATGAGTTTAAACGCATAATGACGTGCACCACGTCAAAAGAGGCATGGGATGTTTTACAACTCACTCATGAAGGAACTAATGCTGTGAAAGAGTCTAAATTACAAAATTTGACAACTTAATTTGAAACAATCACCATGCATGAGACTGAATGTTTTGATGATTTTTATTCCAGACTGTCTGACATTGTTAATACTAGCTTTAATCTGGGTGAACATATTCCTAATGCTAGAGTTGTTAAAAAGATTCTTCGTTCTTTGCCTAAGAGTTTTATCCCTAAAGTCACTGTGCTAAATTCTATGGGTAATTTAAATACGCTAAAATTGGAAGAACTTGTAGGAGATTTTGGGCAGAGGCAGTGTCTACTGCATGCCACACGGTGAATAGGGTTTACCTAAGTCCACACACTCTTAAAACGCCTTATGAATTGTGGACTGGCAAGAAACCCAACCTGGCATATTTCTGTGTTTTTGGGAGTAAATGCTACATCCTACGGGATAGAGAGCAATTAGGAAAGTTTGACTCCCGGAGCGACGAAAGAATATTGATAGGATATTCATCGACTAGTAGAGCATACCGGGTTTTTAACCTGAAGAGCTCTAAGGTTATGGAGTCAATAAACGTCACCGTTCAAGATGACGAACCTCCGACGTCTATTGATCCTAACCTTCAGTGTGAGGATGAGGATTGTTATGACAATGATTTTCTTGTTCCTCTCACACACTCTGTGGACCCTACTCATATGCTAGGGAACACACCCGCTTGGGTTCGCAAGAGTCATGACCCTTCTGCCATTGTTGGTGATCCTACTCTAGGGGTCAAGACTCGTGCTCAGCTAGAGAACGTTGTTAGCCATCTTTGCTACACGTCCAAAGTCGAGCCCAAGAATCATAAAGAAGCACTCAAGGATGAACACTGGATATCTGCTATGCATGATGAGTTGCTTCAGTTTAAAAAGAATAATGTCTAGGAACTTGTCCCCCGACCTAGTGAGACTAATGTGATAGGTACCCGGTGGATTTTCAAGAAAAAAATGGATGAAAACGGTACCATAATCAGAAATAAGGCTAGGTTGGTCGGTCAAGAGTGCCTTTCTAAATGGCATTCTACAGGAGGAGGTTTACGTGGAACAACCAAAAGGGTTTGAAGACCCACTGCACCCGGAGCACGTTTACTATCTAAGTAAAGCCTTGTATGGTTTGAAGCAAGCACCCCGTGCTTGGTACGAGAGGCTTACTTCCTATCTCATAGCCCGTGGCTTTAAGAGAGGGGGATTTGATATGACGCTGTTCGTCAAGAGAGATGACGGTGCAATTTTGGTTGCTCAGGTCTATGTGGACGACATAGTCTTTGGATCCACTTACTCTCAACGTGCTCATCACTTTGAAGAGGAGATGAAAAGTGATTTTGAGATGAGCATGGTTGGTGAGCTTACTTTCTTCCTTGGTCTCCAGGTTCGTCAGCTAGAGGATGGGATGTTCATCTCCCAATCCAAGTATGCTAGAGACCTAGTGAAGAAATTTGGTTTAGACTCCGCTAAGCATGCACGTACAACTATGAGTACCACTACCAAGCTTAGTAAGGGCACTTCAGGCAAGGACGTAGAGCAAACCTTGTATCGAAGTATGATAGGTAGTCTTCTCTACTTGACTGTCAGTCATCCCGACATTGCCTCTAGTGTTGGAATCTGTGCGCGATATCAGGCGTCCCCAAAAGAGTCACATTTACTTGCTCTAAAACGTATTATTAAATACGTGAGTGGGACTCTCTCATACGGAATTTGGTATTCCTTTGATATTGATGACCGTTTGTCTGCCTATTCAGATGTCGATTGGGCCGGGGATGTAGATGGTTGTAAGAGCACTTCTGGTGGTTGTTTCTATTTTGGTTCTGCTCTTGTCTCCTGGCTGAGAAAGAAGCAAAATTCCATCTCTTTGTCCACTGCGGAGGCTGAGTATATAGCCGTCGGGAGTCGTTTCACGCAACTCTTATGGATGAAGCACATGCTAGAGGATTATGGGATTTCATAGGACACCATGACCATTTCCTGTGATAACATGAGTGCGATATACATATCCCGCAATCCAGTCCAGCATTCGCGCACAAAGCACATCAGGATACGTGAGCACTTTATACGTCAGCTAGTTGAGGAGAAAGTCGTATCCTTGAGTTTTGTTCCTACCAACCGTCAGTTAGCCGATATTTTCACGAAACCTTTAGATGCCCTTAGATTTGAGAGTCTTAGGAAGTCTTTGGGGAATTGCACAGTTGACTGAGGGGTTGGTCCATGTCTAGAATAAGATGTTTTTTCATGTTCATATCATATGCTTCCTATTGCTAGTTTGTTTTATATGTATCATTATTCAGTTGTACAGATATTTATTTATTCTTTTTGCTTTTTATATTTCTTTTGAAAATTACAAAAAGATTTTCCTTTAAAAAAAATTGTGAAAAATACAAAAAGATTTTTTTTCAAAAAAGACCAAAAAGATTGTGTCTGTTTTGCACCTTTTATGGATGAGCATTTAAGATAGCCAAGTCACACATTCATTCCATTTATCCATATGACTGTTTGATAGAGATTTGAGAGGCTACATCATTTCATCCATGTGCTTTACATTGTTTTTGGAGTCTTTGAGATGCAATTAGTGATATCTTCCTACATGTTTGACTCCTATATCCTTTATTACACACATGCACGGCTTTATTTGATTATTGCACTTGTTTATCTCATATTGGGTTGAGTGTTTCCATCTCAATTCTTTCTATACAATGTAAAATATGCGATAAAACTTGACAAGATTGGAATGCATGTAAAAACCGTTTTGATGAGATTGTGTGTTTTTGTATAACGGGGAGGGGCTGCGAAAGGTAATCATCAATCCTTTGCACAAAAGCCACCGTTAAAGAGGACCTAAAAATGGAGGAATTTTAATATCCGAGGTCCAAAGAGGTTAAAAGAGCCCGAAAAAATTTAAAGGCAATAAAAAGCAATTCATGCCACATATGGGCCACTTAGGTTTCACCATTAATTCTCCAAAGTTTGAGAATTTAGCATACCTCTATTCAAAAAATATATCTGAGGGAGTTTGGTCGGAGAATATATAAACGGGTTTGAACTTCCTTGAAAGTCCTGAAAAAGCATGAAAACATTTTGGACGTTATTGATGTGAAAATCACTTTGAGCTTTGATTTGTTGATTTGATTAAGTCAATGTCTTATATTGCCATTCTTTTACACCAAAGGAAGCATTTGAGTTCATTTGTTAGGAATATCCAATATTCATCGTGCACATATGATATGTTTGTATGCTTTGATTTTCCTATCGAGTATGATCATACCCATTCATTTACGCAATCATCGACTTGGTTGTTTTGTGTTCATTTATGGTGTGATTTTATCCTAGTGACATCCAGCACTTGCTTATTTAATTTATTTCTCTCATTTGTCTATTTGGGGACATCATAAAAAGGGGGAGAATGAATTATCTTACTATGGGGGAGTTGGTATATATGTTTATCTCATTTCAAACTCGATATGTCACTTGGTATTTGCTTTTTCTCATGTGTGTAGGTACTACATAGATTAACATTGGATTGCACACCCTGATGAGAAAAGCGTTGAAGAATCCTGAAGAGTTGAAGAACAAACGATGAAGTCTTATTCAATTGTACCTTTTCAGTTTTGGGTTCATGGAAGGGTAGATTTGTATAGGCAATTTCATACTTGATAATTCGGATGTTGGTTTTTATGTATGTACCGTCATAGACATAGGGGGAGATTTATAAGGACATTTTTGTCCATTTCCAATGTATTATGTCATACGCCGTTACACTGTTGAAGAAAATCAAGATTCATTAAGTCATCAACGGATCTGAATATCAAAAGAAGAAGAGGAATCAAAGTCTAACAGGCCGGACCAGTCCGCCAAGAGAAAAAGAACCGATCCGCCCCTAGTCGGACCGATCCACCTGCTGAAAAGCCAGTACACCCCAGACCTATTGCGAACCGAAGAAGCCAAAAATAAAAAGAACCGATCCGCCTACCCGGACCGATCCGCCTCAGACCCGGACCGGTCCGCCTGAGATAAATCCAAACAGATTGTGGTTCAGATTTTTTAGGACCAGGACTTCCTACTTAAACCCACTAAGGGGAGTTGGTTTGGTAAGGCTTTCAAGATGAAATTAAGAGTCCTTATACTCTAAAGTCTTCATGGTATTTGAGTCCCTTGATTCATACCTTTGATTCACACAAATTCCAAACCTTAGTGAATCACTTTTGGTAACCCTAGAACACAATCTTTGCTGTTCAAACCCTGTGAAGAGGACCGTTCTTCTTCTTCATTGCTGCCCTACTGGAAAGGGATATCTCCATCCGCTGATTACAGAATCCGACACCTGAGGGTAACTCTTAGTCACTTGTATTTTCATTGTAATCCGATTGTAAACCGTTCCTTTACAAATTATAGTGAAAATAAATGGTTTTGCCCCTTTGGGGGATTTTTCCTCAATTATGTGTGTTTGAATAACTGTTGCATGATCTCATCTTGTTTCAATCCCACCTAGTTGCATGTTTAGGGTTGTTTTGGGTTAAAAGGTGTTTAATATATAATTTCCTCATTTGAACGCAAGCGTATACTCTTTCAGCCACCACAAGGGTCATTGCGGAAATGACATTTGAGAAGTGACCGCAAGGGCCACTACAAAAATCAAAGATTGAGAAGGAACCACCCCAGGGTCCCGACAGAAACTCATATTGAGCAAGAACCCCCAGGGTCCCGACAGAAACTCATATTGAGAACGAACCCACCCAGGGTCCCGGCAGAAACTCATATTGAGCAGGAACACCCCAGGGTCCCGGCAGAAACTCATATTGAGAAGGTACCACCCCAGGGTCCCAGTAGAAACTAATATTGAGAAGGAACCACTCTAGGGTCTCGGTAGAAACTCATATTGAGAAGGAAACCACCCAGGGATCCCGATAAAAACTCATATTGAGTAGGGACCCACCCAGGGTCCCGGTAGAAACTCATATTCAGCAGGAACCCCCAGGGTCCCGGTAGAAACTCATATTAAGAATGAACCACCACAAGGTCCCGGCAGAAACTCATATTGAGCAGGAACCCCTAGGGTCCTGGAAGAAACTCATATCGAGAAGGAACCTGCCCAAGGTCCTGACGGAAACTCGTATTGAGAAGGAACCCACCCAGGGTCTCGGCAGAAACTTGTATTGAGAAGGAACCCACCTTGGGTCCCGACAGAAACTCATATTGAGCAGGAACCCCCTGGCTCCTAGCAGAAACTCATATTGAGAAGGAACCACCACAGGGTCCCGACAGAAACTCATATTGAGCAGGAACCCCCAGGATCTCGGCAGAAACTCATATCAAGAAGCAACCCACCCAAGGTCCCGACAGAAACTCGTATTGAGAAGGAACCCACCCAGGGTCCCGGTAGAAACACATATTGAGCAGGAACTCCCAGGGTCCCGACATAAATTCATATTGAGAAGGATCCCACCCAGGGTCACGGAAGAAACTCATATTGAGCAAAAACCCCCAGGGTATCGGCAGAAACTCACATTGAGAGGGAACCACCCTCGAGGTCCATTAATAACAGAAAATGTCAGGGCAAGGAGCAGTTAAGATCCTCCCCCTTAGCTTCCAGAAAAAGAGTCCAATATGAAGGAGTGGCTACCATGAGCAACTCCTCTTCATGAAACGTCATTCCTTAAAAGAACAACAGTATTAACACTTTGCTTTCTTATACAGGTAGCCTAGTTGAGCAGACATGGCTCAAATAGGCCAGTTGGGACCTCCTGGGAGTTTTGGATTGACGGCTGAGGGACAAGGTATGTTGAGAAAGCTCAATCACTTAGCACTATAGGATTGAGAGAATACTAGTAGGAAGACCCAGAAGTCACTCAAGACTACGCACACCTCACACTTGGTCACAAGTGAACTGAGCAGCCAAAGAGCTAGCTACTCACAAGGAAAAAACTCTTTATAAAAAAAAATGACTTTTCCAGAAGTGGGGGTCCTCGAGGTCCCTCTCAAGAAAATAATAATTTTAGAAGAGAGGGTTCCTTAAGGCCTCCTCTTTCAAGATTTGTAAAATTTCACCACAAGTTATCATTTCAAAAGATAATTACCAAATCAAATATTTTGTCTTCATTAGGAGACATATGTGCTTTTTGACTTTGCTTTGCGCCAGGCGGCGCCTGCAGGAGGATACAGGCAGGGCTGCCTATAGGTAGGGACAAATGGTACACTTCAGATATTGTTCTCCACCAACCCTCTCAATTTTGGAGCCCAAAAATGCCAACTCTGCCCTAAGGCCCAAGTATAAGTAGACCTCTGGGCAAGGTCAATAGACAGACAATTGAAATTGCATTGTTACTCTGCCAAAACCACACCAGGCCTACCTAGTATTCTCTCCCTACTCATTCTCTTAGTGTTGAGTGTCTTGTTCTTTCACTCCCCACTGACAGCGATCATTCTAAAGTGTTTTCCTTGAGAAAATTACTATTTTTCCTGTGAAAGTTCATCTTATTGTAGGGAGTGAGTTGAACTTGAGTTCCATTATTACCAAAAGGAGAAGGTTTTTTGAGAAGTTGCACCAGAAGACCTTGAAGACATTGCCGGCAGTGTCCATTGGAGTGACTCATGCCTCACTCTTTCCAGTTATTCATAGACCCAAGTCTCACTACCCTCCTACAGAGTCGGACATTTTCGATCTCCATTTATATGTACACACACACAAAATTCACAAAAAATTAATAAAAACAGTAACACAAGCCCATGAGAAACCGAAAGGGCGGGATGGGTGCCTAACACATTTTCATTCGATAACTTAGCCCCCGAACCTTCGAACTACTAGTTTCATAAGCATCAGTTTATCTTTGATGTTACTCTCTTGAAGCGACGACATGTTCTTTTCCCTGTTTGGTGCAAAATAGGCTCGCGACTCTATCTATTTATATTCACCTCACACCGACGATGGCTAAAGTGATCTTAAAGGAAGCAGGGTGCGAGACCTTTTTTCCTTCCCTCTTCCCCCCTCCCACCGAGAAAGAAAGGGGAGAGATCTCGAGTATGACCACACTTACGCCAAATATTTCCCAACTCTCGACAGAACTAAACACCATGCATGGGACGTCTCATGAATGAAATCCTAATAATGAACCATCTCGACACACTTTCATCTAGTCAGTTTGTTTGTTAAGATAACTGGTATTAGGCACCCTAATAATTGTGCCCTACGATGAGGGATACTATAACGGACATATGGACCCTATGTTTCTTAAGACCCTATTGTGACACCAACCGTGATACCTTTTATATTTTTAATAATTACGTTGATCAAGTATATTTATTAAAATTACATAGGGTGTTTAAAATAATTATATATAATCCTTAGCATGTAGGAAGAATGAATGAACTAAGATACATCAAGATAAAGAAAGGTATGAGAATTCATCAAGTACTGACATATATAAGTCAACCACAACTAAGTACATTTACAACTGTCTATCAAGAATCAATACTTGCTAAATATCCAAATTACCAAAATTCAAGTACAAATGGGAGGAATAAAATATATCCGGCAACATATATGAAACACAACTTAAATTAGGTTCAGCACCTACATCTTCAAAAAACGGTGATGACTGGAATGTAAGACTATGTGCTATAGTGGAAAACTAGGCCTGGTACATTAGAACACTGGTAATAAAGCGACAGGTCAGACCCTTCGCAATAATATAATATCTAAATACTCAAGTATTAAGACCATCAAACATTTTTTAAATATTAATTCCACAGTTATAGTTTCATCACTGTTTCCACCCTTTACTGGTATAATATCTTTTAACTTGAATATTTAACAACATCATTTGAAATCCTTCTAGTGCCCGTATAATACGAGAAACCAACTAAATATAATATCCATAATACAATAGTTAGGACATACGGTATAAATCATACAACATATATAGGTATATAAACTGGGACTAACCCCCATTTGTATAGAGGTCACTAGGACACGAAATAACTCACACACCCCTCTTCCCTCACTCCATAACCGACACACCCTTTAGCCCACCTCCAAAAATAATTAGTATAGAAATACCATGACTCTAAATCGAGTAATGCGATAAAATAACACAATTATATATGGGCCATAGTTTATAGCCTAATGATATTCAAGAAGTTAATTGCATCTTTTCATCATATATACACCGCATATTTGTAAGAGCAATAAATCATATGATATATGGGGAGGCTAAGTGTAATATACTAATCATGTTTTGTCATTTACAATTATATAACTTATGGAAAGTTTGTTTTTTATTTTGACTTTGTGACTCATGTCCAAAATCCAATCCTTCTGACCAATATTCCCCAGTCCATTACCCTATATAATTTCAAGGGATTAAAATTATCAATTTTACATGGGGTGTTCAATTCTTTAATCCTTAATATATTATGGATGGGAGATAAGTATATAATTCCAATAATAATATAGGTTTGTCCACATACCTTTTATCAAAATTGTAATCTATCTTAAATTCCAAATTTCTCATATCTAATTGGTGAGAATTCAACATATAATTCATACCCAATTTCTAAATTATAATTTTAAGGAAAGATCCTAAGTTTAAATCAAAGGAAAATCTACAACATGTAAGTCCAAGCATACAGGAAATTTTAATAAGCATATACAATTCTCCAAACCAATTTAATTATACTAATTTAGACTAAATTAATCCAACGTATAATCACACGAATTGAGTTCATTCCTTTATTTATTAAAATCACAATATTTAAAGTATGGGTAATACATGATAACCCTAACTAGATCTACACATATTTTATAATTTATAAAAATTATTATTTATATCATGAGAGGAGAGATTAAAATTATCTCGCCTTAATTAGAGAAAATCAATCGTCAAAAGTGTTGAAATCGTGTAGAGAAAAGCCTATTTGAATTAGTTGAATTGTATTTTTAATTGCCCCGCCTAGAGCCCCTTAAAATTTGCCCATATGTTTTCCTAAAAATTCTTCTAGAAAATATGAACGTTGGCTAAAATGAAAGGATATATTTTTAGGGTTGAGAATATATGATTTTGGGGGAATTTACTTGAGGTTTAATGTTCAACTTGTGTTCTAGAAACGGGAGGTTGTAGAGTTGTTTGAACCGACTTTAGAGGAATTTGAAGAGAACGAGCATCCGTCGGTCATAATTTTATTTTATTTTATAACAATGCTCCACTTTTAATTTTTTTTTCTGTTTCATTAATTACACCTCAATACATTTCTCTTTCTTTTTTTAATAACTCTAACCCTAACCCCCTCCCTACGTAACTAGATCATTATCAATACACCCACTAATTGAATCCATAATTCTTTTTGTGGCAAACCATCCATTTACTTTCTATAATTACAATTAAGTGTCATACTTTTTTTTAAAATTAGGTCCAAATATTTTATTAATTCACCTAATAAATTCTATAGTTCATGGTAAATTCTGTAATTCTTTAAATGATTCTATAGTAATAATAACTTTCATAAATTATATTTTAACTTATACTAATACAAATCAAACTTCGTTCTTCAATCAAACAATAATAAATTTCGCTAAAATAATTATAAAATTCAAGCTTTATCTTAAAATAATTATTTAAAATTCTCCCAAAATACATCTCTTTTGATTTAACTAATTAAATTTCTTTAAATTACTAGGTATTACACATAGCTCCTCTAACATGTTGGGTAAGGGATATACTTATTGTCATGGTACTCTATTATACAAAAGCAAACATTAATATTAATTGTACTTTGCGTGAATAAAGTTAACAAAAACATAGTTGCAATAATAGTAAACCGGGTGACATATATATGAAGAATTATATAGAAAAGGAAGGGGTCATTATAATGTATTTCTAGAGGATGCTATACACCGGTTATGGTGACATGTTTTTCCATACATTTTTCTTATTTTATTTGTTTTTAACTCAAGGTTATAGAACACAAGCCCTATAATCAAAATGTTGATATTTTCAGTCTCCTATTGTTTTATGGGAGTTGTTAACTTCAAAGGTACTTTATTCGAGATAACTAAGATGAATTTCCAGTTTCGATACTAAATCCAACATAATTATCGTGAATCAAGTGCCTTTCGAGTGAGCAACTCCTATAAGACAATCCGAAAACTTAAAATATCAGTGATGGAATCATAGGGGTTGTGTTAGAAGTTGACAAGCATCGATTCATAATAAATCCAATGTTCAAATCCAATTTCGTATCACTTCTGTTCAACACCTATTATTTGTAAGCAATAAACACAAATCGTGCATTATTTATCTCTTATCCCTCTCTTCCCCCTCTCTCTCTATCTCACACACATGCAAACACACACACACACATAAACACACACCCTTTTCTTTCTTATTTTAGGTCAAGCATAAGTCTGAATAAGCACATTGAAACATAATTTAAACATTGGAGCCAATGAAAATGAATACTCGTGTTTCTGAATGATACAAAGATCATCATATAAACCCTATCACTAAAACAACTTCAAAACAAATTATCACAAACAATAGCATCATTATACAATTATAACAATGTTCCCTACACACTTCACATATGCACATATCATACCCAAATTTTCTAGACCCTTGTTGTGGAAGGTAGTGATTGGGAGAAAGGAAGAGGATAAAATGAAAAAAAGGGAAAGCAAACTAAAGTCACCCAAATATGCAAGAAATATGCGTTATTATAAGTGGCATTTATCTATCATTTGCAGGTTATGGTTAGAAAGGGATGGAATTGAAAAAGGATATATGGTCGAGATATAATTTTAGGCCTTAAATTGCAAGAGGATATCATCATTAAAGAAAATAAAAATACATCATCATCATCATAGAAAATGCATATTCAGATCCAAAATTATAGAGGCAACGAAAATCGTTTTCTTTTTTAACAGTGTCAATGTGAGGAATAAAGATGTATTCAGGGGTAAGGGAACTTAGATGTGTCCCAATAATAGCTTTTGTCCCATTTTAATTAGTTTCAATTCTTGATTGGTTAATTACAGTTTTTTTTTAATAAAGATTAGTCTTTTTTTGAAGTATTTTAATCCATTAGATATACTTCATAGCCATTAATTTGATTCAGTAATTGGTAGAGAAGAAAAAACATTCTTGATTATTATTTAATATTTATTTATCTATATGTATATATACTATATTGGAATTCTTTGTTTTTTGTTTTGTTTTGTGAGTGTTCTTTCATGTAACATAAAAAGACTAGGCTTATGTACCCATTGATGTAAATTGTTTTTAACTGGAAATTAAACATGTCAACGTTGAAACTCATGATGTCAAGCCTTCTTATGTTTTGTTTTTCAATGTCATCTTAACTACGACATAAATACAACTTTATTCACTAGTAAAAGAACATTCACTATAAGAAAAACGGTTATTTATGTCAGTCAAAAAGTGACATAAATGACCATTTATGTCAGTTTTAGAATCTTTCAAAACTGACATATAAATCCCTGAGATAAATGTTCGTAAAACTGACATAAATAAGATCACAGTTATCACAGTTTTTAAGAACACACATAAAAACTACAGTATTCAACATGTTTTTAATCACATTTTCATGAAAATTGACATAAATAACATCACATTTTTCTCAGTTTTAGCAATTTTATGAGAGTTTATTTAAAACTGGCATAAATGTTAATATGAAAATTTTAAAAAAAATATTTTTTCCATCAATAAACAACTATTATTTGAGGTTAAATCAACCCTTGTAAATAGATAGTAATCAAGGTAAAAAATATCACGAACTTGATATATACGTCAAGGTACTTACATTCAATAAATATTGATGTGAGCTACATCATATCCAAAAACTAGCTAGTATGTGAGTTACTCATTTGGGTTGGATAGCGTTGAGAACAAACTTGATCTAGTTATCTACGTGATAATATCCTAAAAATGGTGATGATACATCACAATATCCAAAAACTAGCATTGTAAACTACATCATCAGCTCCACAATACTCAAGCTAGGACGTGTCGAACGTAATACTCGATCAAGTTTGTTCTCAACGCTATCCAACCCAAATGAGTAACCTTGCAATCAAATATAATCAACATAATTGTCATCATAACACGTTCATCTCAATAAATTATCATTATGACATGACAAAATACAGTTATTCGAAAGTACCTAATGTATATAATCCGTAATGAACTCAATGAACTCCAATTGAACTTGATTTAGCTCATTCAACGTGTACGTAGATTTATCTGGCAATCTTCTAATCTAAAAAATTGAAGATGGAATTGAATTTATTATTACGGTATATAATAGTTAATAACTAAGCGATATTTTATATAATAAGAGAAGAAGAGAAAACATTGGTAACATACATTTGTTTCAAAAGGTATGGAAGGATCCTCCAATAAGTAATTCATGAACTTCAATACAAAATAGCCGCAATGAAGATTATCATTTCCTTATATTAGGCACTATTAACACAAAACATTATTACCATACAAATAATAAAAGAGTATAAGTCGAGAAGATTTTTTATACAACACAAACAATTATAAGAACTTAAAAAAAACGGCAGTGCTCCCTCGATATACAGGACTATCCACCCTGTTTAAAAAATATAAAATACACCAACAAAATATATAGGGCTGCTATATATATATATATGTGTGTGTGTGTGTGTATAAAAGCAGGTGTAAATGGAGATCTTACCTCTTTGGACACCACTTCATCATCTGATTGAGTGATGGGTATCTACTATGTTGCAGCAAAAACGGTTAACCAAACTCTTGGGCTTTGATTATGAAATTCGGTATAAGAAAACAGTGGAAAATAAAGTCTCTTACACCCTATATAGGGTACAAGTGGACAAAGGGAGTTTTTTTGCAATCTCTACTTTGCAACCTTCATGGTTAGAGGAAGTCCACAACAGCTTAGTTGGAGATGAATGGACACTAGACATATTGGCGCAACTCATCAATGATGCCTCATTGGTGCAAAGGGTACTCTGGCCACAATGGCAAGCAAGGCACACTTCGGCAAAAGGTGATAGAGGAGATGCATGCTTCAAACATTAGGGAACATTCTGGCATTAAAGCTACTATCAAAATAATATAGGGATTCTTCTACTAGTTAACCTTAAAGAAGGAAATCACTGAATTTGTATCTGACTTGTGATACTTTCCATAGAAATACAAATAAAGGAGAAACTGTAGTCTAGTCCGAGCTTTTACATCCCCTACCTAGTCCCTCAAATGCTTGGGTTAATATCTCAAAGGATTTCATTGAGGGGTTACCATCTTCTGAAGGGAAGAACACCATCATGGTAATAGTGGATAGGTTCAAAAAATTTACTCATTTCATTCCTCTCTCGTACCCCTATACAGGCGAAATGATTGCCTAACTTTTCTTTGATGAAATTCATAAACTTCATGGGTTACCTAATAGAATTGTCTTAGATAGAGATCCCATCTTCATTAGAAAATTCGAAACCCAATTATTTTCACTAGTAGGCATAAAACTTAATCACTCATCTTCCTACCACCCCAATCCGATGGACAAACTGAAAGATTATACCAATCCCTTGAAAAGGATCTCCGATGTATGACCAATGACAGGCCAAAGAAATGGACTAAGAACTTACCTTCAGTCCAATGATTTTACAATACTTCATACCATACCTCCAATGACACCACTCCATTTGAAGCTCTGTACGGCTACCCGGCTAATTTTCCTATACCATAACAACCCACCTAGATCCCTAAATCAATTTTAAATGGAAATAAAGGTTACCTCATAGATTTTAAAGGAGAGCCTAATGCAGTTTCAAGCAAGGATGAAGTTTTATGATGACAAAAGGTTAGATCTTTTCAAGTGGATGAATGTTTGTACCTAAAGTTTAAGACCTACAGTGGCTATGAGAAAGAATCTTAATCTTTCCCCCAAAGTACTATGGGCCCTGGGAGTTGGACAGGTGTTGTCCAACTAACTTGTGTAACTGAATTGGTAACTAACTTATGTAAGTTAGTTATAATTTCAGTTATATATATATATATATATATATATATATATACTACTTAAAAAGTGTAGAAAATATTAGATACACATTATTGACATTATTACCCTTATATATAGTCATCTTCCCATTTCTACCATCGAGGTAGTTTCCATCGATATTCCACCCTTTCCCCTCCTCCTCAATGGAATTGCAACCGTTTAAGCCTCTAGCATCACATTTTGATTAATATTATATTTTACCTAATTGAACATCCCCATATCCCTTCCTCTAGAGCTATCAACTTGAATCTAACTAGAAGTTCTTTACTAAAGGTATCATAACCAAGTCATGGATTTGGGTCTAAACCCATCTTCAATAGAAAATTCAAACCCATCTTTAAGAATAATTTCATTGTCGAAACTGGAACAAATCTGATAGTCGAGAAATCCGACTGTGATTACTCGACTTTGAAACCAATCAGATTGAAGCCCCAATTAATTTTAAAACTAAGATGAAGGAGGAATGCAATTCCTCTAAAATCAGCCTCAAATGATGAACAAAGTTGGGCGACTTTCTATGCAGATTTGGTTATGCAGTCATAACTCCATCAGGCCGACTTCGTGGCTAAGGGAATACTCATTCAACATTTGGGCCCCCTTTTTCTCTGTGAACTCGGGTTTGTATTCATGTAATGTGTTACCTTAATTATATGATAGACTCCATGGCCAAACTATTCTAGATAGGGAAAACTCCGTTCAATAATCGGAGACAATGATTAAACAGTAGAATCAAGAGGTCGTTGGCCATATTCTCTTAAAAAATCAACCCATGTATAATCATGGCATTGACATTTTATGGGATTCATCACAAAGGTTCAACTTTCTTCGAACCCGATAAAGGTTTTTATTGATATGGACACGACATAATACAATTTCTATATCTCACAAAAAGGATCCAAGTAAAACATGAAATGTCACTACGTTCATGCCCAATTAAATATATAAATAAACGATCACAGGAGTAAACACATGATTAACACGATAAGACATAATTAATAAAACTCATAGTTTTAACACGAATATCTCCATACCTGCTGCCTTAAACCAACCTCCACCCATTCACCTTGAACCAACCCGCTACCATTCCTGGTGGCCCAACATCTGACCCAACTTAACCACCCTCCACCCACCTACCTAACCCGAGCTCCTGACCACCTCAATCCTCAAATAAACCACCGAAACCTGACCTAATACCCACCATAATACCCAATCTTATACCCAAGCTCCTACCCACCTTCCATACCCCCATGACCCTCCACTAAACTAACCTAAACTAGCACTACCTACCCCATACTCGTTAACCACCTAACCCTCTCAAATTCAACCTAGTTCAACCACAATGAAAACTAGTTTTAACTAACACCCACCAAGCCCATGTCAACCAGGGAAGTGGGCAATATAGTAGATAGCAACCCTACTATGTGCGAGCTATACACACACACACACACACACACACACACACACACACACACACACACACACACATATATATATATATATATATATATATATATATAGAGAGAGAGAGAGAGAGAGAAGCCATGTGCTTAAACATCTCTTTAATATAGAATAGATGGAGCATGGTTTTTAAAAATGGTTAGGTTCTTGTTCCTCCAAATGACATCAAAAATCAACATAGAGGATGTAAAGTAGGAATATCATCTATGTTGATTTTTTATGTGTTATGCCTTTTCCCATCGATGTTCAATGTGTTAATCCCACTACACATAAAGAAAATTCAAATATGTGTATAAGGAGATCACAATAATAATGTACTCATAGTGCATGTCAAACAAAATTAAAAATTATATTATACTCATGTAGTGATATACATGTTATCTTTATCACGTAGTACCGTATTTAATGAAACCAACCAATAAATAGTTCTTGTGGACAAATCAATGGCAATAAATACCCATTGGAACCTGTAAATCGAATATTATCATAATTATATAGTTTACAAAATGTAAGGAATGAAATTAATTTAACTATTTACATATCTTCGAGATTGTAAGGAATGAAGCAAATATGACTTTTTTTTTTGCATTCTCCAGCATTTTTCTATTAAGTCGAGTTAAGCCAAATTTTTTTGTACCATTGAAAGACTCGGTATTGAAGAACTAAAACCCTTCTTGGGAGAACTGAAACTTATCATACAATAACCTGAAAAAGTAAGTAACTAAATTGGTCACTACGCATTTTAAATAATACGATCAAATTAAGTTATACCTCATCTATGCAATAATGCATCTTAAATAACATGATTGAAATAAGTTATTACTCATGTATGCAAAAATACACGTTACATCTAAAGGCTTCAATGCGCAAAAGTCCAACAAATCGTTCTTGTAAGGACACAAGTCTCCAATTGAGTCATAATGTAGTGTTGTCTCAATTCCGGACAAAAACATTTGAATCATAGGATAGTGCTCAATTGTATCCATCCAAGTCGATGACGTGTTAATTGAAGACATAGCGTCCAATATTATAAAGCTTCATCATATGTCGACTTTAGTGTGCCTCATTTCTACGTCAACAACTTTGGTTCCAATGCTCCTAAGGTGTGAATGCATTTTTTATATATATAGGAGCTTCAAAATTTTTTAGGTGTAATTTAATTTTTTTATAAATAATTTTAACGACTTTGTTTTACTCAGAAAATATTTTTTAAGAACATTTCATAAAAGTTTTGGGCTTATATAGAATATTCAATTTTCTAGTACATCGTTCGAACGAACTAGAATATCGTTCAAACGAGATCCCCATGCTATTCGAATGAACTGGAATCTCATTCGGACGAGATTCCCAGGTCGTTCGAACGATGCTTCTAATGAGATTTCTTTTTTCGCACTGGAACATCGTTAGTAAAGTCATTCGACTGAAAATGTCGTTCGAACGAATTTGGTGGGAACAGTTTTTTTGGCAGTTTTCACCATGTTCCCACTACCTTTTTCCACTACTTTTTGATAGAATTATGAAGTGTGAAAACCAACTTTTTAAAAGTAACTTTTTCACATGCTAAGAGATTTTAGAGAGAGCAAAACTTTCAAGAAAAAGTTCCATGTTTTGTTTTGATTTTTATGGATTAAATTCACCAAAAACGCATACACACCCAATAGTTTTTGTTTATTCCAAGTTCCTTAATATTTATCCTTGCTTGGAGTATTTGGCACCGGGTTTATCTCTACACCTCAAAGAAGAGAAGTTTGGGTTTACTTCTACATCCCTCAAAGAAGAAGTTCATTATTTTGGCTGCGACATTCTCATACGGTGAACGTCACCATGTATGGTTGATGGGTTCCTAAAAGCTTCATTGGTGGATTCCAAGGTTTCGGTGGACTCCGGGATTATCGGCTAGGCAGAGGTAGTTGCAAGAAGACACGTCAGGGGCTTGGATTGAGTCAAGTAGAGTTGTGTAAGTCTTTTGTCTTGTAAACATAAATCCATACTTAGTGGAATTAAGGCTAGGGTCGTCCGAGGTTTTTCCCATTGTGGATTTTCTCTCATACATCGCGGTGTAGTGGTTTGTTTATTTTATCTTTTGCAAATTAACATTAGATGTATGCTTAGGTAAAAGATAACATTGGAATTTTAATTTGATGTTAAATTTGTTTGAGTAAAAAATTCAATCAATTCAAGTAATTTATTTTATTGGATGAAATTTAGTTTGTCCTAATTTGAAAAAATTGATTAATTGTTAGTGTTAGGAAAATTTCTAGGACTTGGGTTGAATTAATTTGGTTCAAGTGAAAAATGTATTTCTTGTTTAATTGAATTTCACTTTGATTATAGTTTAATTTTAATTTGAAAGAAATTAAAATTTTGTTTATGTAGTTGTTTTGTTGAACCATCGAAGAAAATTTAAAAATTGGGGGTCATATCATTTTCAAATTGGTATCAGAGCAAGATCACCAAATTATTTCATTTAAGATCCTTTTAAATATTTTTGACAAAAATGAAATTTTCTCCATTTTCAAAATTTCCTTTTTCGATGGTTGTAATTACGCATATTGGAAAGCACATATGCGTTCGGCACTTAGGTCTCTAGATGAGAGGGTTTGGTTGTTTTCGTTAACAAGTGGTTCCCACCTACATATTTAGTTGAAAATTAACATGTTCCCAAACCCACCGATAGATGGAGTGAGAATGAATTTAAACTTGAAAATTTTAATTTCGTGGTTTAAATTCCTTGTTTAGCACGGCCACACCGGATGAATTTCATCGCATTACGACCTGTGAAAACACTAAAGAAGCTTGTGATATTTTACAACTGACTCATGAAGGAACTAGTGTCGTAAAAGCTTCTGAACTCCAAAACCTCACCACTCAATTTGAAACCATCAAAATGAATGAATAAGAAGCTTTTGATGAATTTTATGCTAGAATTGTCTATATAGTTAATTCATGTTTTAATTTGGGAGAGAAAATACCCGACAATCAAGTAATAAAGAAAACTTTAAGGTCCCTACCCGATAGATTTATTCCTAAGGTGACCGTGTAAAATTATTTACCCACTTTATCCTCTATGAAATTAGAAGAGCTCGTAGGTGATTTGCAAACCTATGAACTAGACATGTTTCCCTCCAAAACTGAAAAGAAAATAGATAATGGCGTTTTCTTGAAAGCTCGAAAGGAGGAAAAATAAGTAGTAGAGAGTGAAAGTGAGAGTGACTCGAAAGATATGTCTATATTTGTTAGGAAGTTTAAAAAATTTCTTGAATTTAACAAAGATAAATTTAAAAATGATTTTAAGAAATTTGAAAATTTTAAGCATGACAAAGCCGAGAAGATCCCTAAAACTTTTAATGAAAATTTAAATAGGGACGAGTCAAATAGGTGTTTCGATTGTGAAGGGTATGGCCATAGGGATTTTGAGTGCCCCACTAAACTAATGAGAGAGGGTAAGCAACCAATTTCCTTCAATGTAACCCTTAGTGATAGTGATAAGGAAGAGGGACCCGATTCCCCCACTAAGCCTAACTTTGTGGCTTTTATGGCAAGTCATGTGAGTGAAAGTGAGCAATCCTTTATTGATGAAATTTTAACACATGACACTTCCAAGGATTTTGTTTGTGAATCCCAATGAGATGATGGTAGTGAGAGTGGAGAAGAAAGAGAGAGTGAAAGTGAAAATGAGGCTGATGTGAGTGAACTTCAATTTTCTTTTCAAGAATTATATGAAGAATCTATTAAATTAAAAAGAACAAATTTGAAGTTAGAAGATAGTTTAAGAGAGCGTGTCAAGGTCATTGATGAGAGTACGTTAGTGGAAGACCTTAGGACATGAGAGAGTGATATTCGTGAGAAGCTTGAATATGTAGAAGGCGAGAGAGATAACCTTAAAGGTTTAATGGAATCCTTGAAAAAGGATCTTCTCGCGTTTGAAGAGTGCAATGTTTTATTAGAGTCTCACATTTTAGATTTAAAAAATAAATTAAAAGACTTTAGTAACGTCAAATTTGATTTGGAGTGTAAAATATTAGGAACGGTATAAATAAAAAATGAAACTTATGGTTTAGGCTTCGATACTTATAAAGAGTCAACTCTTAAAGCCAAAATAATTTTTTTAGAAGAATCCTCTAGGAACAATATTTTAGATCACTCCTTAGGAAAGACTTTTCACCGAGTCTTTAGGTGCTCACATTGTGGTCGAAATGGTCATCTTACGAAATTTTATTTTGATCTTAAATGAGGTCCTAAAAAATCCATACATAAGGCAACCGAGGTAGCTAAGATTCCTACAACCCGAGATCGTCATTCATCATTAGTTTGGGTTACGAGATCCAACTTGGTAGATTTACAAAATAGGATTTTTGATTCTCATTTACTTTCACATGCTTCCTCCTTTGCTAAATCTAAAGGTTGAATGTTTTATTTTTGTTTGCATACTCTATCCATTTGTGCCTCTTATTATATATCATTGCTAGGTGTATGCATGTTTAGTCATTTTCTAGTCATTGTTTTATATCATATCTCATGCTAGAATTATGATGTTTGTTTATCTTTTGAATTGTATTTCTTTCATTTTAGTTTACATTAAATGAAAAATACAAAAAGATTTTGTTTATCATTTGTGATTTTATCTTAAGAATAATTTAGAATTAATGAAAATTACAAATGTTTTTGTTTGTCTTTTGAGTACATATTTTTTATTTTGGTTAGAAAGTTTCAAAAACTGAAAAAGATTTTTGTTTTGTGTGTATTTTAGTTTGACACACTCTATGTGGCATATACTTGTGTTTTTTAATCCCTTCTTTTCGCTTCCATTTGGCTAGAACTTTTGGTTTAGATTAGCTATCCTTAAAATTTTCTTTACCATGCTTACATAGAGTAGTTGGATTTTGTGTTGTTATAATGGATTCTATTTTTATATGCCTCAATTCACACATGCACGAGCTCACTTGAAATTATAACTTCATATGTATATTTGAGTTTTGTGAAATGTTCTCCTACAAATCTAGTCATCTACATATTATATGACCTAGGAGGACTAGTGCATGTTATAATCCGTTGCACGTGAGATATAAAAATATTATATATGATATGTGCACTGAGAAGGGCTCCGAAAGGAAATGTCATCCTTTGCGAGTAAGCCATCGTTTGCTTGGACCTAAAAGAAATACGTGGTCCAAAGGCCTAAAAGAATAATGACATTAAAAGAAAATATTTTTCAAGGCCTATTTTATTTAGTTTATTTATTCATTCAAAAGATTAAAATAATATGCTTAAATTGAGGGAGTTTGGATGGTATATCAATGGTTTGCACAATGTCTGTTTATCCTAGTTGTACTTTCAATGTCATGACTCTCTTGGTTTGTAGAATTATCAAAATTATAGGCTTGTATGCATTGTATATGCTTGTTCATTGAGTTCAGTTTATATTGTCACATGAGGTTATATTCAAATCTGATGAAGTTTGCAATCAAGTGAGAACTCTGTGAACAAGTTTTTAAGTGATTGGGTCTACATTTAATTGTTACTAGTTCACACCCCTACACTTTCGTTCCCATATGACACCTTTTTGCCATACGAGTGTGAAAAGCTTATTGTATTTTGTGCCACGTGTGGTGTCTATACCTATATATATGCACATGTGCATTAGTGATAGTCATTATGTATAAATATATATGGAATTTTTTCCTTTGCCTCACTTTCTAGTCCATCTATGCTTCAAAGTCATAATTGGTATCTATCGTATTACATGTTATTGTTGATGTCACATGCTTAGTATTTTATGCATCACATTAGTATCATTTTTTTGCATCTTCATTGGTATCCGTTATTATTTGTATGCATTAGTTTTGATTTTGTTGCCCATATGCTTTCATGTTCTTATCACTCTAAACTTCATCGTTTTTAAATTAGTTTTATCCTTTGTCTATTCCTGAACAAAAAGGGGAAGAATGACAGGGGAAGAAATAGAATCTAATCCTATTGTAATCGTATATTAATTTGGGAGATTTATCTTAGGGGGAGATGTCTTTCTAAGTAGGCCATTCATTTAATAAAAGGGAGAATTAATTTAAGGGGAGTATTTATTTTATATGCATTTAATATTCTTGTTCCCTATGCGTTTGATAGTTTGCTTAAGTGTGCATGAATTCTTCTAAATGGCAACCTTCATCGGCAAAGATATTGATCATTGGATTTTTGAGTCAAGCTATGTAATTTTTATTTTGATATTTTTAAGTCTAGTAGAGCTTGACGGCCCTTAAAATTTTTTTTTTGGTTTTTGTCTCGGAATAGCCAAAGTGGAAGATTTGTAAGGACACAAGTCTCCGATTGAGTCTTAATTTAGTGTTGGCTCAATTCCGGACAAAAACATCTTAGTCATATGATAGTGTTCAAGTGTATCCATCTAAGCCTATGATGTGCTAGTTGAAGACGTAGCGGCCAAGATTATAATGCTTCATCATATGCCGGGTTTAGTGTGCCTTGTTTCTACCTCAACAACATTGGTTACAATGCTCCTAAGGTATGAATGCATTATATATATATATATATATATATATATATATATATATATATATATATATATATATATATATATATATATAGGATCTTGGATATTTAGTGGGAATAATTTAATTTTTTTATAAATAATTTTAACGACTTTGTTTTACTCAAAAAATATTTTTTAAGAACTTTTCATAAAAGTTTTGGGCTTATATAGAATATTCAATTTTTTGGTACGTCATTCGAACGAACTGAAATCTCGTTCAAACGAGATTCCCAGGTCGTTCGAACGAGATTTCTAACGAGATTGATTTTTTCTCACTGAAACATCGTTAGTAAAGTCGTTCGAACGAATTTGGCGGAAACAGTTTTTTTTTCCGCATTTTTGGCAGTTTTCACCATGTTCCCACTACCTTTTTCCACTACTTTTTGATAGAATTATGAAGTGAGGAAACCAACTTTTTGAAAGTAACTTTTTCACATTCTAAGAGATTTTAGAGAGAGAAAAACTTTCAAGAAAAAGTTCCATGTTTTGTTCTAATTTTTATGAATTAAATTCACCAAAAACACATACATACCCAATAGTTTTTGTTTATTCCAAGTTCCTCAATATATATCCTTTCTTGGAGTGTTTGGCACCGGTTTTATCTCTACACCTCAAATAAGAGAAGTTTGGGTTTACTTCTACATCCCTCAAAAAAGAAGTTCATTGTTTTGGTTGCGACATTCTCATACAGTGAAAGTCACCATATATGGTTGATGGGTTCCTAAAAGCTTCATTGGTGGATTCCAAGGTTTCGGGGGACTCCGAGATTATCGGCTAGGCGGAGGTAGTTGCAAGAAGACGCGTCAGGGTCTTGGATGGAGTCAAGTAGAGTTGTGTAATTCTTTTATCTTGTAAACATAAAATCATACTTAGTGGACTTAAGGCTAGGGTCGTCTGAGGTTTTTCCCATTGTGGGTTTTTCCTCGTACATCGCGGCATAATGGTTTATTTATTTTATCTTTTACAAATTCACATTAGATGCATGCTTAGGTAAAAGATAAAATTGGAATATTTAATTTGGTGCTAAGTTTGTTTGAGTAAAAAATTCATTTAATTCAGGTTATTATTTTTATTGGATAAAATTTGGTTTGGCCTAATTTGAAAAAATGGATTAATTGTTTGTGTTAGGAAAATTTCTAGGACTTGGGTTGAATTAATTTGGTTTAAGTAAAATATGTATTTCTTGTTTAATTGAATTTCACTTTGAGTATAGTTTAGTTTTAATTTGAAAGAAATTAAAATTTTGTTTATGTAGTTGTTTAGTTGAACCATCTAAGAAGATTTAAAAATTCGGGGTCCTATCATTTTCCGTTCTTAAAAACATAGCATTTACCCTTATCTTCTCCAAACATCTCTTGCTCTAGTGGATTCATTATTTGATTCGTATTCATTATCAATAAATTATGGGTGAAGGTGGTTATCAAATTGCAATCAACATTCTTTTTAACTATATTTGATCTACTTTCAGCGAAGACATCCTTCTCTTTCTCATGGCCTGCTTTTTTCCTAACTTCCATTTCATTCTGCATTGAATCATGTGAAATGTCAGAAAGAAATGTCAAACATTGACTTATAAATAAACATAAGAACCGATAGTTAACTTCAAATCCTAACAACACTAACTCTTTGGGCCAAGCAACATATGACCCAATAAAATCTTTCACAAAATGCATTTCACTAGGAATGGGTATCGAGAGGATGGCACTATATGAAATAACTTTAGAAATGGAAACCCGGACATTGTTTTCTACCACGCTATATTTTGAATTTTATCATTCGGTCCATTCCTATCGAATACGATCCCCTCAGCGACGATGTTAGTTTTATTTCCAATAGCCAACTTACATTCTCTAACCTATGTTACAAAAAATAATCACATTAAAATTCAGCAATTTATTGGCCCTAACCAAGTAAAACTACATAAAATTCAGTACCCTACTGACCCAACCAAGTGAAATTACAAAGTTATCACCATCGAGAAAAGTGATCCCATTACTTTTGAAGAAGACACTTGTTTCGTACTTTTATTACCATCTATCGAAGAAGGTTTCCTACTTTTGACAGCAGCTACTAAATGAGGTGGTAACTTTTCACTATGTGTTACACCACTATCTTCGAGCTATGCCAAATAAACAAAAAAACAAATTGCAATTACAACAAAAATTACTAAACATTAATGGTATGCGTTTGTATAATTGTATTTGTGTTATTATACCTTCGAAGAAAGTGATTGTGTTACAATTTTTCTACTTGAACTGGAATGCTATATAATTTCACTTTCACGCATGTATGAAGCAACTTTCTCATCTCGGGGTGCGATTGTTGGGGTTGCGACAATTGGCTCATTTCTTAACTTCAACGAAGCTTCCATATCTTTTAATCTTTTCTTCGCTTATCTTAATTCCGATTCTAATTCACTAATATGTCTCTTGGAACCACGCTTTGGAAGATTAAAGTACCTTGTGGGAACAACTCCAAATCCCAACCCTCGAACACGGCCCGAGTGTTAGGGAGTACCCAATGTCATAGTGAGAACATCATTACTTCCTTCAATGATTAAACAACCATATTTAATTTGTCTTTTCAATTCATCCTACAATTAAGTAGATTCAATCGTTTAGAATTTCATCTAAACATTATCAAAATTACAAATCATAAAATAAAAAACACCAAACAAAGGAACTCGTGTTGTAATTTATAAAAACTAACGATTTTATCTTCCAACTCTTTTAATGAATCATCTCCATATTCATCACCTTTTTTCACGTCCTTTCAACCGTAAGAAACTTTTGTCATCTTCATATTCCAAACCCATCTTCTTTTTTTGGTATGAATTGTAAAACAAAAAATCATTTTATTAAAGAATAATTCAATATTCAAGTTCAAAACCATCACAAATCTAATGAAAATATTCAAACTAAAACATACCAAATCTTTAGCAAGACTGGCGTAACCCTTCTTGCTCATGCGATGATTGTATGTGACTTTGAATCACTTTTCCCTTCGTTCCTCACTTACAATCTTATAAATCAAAGCAACAAATTAGAAAAGAAAAATAAAAAGTACCCCACAGATCTTCAACTATTTTTTCAATTATATCTCTAATCCTTTGGTTAGCCGGCTGCAAACAAATTCAGTCCACACATCTGGACTAATGAATTTCTCGTATTTTGTTGGAGCATTTTTTAGAAGCTCGCGTTGGTGTCTCAATGGTCTAATCCAAAGTCTCATGAGGTTTTATTTGAATTCTCTCCAACTATAACCCATAGAGGACAATACCATCCTCGTGATGTTCAGATCAATATCAAATTTGATCTGAAAAAGAAAGATGTTGAATACATATCTTAGAATCAATATGAAAAATTAAGGTGTTAAACTACTTTCGAGCATTTATGACTCTTCCCACATTTTTTTACTTTACTATACTTTTTTTATATAACATTTCATGAACGATTTTATTTCTACTCATGAGCTATGCTTTGATGATGTTTTGGAATTAATATTTTCAGGGCAATTGCCTTTAGTCTTTGATTGTATTGAAAAGACAAACACAAATGGTGGTTGCGCCCCAAGAAGAACACTATATATTATGGGTTTCAAGTGTCACTAAAAGTGAAGAGCTATCTACACTATAAGAGTGCATCGGATTCCAAGAATAACCAAGCAGATGATCAATTAGTTTCAGACAAAACAAAGATAGCTAAGTCTGGCGGGGTTGTTTCATCTACCCCGCTAGTGATGAGTGCCTATCACTGATGCTGTTGTTGCCCAGAACCATTTCTACTATTGCCATAAAACAAACCAATAGCAACAAATTACTGTTGCCAAAAGTACTCGCAGTAGAGTTAATAACAATGAGTAGCATCAACTCCTACACCACCACAACAACCTCTTTCAGATATCTATTTTTTAAATAATTATTTTGGCTCCATGAATTTCTATATAACTGTAACATTTGGTGCAATAAGACAAATTGTTGATGACCATTTGACAAATTCCAGATATTTGACATATTATTATCGGTGCAATAACATTTCTTGTAATTTGGTGAAGCTTGACCTTCGAGATGATGATGTAAGTATTTCCCATATCCTATTGCCCATATTGCCGTCGAGAAAAGTTGATGCTTAATGAACTACACGAGCAACCTTTTTGGTGTAGTTTGACCTTCGAGATAATGATGTGAGTATTAAGTAGATGATTAAAGTGTATTTTATTTGGATGTGTTATTTTGTTGATTGTTTACTCTTTTGTTCTTTGTCGTAACATTTTGTACCTACATAGAAAATTTACTTGGATTTATCCACGAGCAAGGTCTACAAGGAATAAATCAATGGGTTCAAATCCTATGAGGCAAAGTAAATAACCTACTGTATTACTTCTCACCTCAAGGCTTGAGAAGAGGTACATTTTGGTAGTGTGATGGGTATGAAATCGTTTAAAACAAGTGTATTAGTAGTAATCTTGCTATTAAATTTTGTGCATTTTCCAGTTGTCAAGTGTTATAGTTTAAGGGAGTTTTTTTTTAAGATATTACCAAACTTCCTTCCTTTTGGAATGTAGGCCACATAGAGGTTCTGTTACAAAAATAGAGTTCAAAAGTATAAAATATAGATTTGTTTTTATAAGAAAATCCTTTAAGTTTTGTTTCATATTATAATCTGTAGCGATTTACAGTTCTATAGAATTCAAAAATGACAATTTTTTAGGGTGGCCCATGTTTGTTGGTTTAATATGACGCATAATCTTAAGTATGCTCTTTCACAAATGAAAAAATCAATAAAAAAATATGTTAATAATTTAAGAAATAATAAGATTTTTGAGCCAATTTTGGGCTTTAAAGCACAATAATTTTTCATATGTGACATGGGTAGAAAATTGACCATTGGCACTTGAATAATACGAAGTTTTGGTATCATAAGGGAACTATAAAGGATTTTCACTTTCCTTTTCAATGTTGCATGTTTTTTAAACAAAAAAATTCGTAAGATTCAACTGCAATCTCTTGATATTGATCTCATATGATACAAAATGCACTAAAAGAATGAAAGAATAGACTGTGTACCTCTTTGATAGTCATATACTTTTCTTTTTGAGTATTAAATTGTATAGTTATTGTTGATTAATATTTGAAAATATAAGTAAAAGATGAAAAAGCTGAAAAGTTTTATGTAGAGCACATTATTGGAACAATGCACTCGTGTTGAATGGAGCAGGCATGTCCATAGTGTCAAGACGATTACTGACATTTCACATACAATTGATTTCATCAATGCAAGCCCATACACAACCAGATGTACCACGCTCAACAATTGATTTCATCAATGCAACCTTAGTAACAGATTATGACTTCAGCCTCAGTTGCACTATTATCACCGTTTCAGCATAGTAAAATGTAGTTAACACTAATAAGCCAAGCTGATAGATCAGCATAAACCATAATTTTTGGAGTAATAGGGTCAGGTTTACTTTCTAGCAGTGATGCTTTTAAGTATCCCTTCTTTTTTCTAGAAAACAATAAGGTTTGGATTTGCTTCCTTATTACTTGTATGCTCACATATGTGTATTGATTTGTTTGAAAATTTATTTTGTCTTATGTTCGAGAGTTATTCACGAACAAAGATCAACTAGATCTGGGGATTTATCATCAACCATGATTAGTAGCAGTTGAAAATTTGAGGGTCTGCTCGGTCGTCAGGTTGTCTCGAGTCGAGGGTCTGCTTGGACACAAAACGATTCCGAGTGCAAGTGAGTAAGCAATGTTCTGTAATCGTACTTATATAATACTTTTAAATAGATACTGTAATAGTATATCATCATATTGCAACATAGTTCTATATTGTCCTTCATTGATATGTTTTAAAAAGTTCCATGTGATATATATATATATATATATACACAATTAAATATAACAATATTTTGATAATTTACATAACAGACCACAACTATGACCTTAGGCATAATATCGTGACACTGTTTTTACTTTCTCCTGCCCTGGTTTTACATAATTGCCCTATTTTTACTTTCTCATTCCTCGCCTCGTTCTATATATATGTATGAATAAGCAATATAGTATATAGTACAAGAAATTTCATCTCATTCTAATAACACCATACACCACTTTATATAAGCATTCGCGCATTTGTAATACAGTAAATAGTAAATTGCTTAATTTGTTTACATATGCATGCTATGATAACACAATCAAGTTGGAAAATAGAAGTACGTCAATACCAAATAACTACGACCGATAACGATATACATCAAAACACATGTCTATATATAATAAGGTACAAAAAAATCAGAGCACAAAAGTTACACATGAATACAAAAAAAGGTTAACAGGTTTAGACATGTAGTACTTTGTGAGCCGGTTATTTTAATGTTTAGGCATGCCTTTAGTTGCAAAGTTTTTATTTTTTTCTCATGAAAGGTTGTTCTATATGCAGTCATGGCAGACCAGGCACCAGAGGGATCCCAGTTTAATGCGTGTCAGTTTAATATCCACACATACATACAACAAAAAAGCATCAGACAATATTATATATATATATATATATGTGTGTGTGTGTGTGTGTGTGTGTGTGTGTGTGTGTGTGTGTGTGTGTGTTCTAAAAAACTCGCCTAGGCACGCCTAGACTTGAGGCTTGGGAGAAATGCCTCGCCTTAAGCTTTTGACACCTTATGCTTGGTAAAACCCTTAAGGAGCACTTTTTCTCTAAAAATAACAATACTTTAGTGAAACGATATTGCTTTTTAAAGAATTTTTTACAAACCGGACCATTATCTCATCCAAAATAATCAAATAGTATTTTAATTTGCAAATATTCAGACAAATTTTTATGATATGTACAATTTTAGTATTTTAATAGCCTTGTTATGGTTAAAAAATATTAAAATATATTAAAAAGGCCTAAACGCCTTTTTACGCCTAAGGCCCGCCTAGGCTTCTAAGGCTTAAGGCTTGGCCTCCATGCCGCGATCACGCCCCGCGTTTTTTAGAACCTTGTGTGTGTGTGTGTGTGTGTGTGTGTGTGTGTGTGTATACCTGTATTGCCTCCCACAAATCATTCTTCAATTTGATTGGCACTTTACGCCAACTTTGATAAGTTATCGACACAAAGCACTTCACCACCAAACCCCCATAACTTGATATTTCTTTTTTCCTAGTACTTAATGGTTGCCCAAGATCGTTATATACAACTTTTATCCGTTCTTCATTGCTCTTTATTTTAGTCAATCACTTTATCTTCGTCGCATCTCTACCTTTACTACTATATTGTGAAGGTTTCTCCACAGGTTCGAGGTCAATGTCTTCCAATTTAAGTTGAAGCAATCGAAATGTTGAAAGACAAAAAAGAGAGATAATATAGATTTCATTAATACAAGTAAGTCGTAAATACTCGAACAATATAATTATTGAAATGTACCACAAATTAATATTCATCATTTCATTATATGTTAATTAAAATGTACAAGAGAACAATTTCCAAAATATTAAGACAAAAATAACAAACCATAGTCTAGAACAAATGTCACATAGCCAATATTCCATACATTCAATTTCCAACAATCAACTATTATAGGTTCCACACAAAAAACAAAAAAGTTGGACAACTTCACCAAACAAGCTTACATTTTAAGTAGTTATAACTAATAATAAAGGATAATTCAAACATTGACCATCATAGCATCGTCTAACACAGTTATGTTATTGTACTGTGTATCCATGTCCTCTCAAAATCTTCACGCAAATAAGTTTCAGAAGATTTCTCAACCACGTCAAAAGATTTAATAGTTGGAAAAACTTTAGTGCAAACATCATCCCCGAGACATCCATCATCGTCATCATCTTTATCATAGTAATCCCATTGAGGAGTCGACAATACAATTGAACATTTAGGATTCATTTGTTCCGGAACATAGAAAACTTGTTTTGCTTGAGAGGATATGATGAAAGAATCGGATATATGATCAACTCTATCAAGATCGACTGATGTAAAACCAAGCTCGTCAATGTTAATTTCGTTTTTATTATCAACCCAATCACACTTGAATAAAGGAATTTGAATTGAAAAATAGTCAAGTATCCATATCTCCCTTATAACAGCGTAGAAAATCATATCAGTACGAACAATATTGATGTCCTTTGCACTAGCTATCTGTAGCATCTTAGCAACTAGGCTCACTCCACTGTTTTGGGTTACTCGTGCATCATCATGATCCGTTGTTAGGTAATGCATACCGTTAATAACATATCCATGAATTTTGATGACTTATCTATGAGGTCCACGAGCAATCCATTTTAAGTCATCTGAGATATTATTTTTTGGGAGTTCTTCTTCAAGCGCAACCTATTATTATAAGAATTTTAGTTACTTACAAAACAAAATTTAAACTAACATATTAAAGTAATGGGATATTTCATCTTTATTTTGTGACCCCCACCTAATTTAATACCGGGCGATCACTCCTTCATTAAATTAAAATCAAGGTGAATAGTTGGTTCCTTCTTAGCATCACCATCATAAAAATAACTTTTTAATTTAAACACCCTAATTAATTAAGCTAAGTGTCAAAACCATTTTTTAACATTACTTTCCAAATTTTATTTTAAAAACAAAGATTTAATTATTTACAACAATTCAAAATTTAAGAATCACACGAAAATAATCCTGGAACATATAATCCAAATAATTTAAACATTCAACAACTGAATCCCAATATTAAATCTTAAAGTAAAGCATCCAAGCAGTGATAAATCCCAAAATGACAATACTAGAAATATCTGAATTACAATGTCCAAATAAACAACTGAATAATGAAAAGGGCGACACATGCCCCCACTAAATGAGTATGCTAGGAGTGGAATCAAATAAATGAAGTCGTCTAAGCAAGCAACCTGCAAATCCCACCTAAGTTGCAGCGCGTTCCTTCCAAGGGATCCTATGAAACACGCCCCTGTGGCTGGGCACCTGTAATATATACATATATATACAAGAGAGAAAGAAAAATAGAAACGGTTCAGAGACCGATAGTGTATATGATTTAAAAATTCGTTTAGCAAGTATTTAAATTATTTACAGGCCAATGCAACAACATATTAGTGCGACACTCTCTTGAGAAATTCTCACTTATCTTCTAATGTGAACACCTATCGCACCAACCTTCACAACGGTTTATCTTATCATATATCGCACTAATCTTCACCAATGATTTAACTTATCTTAGGTTACTCGTAAGATTTAAAATTGAACAACATAATGTTTTAAAAGGAAAATTTCATTTAGTAACAAAGCTCTCATTTTTAACTTTATTTATTAATAAAGTTTCCCAGTATCATATTATACTTTTCAAAACAAGTATTTCCAATTTGAGTCATTATACATGTCTTACTTCCCATAAGACAGTAAGTAGTTCCAAACTTCAGAATTTCATATATATATATTAAATACTCGTACAATATATATATTCTAATGGCACCCCACATAAAAATTATGGTGCGGGCATACTCTGCTATCCGATCCCCGTATCACTCGTACTAAGGGAGATACAAGTTCGGAATCACTCACGAACTGTATTAACATATACACAATAATATTGAGGCGAAGCATAGTTTCCAAGTCCAAGAGGTCAGTACATACCCACACGTCTCTTAGGACCGTCCGACTATCGATCCGATAGCCCGTACCTAGGATTCCTATCTTCTATGGTACTAGTTAATATCCCCCATGAAGGCCCATTCGAGAGAAGACTGTTCGAGCGCAATGACCTCAGGGATAGCAAGTAGTGCGGGCATGATTTTCACATGTATATAATATATGCATGCACACAATCATATAAATATACTACTTTTATCATATTAATTTAGGTTCATCTCATAACCCACAATCACAACATTTTTCCTGATTTTCCCATTCTTAGTTATCACGTATAACAGTTCTTTTCTAACTTCAATTCGAATGATTTTTCCAACTTATTACGTAATACTCACGGACTCTATTCTCTCAAGTATAAAATTCAGTAGGTATTCATTTATGTTCCATCGTATCTCTCCTTTCAATACAAAATTCCATCGTCTCTTATATATAAATACCCCAAAATATGGTTTAGCCTTAAATTAAAGGTCTCTTAATCATTTATAAATCCTACTGGTCATCATCATCTCCCAAATTACTTTAATAAAGATGTCTAAGGAGTATCTTTCATCCCGAATCAATTTAAAAATTTAAAAAGGGGAATTTAAGTTTACCAAGAGGGGTCGATCGATCGAGGTCAGGGGCTCGATCGATCGAACCTTCGATCGATCGAAGCTCTGGGCTCGATCGATAGATCAAGTAGGTATGGCGAATTCTGCAGTTAACCAGTTATGGGTTCTAACACACAACTTCATCCAAATTCAGATTTTACATTCCTAATCACCCAAAAAATTATACTACTAAGTGTATAAACCCATATCATACATCTCCTACGTGAAGCATGCGAATTTCCATTAACAATCATGGATTAACCGGCCAAAATTCATATAAATCTCAAGAACCCTAGAAATCTCTTTAACATGGTTCTAATCAATCTTTCCCAGAATTTTCTTCTCTTAAAACATCAAAATTTCGTGGATTAATCCTCTACATGTGAAGGGGTTTCCAGAATAACATATAAATCAATACTACATGCGAATTCCTATCTCAATTTTTGGGTTTTCTTCCATAAAACTCATCCTAATCATTCCTAGACTAACATGAGTGATGCATTAACAAAATAAGCAAGATAAACACTTGCCTGGAATTTTTGACTTTATGGTTTGATGACGAATTTGATGTGGTTGTGTTCCCTGTCGCGCGATCTACGCGTTGGTGGTGGTGACGGTGCAAACTGATGGATTTTGGGCCTTGGATTGCTTCGGAAGCTCTCTCCTTCCCTCTCCTATGGCCGTCACTTGTCTTTGGTTGTTCTAACCCTAGAAGACAACCTTAGATATCTGATATATCCCTTGAATTTTCGTGGGTTTAATTACCCAAAAATGAAAAATGTCTAAAATGTCCTCCCGGGGTACTAATTAAGCCTAAAAACGCCCCGAGACCCAAACTAAACCCTTGGTTACACTTTTCTGACTATATCGACCCTTCCGGACACATTGGCGCAGTCAAAACGACCATACGAGCGACTTATAATATATTTACTTTTATTCATCAATATTCCGTCTCGACGCGACACGGGCGCGTCCCGACTCAAATTTCTAAAATTGTCATTTTATTCACTCGTGACATTTAATATAACCACTATTACATATTACTTTGCTCATTAGTAATACTCAACAAATTTCCCATAATTACTAACTCTCAACCCGTTAATAATTATAACATAATTAATTTTCGGATTTATATTAAATAATTAATTCACATTATATTTTATAAATCCCCAAATTAATATGGCATAAAAATACGGGGTATTACATACTTCCCCCCTAATAATGGAATTTTGTCCCGAAATTCGAAACATAAGGTGTGCCAGGTAAGAATAAATCTGGGTATCTCTCGCGCATATCTGCCTCACGCTCCCAAGTGGATTCCTCCACATTATGATGCTCCCACTAGACCCGTACAAGTGGAACTATCTTCGACCTCAATCTCCTCTCACTATAGTCTAGGATAGCCACCGATCTCTCCTCGTAAGAGCTATCAGGCTGTAAGTCTATCTCATCTATCGCAATGTGGGTATGGTCCATATCATCTCGAAGATATCATCTCAACGACGAGGTGTGGAATACATCGTGAATGCGATGTAAATGCTCTGGCAGTCCCAATCTGTATGCTACCGGCCCAATCCTCTCAATGATGGGAAATGGTACCACGTACCTCGGGGCCAATTTAACTTTCTTCCCAAATCTCATCACTCCTTTCATAGGAGATACACATAGTAACACTTGGTCCCCCACATTAAACTCCCGGAAGAACCGTTTCACATCTGCGTAGCTTTTCTTCCTGTCCTGGGCTACTCAAATGCGACTCCTGATCATCTCAATCCTCGTGGAGGTTTCCTGAATCACCTCTGGTCCTAGCAACTTGTTATCCCCCACCTCGAGCCAACAAGTTGGGGAACGACAAGGCCTGTCGTACAAAGCTTCGAATGGAGCCATGCCAATAGTGAACTGATAAGAGTTATTATATGCAAACTCTACCAGTGGAAGATGTGGCTCCCAACCTCCTCCAAAATCAAAAACACACATGCGTAGCATATCATCTAACATCTGATTAGTACGCTCTGTCTGTCCATCTGTCTGTGGGTGATAAGCTAAACTCAACCTCAACTTAGTACCCATAGCCTCCTGAAAGCTTTCCCAAAAACGCGACACGAAAATCTTGTCTCTATCTAACACAATATTCAGGGCCACCCCATGTAATATGACAATCACATCAATGAACAACTGAGCATACTGACCCGTGGTATAGTCTGTCCGTACCGGCAGAAAATGAGCCACCTTGGTCCAACGGTCTACAATCACCCAGATAGAGTCGTGGCCCCGCTGTGATGTAGGTAACCCCGTTATAAAATCCATGGAAATACTCTCCCACTTCCACGCGGGTACTTCTAATGGCTGAAGTAACCCTGACGGTTTCTGATGGTCCACCTTTACCAGCTGGCAGGTCGAACACTTGGATACGAACTCAGTAATGTCCTTCTTCATCCCACTCCACCAGTATTGTCGCCTCATATCCTGGTACATCTTATCTCCTCCAGGATGTACCGCAAATCAGGACCCGTGAGACTGGGTCATCACTGTATGATGTAATTCTGCTCCTTCTGGAACCACCAATCTCCCATTAAACCTCAGACCCCCATCAGAACTAACAGAATAGGACTCAGCACCCTCGGCTAAAAGTCATACAATCTGCTCCTGGAAAAACGGGTCTGTGGTCTGTGCCTGTATCACCCTCGTAACAATATCGGGTGTCACTGTCATAACAAATATGAAGGAATGGGCTACTGCATCCTGGTGACCCAACTCCTTCCACTTTGCTTTCCAGACTTCCTCTACCTCGTCGACCGGTCTATGGCTTAGCGCATTAGAAACTACGTTGGCCTTCCCCGGATGGTACTGTATATGGAACTAATAGTCCTTCACAAACTCTAACCATCTGCGCTGGCACATATTCAGCTCTCGCTGAGTGAACAGGTACTGCAGTGACTTGTGGTCTGTGAACATGCGGAACTTCTACCCCAATAAGTAGTGTCTCCATATCCTCAATGCAAAAACGGTTACTACTAACTCTAGGTCGTGGGTGGGGTAATTCTTCTCATGCGGCTTAAGCTTACGAGAGGCAAAAGCTATAACCTTCTCCTCTTGTTGAAGTACTCCCCCAAGTCCCCGTAAAGAGGCATCGATGTAAACCAGGTACTCCACACCCGGCTTCGGTAAGGCAAGGACTCGTGCTAAAGTAAGCTTGTCTTTCAGCTCGTCGAAAGCCAATTGACAAGCATCATCCCAAACATACGGTACCCCTTTGCGAGTCAGATTCGTCAATGGACCCGCTATTTTGGACAATCCCCGAATGAATCTCCTGTAGTATCCGGCTAACCCCAAGAAACTACGCACTTCCGTCGGTGTAGTGGGCTATCCCCACTCCCTCACCGCTTACACTTTACTCGGGTCAACTGTTATCCCCTGTTTAGAAACAACATGCCCCAAGAACTGTACTTCTCGTAACCAAAATCCGCACTTCTCGTACTTAGCATACAACTGATGCTCTCGTAGAGTCTGAAGAACCTATTTCAAGTGCTCGGCATGCTCCTCCTCGGAGTGTGAATATATCAAAATGTCATCTATGAAGATGATGAAAAACTGATCCAAGAACTCTCTGAACACTTGGTTCATTAAGTCCATAAACACAGCTGGAGCATTTGTGAGACCGAATGGCATCACTCTGAACTCGAAAGACCCATATCGCGTCAAGAAGGCGGTCTTTGAAACATCCTTCTCCCTAATACATAACTGATGGTACCCCGACCTCAGATCTATCTTCGAAAAGAAAGTTGCTCCCCTCAGCTGGTCCAACAGATCATCGATTCGAGGCAACGGATACTTATTCCGTATCGTGACCTTGTTCAACTCCTGGTAGTCCACACATAATCTCAGTGAACCATATCTCTTTTTCACAAACAGAACTGGAGCGCCCCAAGGTGAGGTACTCCTACGAATGAAGCCCTGACCTAACAACTGCTCTATGTGATCTCGTAACTCTCGCATCTCTGCCGGAGCCATACGGTATGGAGCGCGTGCTATCGATCTAGTATTTGGTAATAAGTCTATGACAAAGTCTATCTCTCGGCTGGGGGGTAGGCCTGGTATCTCCTGGAATACATCGGAATACTCACGAACAACTAGGATCGAGTCTAAGGGAATCACAACCTCCTTAGAGGTATCCTCCTCTATGTAATACAAGTGAGCGGTCGAGCCTCCCTCTGGGCGAGGCATCGCCACTACAAACATCTCTTGCCCCAGAATGGCAAAGACAATACTCCCACCGAAACAATCAATCATGGCTCTATAAGCTGTGAGCCAATCCATACCGATAATAACATCGTGCTCATGCATATCTAAGACTAACATGTCTGCAGGTAATACCAATCTACCAATCTCTACCCCCACTCCCCGACATATAAAGAAAATAAGCGACCCACTCCACAGTGGTGCGTCTACACACATCACAGTGCTCTCTGCTATGGCTAATAACCCTAAGGCCTTCGTAAAATGAGTAGCTATAAAACAATGCGTCACCCCAGTATCAAACAAAACTCGACCCATAGTACCATGGATAGGAAACATACCCTCAATCATGGGTGGTGTTTGTGGAGCTGCTGACTGGTGGATATTATAGACACATCCATACTGTAACTGCCCCTGCTACGCTGGAGTTGCTGGAATGACTGGTAGGGCTGGCAACTGGGCTGGAGCTAGGAGGGCAGCTGGAAAAAGTGGTCTTTGTGGCTCATTATGGGCACCCTGCTACTGTGGGACCCTATCTCCCTCTGGGCAATCCTGGCGCTTATGTCCATACTTGCCGCACACAAAACATCGGCCTCTGAAGTTACCTCCCCTCTGACCCTGCTGACCACGGCCCTGCTGGCCGTTACCTCCCCGCCACTGGCCCTGTTGGCCCTGATGAGTACGTTGTTGGCCCTGCTGCTGACCCTGCTGTCGATATTGTCCTTGCTGGCCCTGCTGATTAGGCTGGCCCTGTTGGCCCTGCCTATAAACCCCAAATCCTTGTCTAGAATCACCTGAGCGGAATCGCTTAGCAGGGTCCCCCTGATGGGAACTCTGCTTGTGATGACGAGTCTGTCCTTGAGATGGTGCTCCACTAGCACTACTACCCCCGATCCTGCCCTGCTGGATGGACTCTCCTTCTCTCTTGCTTCCCTGTAGATGGAAGCGGTGATCCTGATAATGTAGTAAAGCAGCATTGAGTACATCAGTGAAAGTACTCAAAGACAGATTCCCTATAAGGTGCTGACGGATCCTCCAAGCTAACCCGTCCATAAATAGCATTATCTTCTTACCCTCAGTAGGTGCCTCATCTGGCACTATGGTGAGAAGTCTCGTGAACTCCTCCTCATACTCAGCAACGGTAGAATTCTCCTGTTTCAAGTTCAGTAGTCTCCGCCCCATCTCAGTCTGCACGGCGGGTGGAAAGTACTTGCGGTCAAACCGCTCCTAAAATGTCTAAATTGGGATCGTGTCCCTCTCCTCCAAGGTGGTAGTGGACTCCCACCACTGCAAATCGGCCCCACCAGCTTAAAGGAAGCCAACAACTATTTCTGCACGTTTGTGCACTCATATATACGAAGATGCCGCTGGATGTCTTTCTTCCATTAGCTGACGATGATGATATCTGAACTACCAGAGAACTCAGGGGGATGTGCCTTCTGAAAGGCATCCCTAACCCTCTCCCATGAAGATGGAAGCTGTCCAGGTACTGGCGCCACTGCCTGAATCTGGGGTGGAGCCTGCTGAACCACCGCTAACGCGGCATTCACCGCCTGAGCAACGATAGCGGCTACCTCATTAGTATTCATAGTACCCTGTGCCGGAGCTGTTGGCTGCTCGTCCTGGGCATGCCTATCCTTTGGTGCACGTCTCGGAAGCATCTGAATTGTGAATAAATTTATTAGTCTATAGTTATTATCAAATCTCAAATAGCTGAAGACGTAAACGTAAAAGCAAGAATACAACAATCCTAAAATAGGGCTCTATAGCAAAAATGTTAAGCTGAAAGTGAAATAAGCCGTACAGATCCTATGGACACTAGAACTTGATGCTCTGATACCACCTGTGACCCCCGCCTAATTAAATACCGGGCGATCACTCCTTCATTAAATTAAAATCAAGGTGAACAATTGGTTCATTCTTAACATCAATGTCGTAAAAATATTTTTCCAATTTAAACACCCTACTTAATTAAGCTAAGTGTCAAAACCATTTTTTAACATTACTTTCCAAATTTTATTTTAAAAACAAAGATTTAATTATTTACAACAATTCAAAATTTAAGAATCACACCACAATAATCCTGGAACATATAATCCAAATAATTTAAACATTCAACAACTGAACTCCAATATTAAGCAGTGATAAATCCCAAAATGACAATACTAGAAATATCTAAATTACAATTTCCAAATAAACAACTGAATAATGAAAAGGGCGACACATGCCCCCACTAAATGAGTATGCTAGGAGTGGAATCAAATAAATAAAGTCGTCTAAGAAAGTGGCCTGCAACTCCCACCTAAGCTGCAGCGCGTTCATTCCAAGGGATCCTATGCAAGACGCCCCTGTGGCTGGGCACCTGTAATATATACATATATATACAAGAGAGAAAGAAAAATAGAAACGGTTTAGAGCCCGATATTGTATATGATTTAAAAATTCGTTTAGCAAGTATTTAAATTATTTACAGGCCAATGCGACAACATATTAGTGCGACACTCCCTTGAGAAATTCTCACCTCTCTTCTAATGTGCACACCTATCGCACTAACCTTCCCAACGGTTTATCTTATCATATATCGCACTAATCTTCACCAATGATTTAACTTATCTTTACGTTACTCGTAAGATTTAAAATTAAACAACATAATGGTTTAAAAGGAAAATTTCATTTAGTAACAAAGCTCTCATTTTTACCTTTATTTATTAATAAAGTTTCCCAGTATCATATTATACTTTTCAAAACAAGTATTTCCAATTTGAGTCATTATACATGTCTTACTTACCATAACAGAGTAAGTAGTTCCAAACTAAAGAATTTCATATATATATTAAATACTCGTACAATATATACATTCTAATGGCACCCCACATAAAAATTATGGTGCGGGCATACTCTGCTATCCAATCCTCGTATCACTCGTACTAAGGGAGATACAAGTACGGAATCACTCACGAACTGTATTAACACATACACAATAATATTGAGGCGAAGCATAGTTTCCAAGTCCAAGAGGTCAATACATACCCACACGTCTCTTAGGACTGTCTGACTATCGATCCGATAGCCCGTAGCTAGGATTCCTATCTTCTAGGGTACTAGTTAATATCCCCCGTGAAGGCCCATTCGAGATAAGACTGTCCCAGCGCGGTAACCTCAGGGATAGAAAGTAGCGCGGGCATGATTTTCACATGTATATAATATATGCATACACACAATCATATAAATATACTACTTTTATGATATTAATTTAGGTTCATCTCATAACCCACAATCACAACATTTTTCCTGATTTTCCCATTCTTAGTTATCACGTATAACACTTCTTTTCTAACTTCAATTCGAATGATTTTTCCAACTTATTACGTAATACTCATGGACTCTATTCTCTCAAGTATAAAATTCAGTAGGTATTCATTTATGTTCCATCGTAACCATTTTTCGTATGTCTGCTTTCAATACAAAATTCGATCGTCTCTTATATATAAATACCCCAAAATATGGTTTCGCCTTAAATTAAAGGTCTCTTAATCATTTATAAATCCTACTGGTCATTATCATCTCCCAAATTACTTTAAAAAGGATGTCTAAGGAGTATCTTTCATCCTGAATCAATTTAACAATTTAAAAAGGGGAATTTAAGTTTACCAGGAGGGGTCAATCGATCGAGGTCAGGGGCTCGATCGATCAAACCTTCGATCGATCGAAGCTCTGGGCTCGATCGATCGATCAAGCAGGTATGGCGAATTCTGCAGTTAACCAGTTACAGGTTCTAACACCCAACTTCATCCAAATTCAGATTTTACATTCCCAATCACCCAAAACTTTATACTACTAAGTGTATAAACCCATATCATACATCTCCTACGTAAAGCATGCGAATTTCCATTAACAATCATGGATTAACCGGCCAAAATTCATGTAAATCTCAAGAACCCTAGAAATCTCTTTAACATGGTTCTAATCAATCTTTCCCAGAATTTTCTTCTCTTAAAACATCAAAATTTCGTGGATTAATCCTCTACATGTGAAGGGGTTTCCAGAATAACATATAAATCAATACTACATGCGAATTACTATCTCAATTTTTGGGTTTTATTCCATAAAACTCATCCTAATCATTCCTAGACTAACATGAGTGATGCATTAACGAAATAAGAAAGATAAACACTTGCCTAGAATTTTTGACGTTCTGGTTTGATGATGAATTTGGTGTGGTTGCGTTCCCCGTCGCGCGATCTACGCGCTGCTGGTGGTGGCGGTGCAAACGGATGGATTTTGCGCCTTGGATTGCTTCGGAAGCTCTCTCCTTACCTCTCCTATGGTCGTCACTTGTCTTTGCTTGTTCTAACTATAGAAGACAACCTTAGATATCTGATATATCCCTTGAATTTTCGTGGGTTTAATTACCCAAAAATGAAAAATGTCTAAAATGCCCTCCTGGGGTACTAATTAAGCCTAAAAATGCCCCGAGACCCAAACTAAACCCTTGGGTACACTTTTCTTACTATCTTGACCCTTCCGGACACATTGGCACACTCAAAGCGACCATACGAGCGACTTATAATATATTTTCTTTTATTCATCAATATTTAGTCCCGACGCGATACGAGCGCGTCCCGACTCAAATTTCCAAAATTGTCATTTTATTCACTCATGACGTTTAATATAACCACTATTATATATTACTTTGCTCATTAGTAATAATCAACAAATTTCCCATAATTACTAACTCTCATCACGTTAATAATTATAACATAATTAATTTCCGGATTTATATGAAATAATTAATTCACATTAAATTTAATAAATCCCCAAATTAATATGGCATAAAAATACGGGGTATTACATATTCCCACTTTAGTTTTTCTTATTAGACTTCACTAACTATTTAGTTTTTCTTTACCCTATTTTCCACTAGTTGGTATTAGACGTCGACATTGTTTTTCACTAAGATTTGCAACTAATAAATAAAAAGGCAGTGGCATTGTTAAAAAGAAAACTAAAAAATGGGTAATGTCTAATGAAAATTAAAGTGGTGGTTAATTCAACATGTCCCTAAATTAATCATACTCTTTTACGTAACCAATGAATAAACGTGCGGTTGTGCTCATCTTCAAGCCACTTTTTATTTTTCCCTTTTCGAGGATGGGTTTCTTTCAAGTAATGTTCATCCTCCCTAAAAATGTATTAATGAGTAACGCAAGATTAGTTATTAATGTATCTAGAGGTAAGTATGTGAGGAACTAACTTCATATTAATGGGAAGTTAGGAAAGGCATACTCTATATAAGGTTGAACATCATTCGTTTTATGTAATACGTGAAGATGTGCTCCAAGGATATGCGATCAACTTCAATGACATCAGAGCCTCCTATCGGTTTATCATCATCACTACTTGTCGTAATTACAATTGAGTTTAATTACGCTAAGAACTCAGAACAAAACTCAATAGCTTATTCTGCTATGTAACATTGAGAAATACAACCTTCTGGGCGATTACAGTTTCTCACTTTACCCTTTAATACTTTAACGTACCTAACACATTCAAAAAAACTAAATCCATACACTTATTTACTTATATTAATACATGATAGTAAGGTAGATTGACCTAATATTTCGATTGGGTACATCCATCGAAAGAAAACAGGACCGCAAAGTTGGACCTTACTCACAAGGTGCACCATTAAATGCACCATAATGTTAAAGAAGGATGGTGGAAAGTATTTTTCCAGCAAACACAATGTGATCACAATTTCATTATGAATTTCTTTTAGTTTTTGCAGGTCCACTACTTTGGCACAAAGGGCATTGAAGAAAAATCATACTCTCACGATCGCATATCTCACATGTTTTGTCAACACCGATAGAATTGCAATTGGAATAATTTGTTGCATTAGAATATGGCAATCATGAGACTTCAAGCCATACAATTTCAAATCTTCCATGGAGATATGGCTTCTAAAATTAGAACAGTACCCAGTTGGGACCTTAGGGTCATGCAAAGTTTGGAAGAACATTTTTTTTCCTCTCTCGATAATGTATAACATGTTGGCGATAGGTATGTCCCTTTTTCATTAACATGTGGTGCTAACTCACTTCTTATGCCCATTTTTTCAAGGTCGAGTCGACACTTCACCCCGTCTTTCATTTTCCCTGGAATATTAAGCAAGGTTCTAATCATACTATCGCAAACTTTCTTTTCAATATGCATGACGTCTAAGTTATGTCGAATAGGCAAATCCTTCCAATAAGAAAGTTCAAAAAATATCCATTTCTTCTTCAAAAAATTTACAACCCCAAAATTTCTAGGACCGCCTTTTTTAATTCCATTAGCTACCCACCTCGATCTCTTACGCTTTGATGATTTCTTCAAATTAACCACCCTTGCCTTTTTTACCTTCTTTCACCATGAAACCTTAAGTCTCCTAACATTTATCAATATTTGTTCACCGCTTAAAGGTTCAGAGGATGCTTAGAACTCTTGATCACCATTAAAAGCCTTTTTCTGACTTTGAAATTGATGATTTTGTGGAAGGTATCTCCTATGTCCCATATAAATTCACTTGCCACAGTGTCGTAATCTGGTGGAATATGTTTTTCACTACATATTAGATAATCATTATAGCCCTGAACAACACTTCCAGATAAATATCCATATGCTTGATAATCATTAATTGTCCACAACAGTATTGCCCGCAAAGTAAAAGATTCCTGTCGAAAGGTGTCGTATACTTTAACTCCTTCATTCCATAAGGTATTCAGATCTTCTATTAACGGATCCAAATACACAACTATATTTTTTCTCGGCTATTTTGGACCCGATATCAACATAATCAACATTGTAAACTTTCTCTTCATACATAATTCCAGTTTAAAGTTATACGTGTTCAACATAATCAGCAAACAACTGTACCTACTACTAAGGGAACTATAAGGATTAATTTCGTCCGCTGATAGTGTTAATCGAAGATTTCTTAATTCTGCTGCAAAATCGGGCCACTTGTCATCAACTAATTTCCAAGTTGGCGAGTCCGCTGGGTGACGCATTAAACCATCAACAATTTTATCATCTGCATGCCATGTCAGCGACTTAGCGGTCTCTGTAGATTGAAACCACCTTTTAAATCTCAGAATGGGTAAAAAGTACCATAACACTTTCGCATGAACACCTCGTTTCCCCTCATCCCTTTTTTGTTCTTTTAAATTCTTCTTATATTTGAACCTAGATGTTCCATAAGTGGGGAATTCAACACCTTATTTATACTCTTTTCTATAGAGTATACAGGCATTAGGACATGCGTGTATCTTATGAAAGTCCATTCCTAATACCGATAAGAAACTTTTTGCCTCATTATTGGATTAAGGTAATACATTGTCATCCGAAAGCATGTCGGCAATGATTGATAGCATATTTGAAACGAATTTATTCGACAACCCACTCTTCGCTTTAAGATTGAATAGCTTGACGATAGTGGATAACTTTGTATACTTTTTACATATTTCATACAATGGCTTCTCCGCATCTGCAAGCAACTTCTGAATTTTTTTTGCATTTCCTATGAAGTCTTCTTTTATAGCCTCCACCATGTCAATCAACTCTTCAACATCATCCATGGTATCCATATAATGATCGTCACAGATAGGATCACCCATATTAACATCCGACAGTGTTCCACGATGATCTTCCTCTTTGTGACATTTCCATACAATATAATTCTGATTGATACCCGAACTATACAAATGTTGTCTGATTTCTTTAACACCCATTTTTAATCTATTCCAACATTGATTACAAGGTCATTGTATGAAGTTCTCATCCAAGGAGGCATTTGAGCAACCCCAACAAAATTACCAACACCTTCTATGTATTCCTTTTGATAATCTATCCTTACTCATCCAAGACCTGTCCATTCTGGCCTAAGTATGTAAACCACCATGAGTGAGATACAAGCAATAAAAGATATGTAATGGTTAAACATAATGTCATACAACATAATACATTCACACCATTACAAAATATCTTAGAAAGCATAATATCCCTCTAAAACTATCGCAACAACTAGCAAATACACCAACACCTAACAGTAATAAGACTAAATAAATTATAACTAACCAACTCAAGAACACTAACACAACACACAAACACTTTACAAACAAAACCAATTCCAATTATTGAAGAACTTCAATTCACAAAATTATTATAAAAATTATACTATGATGTTATATATAATATATATATAACAACAGTTTTTGTTATACATATTATACATACAAGAAACAACCATTAGCGATTATATACCTATAATATAATGAAAGCACATAGTATAAGAATGGGACAAGAACATATGAAGCAATGCGAAAAATTAATGAAAGCACACAAGTGAGGCATTAGCGAATATATGATATACATACTAAAACTAAACTTCAAAACTGTAAAGAGTCACCTGAAATTTCAAAACCAAACTTTAACATATCGTAACGCACCCTATGGTACAAAAAATTTCCTTCTATTCATACGGACAAGAACACAATTGTAGCGAGTCACCTGAAATTATTATACCTAAACATCTACAATGTGATACTGCCGATCCTACCAATAGGGTTGTTGATATCAATCAACAAGACATAAAAAACGATGAAGGTTTGAGTCGTTGCCATTTCTGCCCAGCGACTATGTTCAAAAGTGTCCTCTAAGGGTAAGAGTTCTTAACTACTATGCTAAATAACTGTTGAGAAAGTATTCTAAAATATAGACTTGGATGAGTTATTACCTATTAAACGGCCTGGTGAATTATTACGATAGTTCATCAAGGATCATTGCTCTATTAAGGTTGCCAATGAGAAGATATACATACAAGAAAAATAAGAAAGAAACAAACACATCAAAGTGACAAATTCAAATATAAAAATAAGTCTATATGGCAATACACCATATAATTAACAAATAAATATAATGAAAAGAACCCACTTTTATGAATCTATTGTAAATTTCAAATTTTAAATATATCATCAATATTTTCTTCAGAAAAATGAGAATGTTTTACTCAAACATGAACAAATGCAAATTGATTAAAGCAACCCGTATTGTACCCCATTATGAGATAGTGAAGTGTTTGGAAATAACTAATACTTCTACACAACAAATGCCACATGTTCATCATTTAATAAATGGGTCAGGAAATATAATTGAGAGTCATGAACACATTCATGGAGTAATGGAAATCTTTTAGTATCCAATGAATATATGAGTTTAATGGGGATACTATAAAAACATGATGTTTGAATCTTATTTCAACTCTCTACTTGGTTATTATCACCTTGTCACCAATAGGCTTTGTACATTATTCCTTTATCCAATACATCTTTTATCTAAATGTTTGTATACGCATTGCTACGTCAATACAATCGTGAGAAAATGTCGAATGGCAGTGTAATTGGGGTTCAAAATTGCATGTACAAGCACCATAACTGGATTTTAATAAGACGTGTTATATTGTATTGGAATTAGGTATTGGGCATCCTTTAAGACCTATAAAAGTAAACAAGGGCTCTGAAACTTCTTACAAGAGACAACATAATAATAAAAATATTATGAATCTGAAATATTGATCAGTTAGTGTTTATGAGTTACGAATCATTGCTAATTTTAGTTCTCTCTCACTTCATCATTTGTAGAAATTATCGGTTCCTTAATGTCAATTATCTTATTTAGAATTTCAATATAAGGTACCTTTCACTTCATTTCAATAACAATTCCATGCCCACAAGTACATGGAATTATTCTTTCTAAAACTAAGAATATAGCTTAACCAATAATTTTAATATACTTTACACAATTTCCTAATTTCATTATCTTTTTTATATTTGCTAGTTGCCCCAAAACATCATAGAAAAATATATATGGAGACGTAATTTTGGAAGATACTACAAAACAGAGCTCCTCTAATGGAGGATGCGATTATCAGCACTAATCCAGGGGGTAAAAGTTAACTGGTACATGATTCTCAATAAAATACTAACATATATATTAAATATAGGTGATTAGTTAACCCCTCTCTCCACAAACATGACAACAATACTAAAAAAAATGTACTTTCGGATTATCAGTGTTTGGGTGATTACAAGTATGTATGAAACCCACATGATAGTTAAATATCATGCATTAAGTGCCCGCAGAGAATTAAATTGTCATTGCAAGTACTATCGTAGCGACAACAATAGTAAAATAACACGTAACACAACAGAACATAAATTTGCTCAAGAAATGTTCACCCATAAATTGAAAAGTTGTCTGGAGAAAACTTAAAGAAAAAAAATAGTTTACCTTTCTTGTAAAGCTAGAACAATCAGAAGATTTGATGGAGCAAAGGACACCATTAATAGCAGTGGCAGATATGACACCAGAAGTTTGGCAAAGACTAAAACCATTGTTGCTGCTATAAACTTACAGTACCTTCTTATTATAGTTCGTGTTCATCTTATTATTGAAGAGATAAGTTAAATGATGGGAAATGGTGGTTGAATAGTGTTTTTATTCAATTCATGAGACATACACACACATCGCATATACACAAATCGCACAGACACAAATCAAGAACAAATCACGTATACACAAATTGCACACACACAAACACATATACACAAATCGCATACACAAAATCAAGAGCAAATAGATATACCCAAATCGCACACTCACAAACACATATACGTAAATCGAGAGCTTTTTGTACCTACGAGATGGAGCTTCGTCGGCACCGGAGGTGAGCAAAGAATCTGTACGTGCGAGAGAGAGAGTTGTAGAAAGAGATAGCCCTCCCTGAGAGACCCGCCAAATAATTTTGAGGAACAAATTTTTGAGCGAGAGTGAGAAAAAACCTGCTCGTTTTTCCATTTAACTTAGTTTTGACTCGACGGCTAAAATAATTAACATTATATTTATGCCATTTATATATAAAAAATGAGATAAATGTTTTTTTTATCTCAATTTTACTTAAATTGAAATAAAAATGTACCATTAAAGTCAAATTGACATAAATAAATATCATTTATATTAGTTTACATTTGTCTAACATAACGTCACTTTTTAAACTAACATAAATGATGTTGTTTTGCTGCGGTGATTAATACATAAATCTAACAATTTTTTTATGGAAACGAGAGTTAGTATGAACCCCTATAATATCAATTGTATTTGTTTATATTTTTAAATAGACGTAGTTGGGCAACATTTTTTGTAAATCTTATACTATATTTAATTTCTTGCCAATATCACCTGCAATTATGTAGCTTCCTTTTTATAATACATATTACTTCATATTTAGTTCAACTATGTATTATTTTATATATTGAGGTTGGTCGATGATCTGCAATACATTACATGTCTATATTTAGTGGTGGAGCCAAGATTGTGAGTTAGTGGGTGCGAAACATGTTTGACGTATCCCGAGGGTTCGGGGGTGGGAGCCCCCGCGGAGATTTTTTTTGAGTTATTTTAACTATATTGGGCATAAATCTAGTACTAAAGAAAATTAAAAAAAAAACATGCATTAATATTCTTTTTGAACAAAAAAAACCCATTAATTAAACCATTATCAAAATATCATATGATAATTATTACAATAAAACTCTCCTAGACTTCATTTTCTGGAAAAATTGAATGATATCTTCAGTGTCAGTATCATCCAAGACATGTCTTTAGATATATGCCCCCGAGGCGAAGTTGAGGATGATACTTTCGCTTTTTTAAAATACTTCAACATATTCTCAAATTAATAGAAAAAACAGAATTAATAATCTAACATAAATAAGTTATTTGAAATGAAATATAGAATTAAGTTATGGAAGTAAATTAATCTAATAGTTTTATATAACATAAAAATCTAACACAAATCAAAATTAATTTATATAACAGTTTTAAATTAGGGTTATTTTTTGTGTAATTGAAGTTTTATACTACTTTTTCGAATTATTTATTTTCCAACAATTTTATACACCAATAAATATAACAACATTAAGAGTGCTTTAACAAATAAATTAACAATAGATAAGAATGTTAGACAAATTAAAAACAAATAAACTAATAAAAGAAAATAAACTAACAAAAAAATGAACACGTAACACACCTTGATTTTTCAGCTGGTTTCTCGATAGGTGAGGAGATGCAGGCAAGGGGAGGGGCGGGGATGCCGGTTGGTGGTGGCGGAAAGGGTTATGGGCCGATATGCCGGGACAGGGAGGGCCGAATTTGGGGGAATGAAGAAGTGGGTTAAGAAGGATCTTTGGATAACAGTTAATTGTGTTTTGTTGAATGAAAATAGGGTCGGCTGTGTTGTGTATGTATGGACTTAAGTTTTCGACATTAGAATTTTTAACCTCAACATTTAAGTTATTAGGCATAGGTATAATAAAGAAATAAAAACCATAAATCCAGTAGGTGCGTCCGCACCCACTCGCACCACTGTAAATCCACCCTGCCTATATCATTCCTAACCCCAGCTGTTTGGACCAAAATAAGAGTTTATTTTTTTAGTCTCTTTTTATTTCCTCAAGTTGAATTTTCGGAGAACCTGCTCTGTTTATGAGAGTTATACATGATTCTTTCTTGTTCATCTTTTGATGGTACAACAATCATGTTTATATTGTAACACCTTGTGTTTTTAACATATAAAAATATGTTAGGGATTTAAAATTTTGAGTAAAAATAAATTGTCAAAAATTAACTATTTTCATATTAAAAAATATTGATATTGATTTATAAACAAAGGTATTTTTATCGAATTTAAATTTAGAGTGTTATCCATTTTATAAAAACAAGGGAGGAAATTTGGATATCAGACGATCCGAATCAGTTCGCTTGTACAATTTTGCAAAATTAAAACTCCTGATTTTTAGGGTTATATAAGGCTCAAATTCTTTTTGATATAAAAACACCAAGTGATGTGTTTAAGGTTTTTAAAATACATTTTAGCCTTATATAAAAGCAAGAACCACATAAACTTCATCCTCTTTTTTCCTCCAAATTTAAACCCTTTAAACTCAACATTCAACCCAAGATTTGAGGAACATAACCAAGATTTCTCGAGATCATCCAAGAACGTGTTTTCGTTATTTTCTCGAGAGGAATACAACCATCCAATCAGGTACTTCAAACAATATTTATAGGCATGAATACTTCTATTGTTCCCTTTTGGTGTTATGCATTTTAAATGTTGTCTAAATACTAATAATTATTATTTTCTTAAAATCAATTAAAAAGACTAATTAGAAAAATTAAAACTAAAGTTTGGTACTGATTTTATTCAAATTTTTAATATGAATTAAGACTCAAAACACTTACATGATTAGAGTAGAGGTTGAGATTCCGTTAGAATTTATGACGTTCGCATGTAAAGTAAATCGTAGGGATGTTATAAATTGATTTCGATATGTAAAATCATGTTAATTATATGCATCTTCTAGAGTAAAGATTTGTTTTTGTATGCTCCCAAAAATAATTCTGTGAATACAAATCCTATAAATTTATGAGAAAACGAATTGTTTAATTAATGTCATAAATAAACGAACATAATTTGGATGAATAGTTATGTTGCGATTAATTTAAAGAATTGTTGTGATAAGTTGAAAAAATGCTATACGTGATTCATTAAGTGTATTAATAACTTGATACCGCGGGGATGACGGAATTATTGGGGTAGTTATGCTTTCACCTTATTCTAGGATTCTTGCTAGGTATGAAACTAGTAGGTAGACCTTTGTAGTTGTTAATACTTTCTAGGTATATTATCCCACACCGCAGTGTTTAACTTTCTTATTGAATGATCGTCAATGCTACAGTGGTATCCCTATATTTTGTACAAAGTCGTTAATATTTTTACATCTAATACTGCGATCTCTTCTCAACATCTTTGTTAACATTCAACTACCCAAACCAAGCTTTCGAGCATGACTCGCAGGGAAGTTATTTCAAATTCAACAGGTAGGACTGCTTCTATGTTATAGACTAGGGAATAGGGGTAGCTTGAGTGGGTATTCCAATGATCGTGCGGTAGCCCCATAGGGTGTAAAGATTCTATCAGCCTAATCTCTACAACTCTTAGATATCTTGTTAATTATGGATTTAAAATTTTTAATATCAACTTCAGAAGCCCCATTGACCTGCGATCTATAGGGTGAAGACTTGTGTTTTTGAATTCCATATTCTTTGACCACTTATGTGAATTCATCTAAAAAATAGAGGTCATTATCTGATACTAGCTCATAAGGGAGCCCTTAGTGATGTATTATATTTTTTTAAATGAACTTTGATACTTTCTTTACATTTAGTACTACGTATTACTCATCTTCTACCCATTTGGTTAAATAATTGATGGAGAAAAGAATTAATTCATGCCCATTCGATATATTGGGAGTGACTGTCCCAATGTTCTCAATGCCTCAAGTCGAAAAGGGCTATGGATAAGTCATGTTGTATAACTCATGGGGATGTAAGTGTTGGAGATTGAAAAATTGTTGGCATTTTAGGTATCTTCTGACGTAAGAAGCATAATATTTGACCATAGTAGTCCAATAATCCTAATGTCGCACAATATTTTTTGTGATCATATGACTATTCATGTAGGTCCACACTCCCCACTATGAATCTTATGTATTATCTCTGTATTGTTATCCCATACTATGCATTGTAAATAGGTACCACAAAAATTCATTTTGAATAGTGTCATGTCATAGATGATGTATTGAGCTGCGAGTTTGCAAAGGGTTATGTTATCTTTCTTATCATAACCTTAAGGATACTGACCATGTTTGAACGGGCACCAAAATATCATAATACTGCATCCTGACTTTATTTGAGTCTTCCTCCGTAGCTATCTCGATGTCGTAGCAATGAATATGCATGGGATGCTTCTGTACTTGTAAGGGGACATTGTTATTCCCTGGGGCGTGTTGACCATAAAGGCTAAAGTTGCCAATGAATCAACGAATTTGTTCCTTGTACGGGAGAGATTGTGTAAGATAACATCTTTTAACTAGGAAGCCAACTATTCAAGGCGAGTATGGAAGGGTAGGAGTTTCTCTCCCTTGACTTTCCATTTTTTACAAGAATTTTCCTATGATGAAAGGAGAATCCCTGTCGACATTAAGGTATCATATTCCTTAATTGAGGGAAAGTTTATGGACCACAGTGCATGTCTCATATTCCATCATGTTGTTGGTGCAACAAAAGTCTAACTTCATAGCAATGGGTGTATGAGAATCTTCAAGCACGATTAGGGGTATCCCAATGCCATATCCCTTCTTATTGGGCGCTCCGTAGAAGAACATCTGCCATCATAGCTCTTCGTGAGAAGGACATATAATATATTAATTGGGAAATTAGAAATCCATAAATCAGTTTTGTCTTTGTGATGATTCGATAGGTAGTCGAAGATAGATCCCCCTTTGATTGCTTTTTGTGTGATGCAGTTGATATTGAACCCATCTAGAAACAATATCCATCTTACCCTATAGGTAGACAAGGCAAGTTTCTCTGGAAACTAATTCAGGAGATCCATCCGAGACACTAGTTTGATGGGAAATACAAGTATATAATGCCAAAATTTCTAACTGACCCAAACTAGGGTGACACACCCCTTTTATAATGCAGTGTAGTTCATTTCATTTCCTTCCACTTCTTGACTAATGTAGTAGATTGGTCTTTCTTCTCGCGATTCTCCATTATTTTGGGCTAGCATACACTACACTAAAACATTGATTTTGTCTCCAGGAATTTGTCACTGCCACTAGATTTGAAAAAAAATAGAGTAATAATATTATTTTTCATTGTCATGGTAGTGACAAAGAATTTTTTTAGAGCAATAATATTATTTTTCATTGTCATAAGCAATGATAAAGTTTTTGCGCAATTTATCACTACTACTGGTAGTCACAAGTTTGAATGAATTGGTTTGACACATCACTAGTAGTGATAAAATTTGACTTTAGGATTACTTTGTCACTGTTATTAGCGGTAGCAAACTTTGTTTTCAAAATTTGTGACTATCAATAATAGTGGCAAAAGTTGACTTTAAAATTATTTTGTTACAGCTGTAGGAATGACAATATTTTTATAGACATTTAGATTCAAAAAAGGAAAATGATAGCATGTACCCTTAAGGAACATGTTTTGAACCTTAAAATAGTAAGTATGAGATCTCAACACGAGTATTTATGCCCTATTAAATGTATGTCGGAACTCTATTCCTACTATTTTTAAATTCTTAGTGTGTGTCCCTAGACACATGTTATCACGACCCTTAAAAAACCTTACTAAAGTCTCCTCTCTCTTTCTTCTCTATCTCACGCTCTTATATTCCCACCCTAATTTATCGCTTCCCCACGTACCATAAATAATAATATAAAAATGGTGCCTCTAGATATGATTTTGCCACGTGTCTCCGGATTAATGCAGTAAAGTCTCTCAAAATACAAGTCTTTGCCTCCAAAACCGAAAATATATTATTCTTGTAGAACTAATGGTAAAAACCAAACTTCATTAAGAACTCTTTTCTCTATCTCATTCTTAATGACTAAACTCTTTCATTTTCCTCTTTTTGGATTAGTCTCTTAAAATAGTGGGTGGTGAAAAGGCTTAATAAAATATGTTAAATTTAAAATATTGACATTGATCTATAGAGTAAATTTTGATTTTATTCAGAGGGTTTTCTGTGAGAACCGCAATAGTGTTATTTTCAGGGAATAACTTCAATTGAAACGTTTTATACAAAATTCACACTGAAATACGAGTTTAGTTAATGAGAAGTATATTGTATGTTGCCATGATTTAAAGAAAGTAAGGTATGCTTCCATGTTCCATATGATTTCCTTTTAAATAAAAAGTACAATATTCCTTTTTGGGTTGCGAAATTATTTTTTTGCTTTAATATATGTTTGATATTTTTATTTTGGCTCAATTACACGTTCCTTTTCATACAAATTATATTATTTATGATTTATTTTCTTAAAATACAACTTCTAATTGTTTGTCATTTACATGTTCTGTCTATCATGTCCACGACGCTAAGGTATTATAATTTTTCAACAAATAGAGGCTAAATTATAATTTAGTTAAAGTTGATTAAGTACCTAAATATAACATTTTATAATATACATAATAGTAATTAACATAATCATATATGCTTGATGAAGGAATCTTCTTTTTTTCTCTATCTATCATTAGTACTTATATAATGAGCCAAATGGATATAAAAATATAATTATATCTTAAATAGAACAAAGTCTATGGATGTTATACTAATGATAGAATGATCATCTTTACTTAAAAAATATAACTACGTAGTTAATTTGTAATTTTAAAATAGAGGCATGTTGGTATGTCCCAAACATTTTACTCATTTTTTTCACTTCATCTTCATCTTAATATAAATGTAAGAATAATAATAAATATGTGATATATACTTTATAAATAAAATTATAATCTTGTGGTGGAGAGTTTAAAACTAGTAACCTTAACTTCACCCCCTCCCAAAATTTTTGGCTTCCTCACACCTAACTTCCTGGTGTAAAACCCACCCATACCTCATATTGTTCGAACAATATATATTGTCACATCGTCCTCTCGTCCCGCCTCAACTGGTTGTGTAATTTTTTCTTTTAAAATAAATACAATATCAACCATAGCAGCTGATATGTTCCTTTGTAGGGAAAGATTTGCTACACTATTATTGATGAGGCTTACAAAAAGTATCATCTTATGGTTGTGAGGAAACCAACCATTTTGGGAAGCTTTTGGGTCCTCTTTGTCTTCAACAGGTGTTTATGATTAGTATTCAATATTATATTTTTTATCTGTATTATTGCCCAGACTAAAAGAATGAGCTTTTCTTGTTTTAACTTTTTGAACCATGTGCAAATCTATTTGGATATGAAGATTGTTATCTGCTTTGCTTCCCAAGGGTGTTACTTATCTCATAATTTGCACTGAGTCGTCAATAAGATCATATCTAAAGCAATAGGAGCATTTACTGAAACAGTGATGGAACCATATAGATACGCAACCTCAATTTTGAGTTTTAATTAGTGCCACGTGCCTTGCTTTTCTTTTTTTCCTTTCTAAAATTTGATTTTATAATTTTGTTTTTATTTCTCTGCATTTTTTTTAATTTGAATATTGCTTCTGGTTTTGTGGTTTATGTGATTATAGGATAACTGTCCTCATAATTATATGATTTATGTGATTAATTGATTTGATTATGTTTCAACACCTTTAATTAATAGCCTTTTTGATATTGCAATATAACCATATCTGGATAATTTTATATTCAGTATAGTATGTTGCTATCTAATATGTCAATCGGTATAAAAGAGTTGAATTTGAAGCGATTTATTGAATTTATATGTTGCGATACACTGATCAATCTGATTAAAATGGGGTCTCAATTATTGTTTCAATTTTGAGCAGTTTGTGACCCGGAGTGGTCGTCAACCATGAAGAAGTGTACTATAGGTATAAGCTCATCAAATGCTCAGTTGTATAAAGGTTTATGTTGAATCCAATTGGAGATGGACACCGCTGGACATGGTCTAGTAGAGCATATATATGGGTCCTTTACTTGAGTCTCCTGATAGATGATGTTGGAACAACTTTAAAAATGCGTTGCAAAACCTTGAAAAAGGACGACTGGCTTTGAAAAGTGTGTAGATGCCTAACATCTCTTGTTTTTGTTGATAATATATCAAAGATCTACAATCAAATGGAAAGAGAGAACAAGAGGGGCTAGGGTTTCATATTGCCATACACTAGAATGTCTTACAATAAAAGGAAGAAGAGAGAATAAATATATAACCTACTACAACCACCTAATAATAATAGGAGAAGGGAAAATACTAAAATACCCTCAATGCTAAATAAAACTCTAATACCCCCCCTCAAACTCACGATGCTGCAGCGAGAAGCATTGAGAGTTTGCCAACCAAAAAACGAAAACGCTGAACTGGATGAGACTTCGTAAACAAATCAGCTATCTGTGCGGAAGAAGAAACAAAAGGCAAAGTGATGGCTCCATGCGTAAGATGATGACGAGTAATATGACAATCAATCTCAATGTGCTTAGTCCTCTCATGAAAAACTGAATTGTGAGCAATCTGAATAGCACTCTTATTATCACAGTACATAGGAGTGGGCTGAGAAAGAGAGACACCCATATCTGCAAGTAACCGACGTAGCCAAACAACTTCGCGAGTGGTAGAAGCCATAGCACGGTACTCGGCTTCCGTGGAAGACACAGAAACAACAACTTGCTTTTTGCTCTTCCAAGAAACAAGAGAATTACCCAGAAACACACAAAATTCAGTAACTGATTTGCGATCTGCAGGATCACCGGCCCAATCAGCATCAGAGTATGCACGCAGCTCCAAAGAAGAAGATGAAGGAAGTAAAAGACTCTGAAATCGAGTGCCTCTCAAGTAGCGCAATATACGATGAACAGCTGCCCAATGAACTGTAGTAGGAGCAGTAACAAACTGACTAACAACATGGACAGCATGAGCTATATCTGGACGAGTAATAGTGAGATAAACCAAGCTGCCCACAATAGTGCGATATAAGGTGGGATCAGGCAAAAGAACACCATCATACGGGGAAAGATGAACATTAAGCTCCAAAGGGGTATCAACAATCTTAGTATCAGTGAGGCGAGCACGCTCAAGAATGTCCCCGATGTACTTAGATTGTGAGAGAAGATAACCCTTTGGAGAATGATCTACCTCAATACCCAAAAAAGTAACGTAGGGGCCCCAAATCCTTCATCTCAAAACAACGAGATAATTCAGACTTCAACGTTGTAATTCCACCAACATCATCCCCAGTAACAATCATATCATCAACATACAAAGAGACCAGAATACGACCACCGGAGGTGCACCTGATAAAGAGAGCTGAATCATTCTCACTTGGAATGAACCCAAGAGAGGTAATCACGGCAGTAAACTTCTCAAACCAAGCCCGTGGTGCCTGTTTGAGACCATATAAGGCTTTCTTAAGCCTACAAACTTCACCAGGACCATGTGGAACACCCGGAGGAGGAGTCATATAAACCTCCTCATGAAGATCACCATTCAAGAACGCATTTTTAACATCCATTTGCGATATATGCCACTGACGAACAGATGCAACAGCAATAAGAGTACGAATAGTAGTCAATTTCGCAACAGGGGCAAAGGTTTCGTCATAATCCATACCATATTGCTGAGAAAAACCTTGAGCAACCAATCTTGCTTTGTACCGCTCAATTGACCCATCTGACCTGGTTCTGATTTTATATACCCAACGAGATCCAATTGCCCGCTTACCAGCAGGTAAGGGAACCAAACTCCAAGTATCTGTCTGATGCAAAGCAGAGAGTTCCTCAGCCATAGCCTGTTGCCAAAGAGGATCAAGAACTGCCTCTTTATAAGACGAAGGCTCAGAGAGGCAGTGAACAGAGGATAAAAATGAAGCAAAAGAATCAGAATAACAAGAATAAACAAAATCTGGTGACTGAGTGGACTTACGTGGACGTTTTGGATAGCGAGAAGGAGGTTCCACCGTTTCAGCAGGTGCTTGGGTGGCCACACGAGAAGGGGGAGCATCAGGAACATCGGATGGCAAAGTACCTGCATCAGTAGAAATAATAGGAACAGGAGCAACATGGGGTGGCACACTATCGGTGGTGCAAGGTACTTCAGATGGCACACTCTCATCATTATTAGAGAACGGATCAATATTGAAGAGATCAGATTTAGTGAGTTCATGAGGGCTATCAGGAATAGAAAAGAAAGGAATATGCTCAAGAAACACAACATGGCGAGAGACATATAATTTTTTTGTAACTGGATCATAACAACGATATCCCTTTTGACCCTCACCATAACCAAGAAAGACACAAATAGCTGACTTTGGAGATAATTTGGTACGTTCCACACGAGGTCGAAGAACAAAACAAGTACAACCAAACACCTTTAAGGAAGAATAATCAGGGGCACACCCATACAACTTTTCAAAAGGTGACAAACCTGAGCAATGAGAGGTCGGAATCTTATTAATCAGATTAACAGCAGTAAGGACAGCCTCTCCCCAAAACTCACTAGGGACATATGCAGATAATAAAAGAGAGCGAGCAGTTTCAACAATGTGCCGATGTTTCCGTTCAGCAACACCATTTTGCTGAGGAGTGTCAGTATAAGATGATTGGTGAATAGTTCCATCTAAATCAAGCAACTCACCGAAATTTTGAGAAGTATATTCCCCACCCAAATCGCATCTAAAGCATTTTATAATAGTAGAATGTTGAGTTTTGACAAAGGCACGAAATTTATTATAAATATCAAAAAAATCCGAACGTCGTTTCATGAGAAAAACCCAACAGTAACGCGTATAATCATCAATAAAGGAGACATAATATCGAGACCCTCCTCTTGTAATAATAGGAGACGGTCCCCACACATCAGAATGAATAAGATCAAAGGGTGCAAAAGTAGAGGAAATACTTCTATTAAATGGTAAAGCTGAAAATTTTGCAAGTTTACAACCGCTACAATCAGAGATATCATGGCAATGCAAATTTCCTAATTTTCCTGTGGAAGCCAAATATTTTAATCGTGAACCTGAGACATGACCAAGACGAGAGTGCCATAAATAAAAGCTAGACGAATCTGAACTCAAACGAAAGGATGAGAAGTCAACACTGGAAGCTGCAACCATTGGTACATTAAGTTTCTCCATGATGTACAATCCCCCCTGCCTACGGCCTGTCCCAATCACCTTCTGAGACTGTGGATCTTGCACATGACAAAAGGTAGAAGAGAAGGAAACTGAGTAACCGGCATCACATAGTTGACCAACAGAGATAAGATTCATTGTAAGCTTAGGAATGTGGTAAACATTAGAGAGAGAGAAGTTGGGTGATTCAATAGTCCCAAGACCCGTTGAGGGCATGGGAGTACCATCAGCAGTCATAACGGGCAACGAAGAAGTGGGACAAAAAGAACCAAAAGAGGACAAATTTGGTGACATGTGATTAAAAGCGCCGGAGTCTAGAATCCAAATACCTGAGGACTTACCTGGTGAAGAGATGGACATGGCATGAGGCTGTGTGGCAAGAAACTTTTGAAACTGCTCAGCAAGAGAAGACATGGATGGAGCTAAGGATGAAGAACCTGATGCAAATGAGTCTGATGGCGGTACAACTGCTGCAGTATTAGGCTGTGAAGGCCTATATGAACGCTGCTGAGATTGGTTATTGGATTTCAAACCAGAAAACTGCTGCTGAGATGGTCGACTATTTGATTGTTGTTGTTGTGCTCGCAACTTAGGGCACTAAGACTTCCAATGACCCTTCTCCTTACAGTAGCTACATTCATCACTTGCAACTCTCGAATAAGGCTTGTTCTGATTACTGGAAAGAGGCCGAGAGGAGGCTGCGAAAACAGATGGATTAGGGTCCGAAGAAATTACCTTCCCTGACTGAGTCTTGAGACGAATCTCCTCGGCTAACAACTCGTGAACAACGGAATCAACAGTTGGAAGTGGACTACGATGAAGAATCGACCCACGAAGACCCTCAAAATCATCACGCAATGCCATCAGAAACTGAACCAGGCGTTGTTCCTCCCTATTGGCAACATATGGTGCAAAGGCCCGCAATTCAGCCGACTCTGTGAGAGCCAACTGATCCCATAGATTCGTCATAGCAGAATAAAACTCCTGAATACTCAATTTATTTTGCTCAAGAGCCCGAATATCGCACTCCAATTGGTACTTTTTTGCGAAATTAGATTGGGTATACAATCTGCCCAAATGATCCCAAACATCCTTTGCATAATCATACTTAGCCAACTGCATACCTATAGAAGGTGCAACGGAGTTGTTGATCCAAGTGATGATTTTCGAATTGTTTGCCTCCCAAACATCCAACAACTCTGCATATTTTTCAACATTCGTCTTATCATTAGGCTTACTTAAATCGCCATTAATGTAACCCCAAAGCTTCTTCCCTTTCAAAAAATTCTTCATAACATAACTCCAATACGTATAATTTTTTCCATCTAATCTGACACTAATTGATTGCAGCGAATCATCTCTTTCACCAGCCATTGCGAAAATAAACAATCAAAAAGTACCCAAACGGAACCAAATCAAACGAACTAAACAATTAATCGAACAAACAGGAGGAAAACGACCATAATTACCTTCAAAACAGTCGAGCGAACAGAAAAAGTACCTCCGAAAAAAAATTTGATCCCGCTCTGATACCATGATAATATATCAAAGATCTACAATCAAATGGAAAGAGAGAACAAGAGGGGCTAGGGTTTCATATTGCCATACACTAGAATGTCTTACAATAAAAGGAAGAAGAGAGAATAAATATATAACCTACTACAACCACCTAATAATAATAGGAGAAGGGAAAATACTAAAATACCCTCAATGCTAAATAAAACTCTAATATTTGTAACTAACTCATCTGTTAGGAGGTAAAATTTAGTGCGGTATATTTAAATTTTTTGTGAAAAAAATGAATAAGTTTTTTGGGTATTAGATATTTTGTGTGTATGGGTGGGAGACTTATTGGGTCAAGTCACACGCGCGCGCCGCCATCCGTCCGTCTCATGTCTTTTACCAACGTTTTTTTTGTTGCGGCATAAAAAAGGTATTCCACCTCCGTTTTTGACCGATCTGTTATGCAACTTTTAGAAATACAAAACTTCTTCTGAATTTTTTTTTCTCCTACATTGGAATAATAAATCCTCCCCAGATTTATTATTAGACTCGAGCAATTATTACGAATGGATGTACATGGACCAGATTGATTCTTGTGCTTTATCAATTTGTATTTTAATTATTGGAGGTTGTTTTATCCTAGGGTGACGAGGCATTGTGACTGACCGCACACATTAGGCAGAGCCGCGAAATACTTTAAAGAGAGCGGCATTGTCCGCAACTCAGCCATGTTCTAGACTGTACCTGCTTCCTGGATTTCTTATACTTTTTGTCTCAGATTCATTTGCTCCAAAAATGGGTAATTTCGTTCCTTAATTCTGCATTTATTTTAGTACTGCTACAACAATTTTAAGTTGTTCTGAAATTCTGCCATGGACGAAATAACTCTTCCAACCTAAACACGCCTTTTAAATATGAAGGCCAATATTTTAAACGTTGGAACAAGAAATTGTTATTTTATTTAACTAAGAAAAAGGTCGCATCATGTGTTCAATTTGATAAATCCATAGTAAATAATCCACCTACTATTGAGGAAAGCAATACTATTAGAACTTGGGAGGCAAATGATTTTCTGTACAAGAACTATATTTTGAATGCTCTAAGTGAAGAACTTTATGACTATTATGCCAATTATAAAACTGCAAAAGATGTTTGGGATGCACGTTTTAAAAAATATGACACATAGGAGGGTGCTAAAAAATATGTCGTTAGTCGTTATTTAAAATTTCAAATGACGGATGACAAATCTGTTGTTGCTCAAACCCATGATTTGCAAATGATTGCCCATGAAATTATTTCCGAGGGCACGACTTTAGATGAGCAATTTCAGGTGGCTGTAATCATTGATAAATTATCTCCACTGTTTAAAGAGTTCAAAAATATTTTGAGGCATAAGTCTAAAGAATTTTCACTAGAGTCACTCATTACTAAATTGAGAATTGGGGAGGAATCCCAAAAACAGGACTACAAAGATTAAATACTTGTTGTGTCTAACAACAAAAATCAGAAAAAGAATCACACTCGAGTTGTTTTAAAGGCAAACGGAAAAAATATGAAAAATCAGAAAAAGAGCCACAATCAGAATTTTAAAAATCAGACTCAGAATAAGAATAAGAATAAGAATAAGAATAAGAATAAGAACCTTGAAAATGGACCGTCTAGCAACTCGGGACTGTTTCACTGTTTCAAGTGTGGCAAGCCTGGCCATACGGCTCACAAATGTCGCAATGTGCCAAACGTATAAGCGAATTTGACTAAAGAGGACCTATGTGCTATGATTTCAGAAATCAACAAGGTTAGCGGTGTCGAAGGGTGGTGGTTGGATAGTGGCGCTTCCCGCCATATCTGTTATGATCGTACTATGTTTAAAACATATTCTAAGACTGCAGATAAGAAGGTGTTGTTGGGTGATTCGCACTCCACAGAGATTGCTGGTAATGGAAATGTGGAATTAAAGTTCACTTCGGGAAAGACTGTTATCCTCAAATACGTTCTTCACACTCATGAGATAAGGAAAAATTTGGTTTCGGGTTATCTTCTCAACAAAGTTGGCTTTACTCAAACTATTGGTGCTGATCTATTTACTTTGACCAAAAATAAAATTTTTGTAGGCAAGGGTTATGCCGTTGATGGGATGTTTAAATTGAATGTTGATGAAATGAATAAAATTTCTCCTTCTGCTTATATTGCATGTTCATTTATATTTTGGCATGCTAGGCTTTGTCATATTAATAAACGACTTGTTAAAAATATGAGCACTTTAGGATTAATTCCAGAATTATCATTAAATGATTTTGAAAAATGTGAATGGTGTAGTCAAGCAAAAATCACTAAGACACCACATAAATCTATTTTTAGAGAATCTGAACGACTTGATTTAATTCATTCGGATATTTGTGAATTGGATGGTGTCACAACTAGAAATGGCAAACGTTATTTTATAACTTTTATTGATGATTGTTCGGATTATTCAACTGTGTATTTACTGAAAGATAAAAGCGAAGCATTTGACATGTTTAAAATTTTCTTAAATGAAATTGAAAATCAATTTAATCGAAAAATTAAAAGGTTACGTAGTAATAGAGGCACTAGATGTGATTTTGCACCATTGATTGAATTTTATAAAACCCACAACATTATTCACGAAAAAACTGCCCCTTATTCGCCCGAAATGAAGGATAAAGACGAAAGAAAAAATAGGACATTAACTGAATTACTTGTTGCTATTTTATTAAATTTGGGGACTGCCTCACATTGGTGGGGTGAAATTATTTTGATTGTATGTCACGTACTTAATAGAATTCCTAAGACTAAAATGAAAATATCTCCTTATGAAATTTGGGAAAATATTAAGCCCAACGTGTCATACTTTAGAATGTGGGGGCGCTTAACATATGTACGTATACTCGACCCTAAGAGGTCTAAATTGGCGAGTAGAGCATATGAGTGCGTTTTTATAGGTTATGCTATCAATAACAAAGCATATCATTTTTATGACTTGAAAAATCAAGTAATTATTGAATCAAATGACGCCGATTTTTATGAAGATAAATTTCCTTTTAAATTGAGGAATAGTGGGGGTGAGTCATCCACTAATATTTCTTTAAATAAAAATAAAGAAAATAATGAATCCGTTTTAGAACTTCAAAAAAACAAAAGGGCCCGTGTTGAAAAATATTTTGGTCCAGACTTTTATGCTTACACTTTAGAGGAGGATCCTAACACTATTCAAGAAGCTTTATCTTCATTAGATTTCGATTTATGGCAAGAGGCTATTAATGATGAAATTGATTATTTGGAAACAAATAAAACTTGGCATTTAGTGGACCTTCCTCCTGGGTGTAAAACAATTGGGTGTAAATGGATTCTTAAAAAGAAATTAAAGCCTAATGGCACTGTTGAAAAATATAAGACACGTCTTATTGCTAAAGGTTTTAGACAAAGAGAAAATGTAGACGTTTTTTTATACATTTTCACTCGTGACTAGAATAACATCTATACGTGTACTATTTGCTATAGTTGCCTTAAATAATTTAATTGTACACCAAATGGAAGGTAAAAATTGCATTTTTAAATGGAGAATTAGAAGAAGAGATTTATATGGATCAACCTGAAGGTTTTATTGTACACGGTCAAGAAAGTAAAGTATGTAAATTAAATAAATCTCTTTATGGACTCAAACAGGCACCTAAACAATGGCATGATAAATTTGATAGCCTAGTCATCTCCAATGGATTTAAAATAAATGAAAGTGACAAATGCATTTATTATAAATATGTAGAGAACATTTGTACTATCATACGTCTTTATGTTTATGACTTGCTTATATTTGGTTCTAATATTCACGCCGTAGAAAATGTTAAATCATTATTGTGTACCAATTTTGATATGAAGGATTTGGGGAAAGCTAGTGTAATATTAGGAATTAATATTATGATGTCAGAAAAGGGACCTTTTTTGGATCAATCTCATTACATTGAGAAAGTTCTAAAGAAATACAACTACTTTGACTGTAAACCTGCTAGTACTCCTTTTGATCCTATTGTAAAGTTATTTAAGAACGCTGGCGACAGTGTAAATCAAAATGCTTATGCAAGCATCATATGTAGCTTACGTTATGCTACAGATTGCACTAGACCTAACATAGCTTATACTATGGGAGTGCTATGTAGATTTACCAGTGGACCTAGTATGGAGCATTTACATGCTTTTGGGAGGGTCACGCGGTACCTTAAAAGGACGATGAGCCTCGGATTACACTATGATAAGCATCTCGCCATCCTTGAAGGATTTAGTGATGTTGATTGGAACACCCTATCTGATGGTTCTAAAGCTACTAGTGAATATATATTTAGCATCGCTGGTGGTGCAGTTTCTTGGAAATCTAATAAACAAACTATTTTGGCCCAATCCACTATGGAGTCTAAGATGATAGCGCTAGTTACTGCTAGTGAAGAGGTAGGATGGTTAAGAAACCTCCTGTCAGATATCCCGTTATGGGAAAGACTAATACCAGCCGTTTTGATTGATTATGATAATACCGTGGCTATTGTAAAAGTAAACGACAAATACGTCGTAAACATAGCATTGTTAGAGAATTTATTTCTACAGGTTATGTGAGGGTGGATCATATACGGTCTGAACAGAACATAACTGATCCTTTGACGAAGGGACTAGCTAGGGAGAAGGTGTGGAACACCTCGAAAGGAATAGGACTAAATCCCTTAGATACATGAGTCATTTGTGATGGTAACCCAACATATAGACTGGAGATCTGAAGAAATATGTTCAAAGGGTAATAACAAGTCACAAATGATATGGGTTGAATGATGCTATTATTAATGAATATAGAACGGGGTATTACTCCGAGTCCATCCCTATGGAGCATGATATCTTGAAGAGAGTTAAGGATGAGTTATTATAACTCTTAATGAGATATATAACTCTATTTTGAGAGGGGTACCTAGCTACGGGAGTATTCTTAATAAACTCATATATGTGAATGTGGAAGTGTGGCCGCTTCCTATGGATATTTTGGGAAAATTCCTAAAGCATTCATTATACTAGGATAGAAGCACATGGCTGTAATGTGATAGCTATTAGTATTACATCCAAGTAGGGTTGTGTGTGGGATGTTTTCGAAGATAGAGTTCAAAACTACGTTTACTCTACTTTTCTCTGAATCATCTTTACTACGTAAAGGTTCAACTCGAAAGATACATTTGCTTATGCACAATTCTATAGATTATTGCTCGATAAAATGTTTTTAAATTTTGAAAGTGGAGGATTGTTGGAACAACTTTAAAGTTGTGTTGCAAAACCTTGAAAAAGGACGACTGACTTTGAAAAGTGTGTAGATGCCTAACACCTCTTGTTTTGGCACTAACTAATTTTAGTTAGTCCCACATCGGTCAGGAGGTAAAATTTGGTTTGGTATATTTACATTTTTTGTGGAACAATTGGACAAGTCCTTTGGGCATTAGATGTTTTATGTGTATGTGTGGGGGGCTTATTGGGCCAAATCACACACGCGCACGCCGCCGTCCGGCCCGGCCCGGTCCGTGCCCATGTCCGGGTCCTGGGTCCTAGGCTTGGGCTCATTAAGAAATACTTTTTTGGACAAATACATAATTATTTTTTGGGCTTTAAAAATTAATTTTTAGCATTTTTTTTAATTTCGAAAATTAAAACGCGATTAATTCTGAATTGAATTTTTCAACCCAATTGCCCACTACTTTCTAGATTTTTCTTTCCACGTTTTTTACCGTCTTTTTTGTTGCCCCATAAAAGAGTTATTCCACCTCCGTTTTTGACAGACCTGTTCTGCAACTTTTAAAAACACAAAACTCCTTCCGATTTTTTTTCTCCTGCACTGGAATAATAAATCCTCCCCAGATTTATTATTATACTCGAGCAATTATTACGAATGGATGTACATGGACCAGATCGATTCTTGTGCTTTAGCAATCTATATTTTAATTATTGGAGGCTGTTTTATCCTGGGGGTGACGAGACATTGTGACTGTCAGTACACATTGGACAGAGCTTCGGAACACCTTAAAGAGAGCGACATTGCCGCGACTCTTCTGTGTTCTAGACTGTACTTGCTCCCAGAATTTCTTATACTTTCTGTCTCAGATTTATTTGCTCCAAAATTAAATAATTTCGTTCTTTAATTATGCATTTATTTTAATACTGCTACAACAGATGACAATGATCATTATGCGTTGTTTTTTCAATTGGTATCTGCATTATAGCCAACACCTAGTATGTGAGTGTTTACAAAAAAATATGGCAACGGACCTTGAGAATTGGGATACCGGTGATTGTTCAGGTGTTTTTATTCAGAATACAACGTCTGATTGCAAAAACAAAGATGGATTTCTCAAGCAATAACATTAAATTTATAGACACACGACGTTCCTAGTTTAATAAGAACATGTCCCTGGAGCAATGCAGGTTTTGCACGGCTTACGCAAATTTTGATATTAGAGGGGGAGGAAGTGGGTTCTTGCTTTGTTTTGATGACCTTATTGACATTAGAGAGTTACATAAAGATGGACAAGATATGTACGTGGATATGGAATCCTCTTATTCTGACTCAGCATGGATTTGTACCACATGACTTAATGAATTAGTAATTCTGGTTTTACTATCTATTCATGCCCTCACTTTTAATGCCAAGTAGTTGTTTGGGGGATGGTTGTCTAAGCACAAGGTTAGGCGCTCGCCTTCTTGCATTTCATAAAAAATTATATATATATATATATATATGTGTGTGTGTGTGTGTGTGTATGTGTATATATATATATATATATATATATATATATATATATATATATATATATATATATATATATACACTAGATGTAACCCGTGCGATGCACGGGTAAACGTAAAAGGTTTATGTTATTAAAGTGAAATATAATGAGTTAACTAATACTTGATCAAGAAATCATTTTAATTGACTAAAACTTATTCATAAAAGATTTTTGTGTAATTTTAAAAAGATTAAAAAAATAATTAGTTTAAGAAAGATTAAATAAATTTATTTAAAACAATAAAGATGTTTGGAGCATAATATGGATAATTATATTTGTGTTTCACAAAGAAATTCACCGAGAACTCAGGCATTGACAATCTTCACAAGTCGGGGATTACGCTTCCCTCGAGTATATCACAACCTCAAAAAAATGTGTGAATTTTTGCTCAACTTCAAAAAAATATAGATGGAGACAATTTAACTTCAAAGTATATCAACACAAATGTTTGGATTTTTGAAAAGATTATATGGGATTTTTAAATGATCCTCTCCATAGCAAAATATAAGAAACATGGAATTTTAATTAATATTTTTAAAACAAACATTTTTTAAAAAGCCCACATAATTAAAATACTAATACCTAAGTTTAGCCAGCTATTTCCTAGCTTTTGGCACTTCATAATACATTTTTGCGACATTGTGAGATCTGAAGTGTCCGTGCTTATGGCTATGAACGGAAAGCTTTTGGGGGCCGAAATCTTTTTCATTTTTTCATTATTAAAAAAAGAGAAGCTACCAGATAATGTTCCATTATTACTATTATACAAATACAAAAAGGGATAGGTTGAATAAAGATCAATATATAATGAATAATTAAAAACTTACATATATATATAAATGTAGAAATTTTAAAATATTCACATACACATGATAATTGTATACCAAAAATGCTTCCAAAGTTTCATTGCCAGTAACTAATTTAGAGTTGTCCATCTGATACCTATTATTATGCCCATGCCCATTATTATGTCCAGCATAAAAAACAAAGGGGACCTCTCTATAGGGAGCCACACGACCACTTTTTCGTGCTCATATTACACGAAGAAGCTCTTAATGTTCCCTACTTAACTTTTTCGCCACGCGCATATCTTCCAACCCCATGCTTGTTCCTTCCTCCAACATCCTCTCGCCTATTTTTCGCCCATTAAACTTTGTCGCAACAATCCCGTCATAATCCCTAACAATGTCTTGCCTAACTCTAGTGACCTTAACTTCGGCGTCGTGAGAGGACGAACACCCCCATGCACCTGCGTTGAGTCGCTGCTTTACACCTACACTGAAACGCCCAGCTCCGGACATTATAAATTAGTTTTGAAAGTGCCAGTTGCTAGACCACTGGTATTTCCCTACTCTACAACACAAATATTTGAGGCATATTGCAGAAATCAATAGAAATCAAGATTCAAACAACATATTTCCGAAATCACTAGCTTGAAAGCTTGCTATGTCAATTTTTTTAACTAAAAAGAACTAAATAAAAAAGATCTAAAAGAGGAGAAAGATACCCATGCTGAAACTTCAATAATCACCCGACCTAAAACATAAAAAAGTTAACAATTAAAAAGAAAAAACGGAGAAATATAATGACAAAAAATGCACCAATAATAGAAAATATATAAGAAATATTATACATTATCGAAGTGAAAATATAGTTGTCAGTTACTACCAAACATAACTTTTTTGCAATCCCATTCAAATCCAACTTCACATGCCCCTACTGATTTTCATTCTCTGTCGGCTGGTACGCAACAAAAATGGTGAGCAAACAAATAAAAGCTAAAAAAAAGTGAGCTTGAGGTAGTAAAATAGCCAAAAATAGAAAAATAGTTCATATTAGTAGGATACAGTACCTTGGTTGATCAATCTAACATATAAAACATGGCTTTACTTGTGGGATCTCTTGATCCAGAAGAAATAATTATGCAAAGCAAATAGGTAATGGTAAAAATAGCACACAAACATGTGTGGTATACATCAATAACAGAGAACCTAATAAAAATTTCCCAAATGACATACAACATTTTTTAAGAAATTAAACCATAAACTCTCTCCAAATTTTTTCTAAGAAATTGAACCGTAAACTTTGTACAACTTTTTTTCTATGAAAATTCAACAAATACCGAATGAATAATGAATGAGGCATTTCATCAAACAGATAGCATGATAATACACCACCATTACCTAACCTATAAAAAACAAAGATAGATGGTAACAAAGACGATTTCTGAAGAGATTGTGTAAATGGTAATTCTTTTTATTTCTGAACAAAGTGGGTTTTTCACTTACAATATGTCTGATTGCATAAGTGGAGAAATAACAAAATATACCCGAGACCTGATTTCTCTGATGTTGTGGTGATCAACAACATATACCTGAGACCTCATTTTTCATTTTAAACCAACCATACCTTCATGTGATCGGTCAACCCATGAATTTAATTTAGAGCCTAAATAAAGAAAAAAAATGCAGAATGAGAAACTCATAAGACCAAAACCTTTATGTCATCTGTAAACCCACAGCCACACCCTTCTGTGATTTGATAAGACTGCCTTCAAAATTAGTCATATACAAAGAAACCCCCTTAAAGTAACTTAACATAAAGAAGCAAACACCTTCAAGGCCACCGCCACAGTACGGGGTGAATAAGAATTTCAAACAGAAAACCCATATTAGAACCACCACTAGTCAAATATGCATCACAAACCTCACAACCTGAGAAATAAACACTAAATTGAAATCGATTTGGTTCTGTTAATCTTGGTGGGTGGAATCAAAGCTTGATCTATGTCTCTATGAAATCAGATCGGTGTCTTAGCAGATCTGGGAAAAAAAAGAGTAAACAAAAGAACTGACCCAAAAACCAGATCAGTGTCTTAGAACATTTATGATAGTAAAAAAACCCAGAAGAAGTAAGAGTAAACAAAAGAACTGACCTGACCTTGAGAGATCGATGAGTGGTACGCCTTCAGCTTCTATGACGGACAGAGAGAGAGAGAAAGAGTAGTGGGATGCCAATAAAATGATGAAATTATCTCAACAGCTAAGATAAATTGAACGGGGAGGGGCATATGAAATTATCTTAACGTCAGATATGTTGAATCCTAACCATACCTCGAGCCTTGTAAGGACAGAGACGGGCAAATACTATACCTCGATCCTTGTGTAAATCTCGAGCCGTGTGCTCCTTGCACGATTTAAGACCACAACCCATCTATACTTGGTTAAATCTCAGCTTAAAGACCAAACTTACCCATTTTCAATCTCAACCATCAGTTGGAGTAGACAAAAAAATCCTCCTACTTTATTTTATATATATATATATATAATAAAGGAGGAGGGACTTTTTATCCTCCCCAACTAATGGTTAAGATTAAATTTGGAGAGTTTTGGTCTTTATCAACTGACAGATCAGATTAAATCTTTGAGGGTGCCTTAGATCAATTCTCACGGGCTTGAATCTAATGGTAAAGTATACTTCCACGTGGATGATTCCTGTCTCTTTTAACTCTTGCAAATTTCTGATATACCCATGCCCTCTGACATACCCTTTCTCGAGACAACCTCCTAATATCTTATATACCCATGCGCTCTGATATACCCAAGTCGTCTAATAGACTCTCAAAAGGTTTAAGATAAACGCTCTCTCTCTCTCTTTATCTCTCTCTCTCTCTCTCTCAAGAACTGGTGCCTCACAAAGCAAAGGCCATGGTAGCCCCAAGTTACGTTAATGACTCTCTTTCCCATCGTCTACTAGCAACGTTGTGGGTTATTTTAATTTTTAGGTATTCTTATACTCTTTTACCACGATTTCACTCACTTATTGCAAGTTATATTCAAGAATCTGGGGCTAATGATGCAGGGTATGTTTCATTAACCTGATGTTTTTCTTCGGCAAGTTATACTGAAATGATCGATGCTTCATGTATATAAAGGTTCTCATTAACATAAATTCAAATAGCTTTTTTTTTCTTTTTCTTGGCTGTGTGAGCTAATATATTCTTTCTTGACACAGTAGTAATGCTTCTTGGCTACAAGAGTAGTTTTACTTCAGATATCGGTTCTGATTTAAGGATCATGCATCTGGGTTCAACTCTTCCCCTTTTTGATTTGTTTTCCATTTCTAATTAACCCATCTCTTTCTCTCTCTTCAACAACGATGGTTGTTTTTGTTGGACCTTTCTCACTATTGAATGGTTTCCCCCTTTTTGATTTGTTTTTCCTTGCATTTTTGTTGATTTTGGGTAAAAAAGCTGGTGTTCCTCACAAATACTCTATTTTGATTATTGATGGTTGTTGAGGTATTTTTATTGTTGATGGTTGATTGTCGTTTAGGTAAAAAATCTTGGTGTTTCTCGATCTACATATTTGTTGCAGATTTGGGTAGAGGTTTACATGTATTAAAAAAGCTACCTGTTACCATTGATAGCTTCATACCTTAACATTTTTGGATTTTGTTTAATGGGTTCAGTTAATGAATATTTGTGTTTTTTGTATCTATTAATGTTTTTGGTACCTTATTTGTGCATTTTTGGATTCTCAAGCTTATTTTTCACACGTTAGAAATATTTTACAAACGTTAGAAATATTTCTTAAAACAGGTTTTTAACATAAACGGTAGCAGTTGACTATTTTAGAAATATTTTTTTAAAACAGTTATAAAAACAATTTGGCATTAAAAAATCCATTTTCTTAACTGAGATTTCTATGGACGACCAACCTCAAGCTCTCTCTCTCTCTCTCTCTCTCAGATCTATTCTTCGCACCAAACCCACATATTGCATTCTGTTCTTCGCACCAAACTATAACAGGGGTATCCCGATTTTCTTTGTTTTTCAAGTTTTTTTTTCTTAATTTAATGTTTGTGGTTATTCAGAACCTCCGTTTTTCGCTACTAACTGTTTTGAGATATAACTGTTGCTAACTATTGATAGGTACGAGTTAGGAGTTTATTGGGCTATGTTGAAGTTGTGCATAGGTTGTGACGGGATTTGGGAAAAAACCCATTTGAGGGGTGGTGACATTTAAATTCACACAGTAGGTTTAGGTAACTCAATATTACCCCCAAATCCATATGCTCTTTTTATTTAAAACATTTACACCGAACTATATGGTGTTTTGGTTTTTCAAAGTTGCACACACGCGTTGATGCAAGGTGAATCATGTGTATTCTGGGTTTAATTAGTTATCCCATGTTGGATCGTTTTGTTGCTGCTGTTTAGGCATGAATCTAGATGAATCTGAAAGTTTGTTTATGACAGCAAAGGAAATAGTCAAGGAGGTTGGGTCAGTTTTCTACTGATGGGATGAGAAAGCATAGAGAATTTTTTTGATATATATGTAGATGATGGGTTCCTAATGTCATTTCATTTTTTCTTTTTGTTTTTTGTTTGATTGAAATTTATGTTCCTACTGTCATATCTTGCAACTCAGTTTGCTCATGTGTAGTCCTAATGTCATTTCGTTTCATGATTTGGGTCTCACAAGTTAAGTTTTTAAAATAGTTTTTCATCTACGTTGAAGCATAAAAACAAAATCAAATACAACTTATATAATACGATCACTTACATTTCTAAATAGAATACAAGTCATTTATTTCCATTAGTTGGGTAAATGACAGTTGATGGCAAGACAAAGTTCAAAGCTTACGTTAGTTTTTTTCTTAAATTATATATGCGTTTAATACTCGGTGCCTTAGAATCTGTGGGTTCAATAGATATTCACCTTTGTATTTTTCCAGCCCACTCCATCAGACAGTTTTTAGTACACATAATTAACATTTTTTTTCAAATTTTTATGTTTGTTTTCTGTGATATTCAATAATGTTAATTATTAATTTTTTAATTATAAAACTAACAGTAGAATATGTATTCGACTCATAAGCCTCAGGATAAATTTTATGTGATTGATGTCACAGTAGTTGAAAATCTTTAATAGGACGTTGCTTATAAAAAAGATAACAGCTATGGGTAGTTGTATTTTAAACGCGTGGCTCGAGGCATCCTGTTACACGTGGAGCACAACAAATCTGACAGCGTCAAGGGATAACTTTCTAAAAGATAGAAACAACCCATTTCGTGGCATAGGTGATATACTGACAAATTAGGGGGCCCAAGGTTTGAGTTTGTAGTAATATTACTGAGGCAGTTAGAAATTTCGTCCATTCTATTACACTTTTGACAACTATATATTATTAGTATAAAGAGAAGCAAGATCTTTCACAGTAACGAAAATCTCAAGAATAAAAACACATTAATCTATAGTGTACTAGAATCGCAGGGCCCATGTTATATAAGACTCAACCAATTACAACTGTCCAATACAGTGAATACCACTATCTAAGCACGGGTCTAATGTATAAAAAAAAATGTTGCCAAGGAGTTTTAATATCATAACACTAAATATCTATAGTATTTGGTTCATTAAAAAAATAAAAAAAATTGGATTGATAAGCTACTGTCCATAGTCATTTTGCTCTAAACAATCATTAACTTACTAATTCTACCTCCATCGTGGGATGTGAACAGATTGTACAACTTGTGCAAGAACATGAAGCTCTACCTCCATCGTGGGATGTGAACAGATGAGGAATGACAACACCGGTAGGAGTATTCATACAAATTAACAATAGTAGGTATAGCAATTGAAACAAATATTACAAAAAGAATACTTATATTTATAGATCTCTAATCTCTATATAAATACTATCTATAACATAAAATATTAAATATTAAACTAAGTAAAAAGTATTTACAAAAATCATAAAATATATTAATTTGTAATCACCAAAATCAATATATTACATTAAATTGAAATGTACATTAATTACAATTAAACAAATTTATCAATTTGTATACCTTCAAAATAGATTAATATTTACAATCGTGTTAACGACATGACTCATTAGTTTGTCAATTATTTTTTTCACCACAACTTTTCTTGGAGATTTTTATTCTCTCAATGAACATAAAAAGGTATATATGTGGTATACAAATTAAGTTCTGGTAATAATAATTTATTTTGTATTTTACTTTTTTATTGGAAAGAAAAGAAATTTATTTATAAACAAAAAGGATAAAAAGTCTATCTTAGGGCTCTGACAACTCCTTGAAAAATAAAAAATTATGAAAATTGATTAAATACATGATTTTTATTATTTTAATATCTTATACGGTCTTAATATTTTTTTCAAAAGTATATCACATCCATCTTTACTAAAATTGTGGTGTTTTATTCAATTTTTATTTATGTATATACATAAGTGGTGTTTGCATTACTCTTATTCTCCACTTTTTTTGTTTTATATATATATATTTTTTTTATTTTACATATATTTATCAAATATTCGGGAGCAAATTTATCACCGTGCCATCAGCACGTGTACACCCTAGTATATATATATATATATATAATGAGAGAGAGAGAGAGAGAGAGAGAGAGACTACTTTATGGTTTGGTAATTGCTAAAAGGGTTACCTAAACTCTTACGACTTAACATGATACAACTCAACTCAACAAAGCCTTTTCCCAATTATTTGGGGTCGGCTACATGAATCCTATTTTTCCATTCCATTCTGTCCAGTGCAATATCTTCGGTTACACCACATGATATCATGTCCTTTTTTATAATATCCCACCAAGTTAATTTAGGCCTACCTCTACCCCCTGGGTTACGATCAATACTAACTAAATCACTCTTCCTTACAGGCACATCCATTGGTCTACGCTTGACGTGTCCAAACCATCGAAGTCGATTTTCTCTCAATTTATCTTCTATAGGAGCTACTTTCACCGTTTTACGAATTTGTTCATTTTTAATTTTATCCTTTCGAGTTTTACCACAAATCCATCTTAGCATTCGCATCTCCGCCACACTCATTTTCTGCACATTTTGTTTCTTGGTTGCCCAACACTCTGTCCCATATAACATGGCGGGTCTAATGGCCGTCCTATAAAATTTTCCTTTTAACTTCAAAGGTATACGCCTATCACACAGAACGACGGTCGCACTTCTCCACCTAACCCAGCCTGCTCTAATCCTATGCGTAACATCATCACTAATATCTCCATCTTTTTGTATAATCGATCCTAAATAACGAAAATGATCATTTCTAGGTATTTCTTGACCCTCCAATTTCACCACATCTCCATTTGTCCTCCTATTACTACTAAAATTACACTCCACATATTCTGTTTTAGTTCTGCTTATTTTAAATCCTCTTGTTTCTAAAGTTTCTCTCCATAATTCCAACCTAGCGTTTATCCCCATCTTAGTCTCATCGACTAAAACAATATCATCTGTAAATAGCATACACCATGGTACCTCATCTTGTATTTGTCCAGTCAACTCATCCATAACAAGAGCAAAGAGATAAGGACTTAATGCTGAAGCTTGGTGTAGCCCTACCGTAATTGAAAATTCACTACTTTCTCCAGCTGATGTTCTTACTGTAGTCATCGCACCATCATACATATCCTTGATCACGTCAATATATCTGCGAGTCACTCCTCTTTTATGTAGAACCCACCATATTATATCTCTGGGTATCCTATTATACGCCTTCTCCAAATCTATAAAAATCATATGAAGATCCTTCTTTTTCTCTCTATACCTCTCCATTAATCTCCTCAATAAATAGATTGCTTCCATTGTTGACCTCCCAGGCATAAACCCAAATTGATTCTCAGATACTGTTGTCTTCAATCTCAATCTATATTCAATCACTCTCTCCCAAAGTTTCATTGTATGACTCATTAACTTAATACCACGATAATTTGAACAACTTTGTATGTCCCCTTTATTTTTATAAATAGGTACTAAAATACTTTTTCTCCATTCATCGGGCATCCTATTAGTCATTAAAATTCTATTAAATAATTTGGTAAGCCATGATACTCCATCCTCCCCTAAGCACTTCCAAACCTCAATAGGGATACCATCTAGTCCTAAAGCCTTCCCTGTTTTCATCTTTTTTAGAGCAATCCTGACCTCTGTTGTCCTAATTCTACGAAAAAATATATCTTCTCGAGTCTCCCTAAGTTCCTCTATATCTAATCTACTCCCATTATCTCTATTTAATAACCTCTCAAAGTAGTTTTTCCATCTTTCCATAATTTCATCATCTTTGACTAGGACTCTCGAATCATCACTTTTGATGCACTTAACGTTATTGAAATCTTTTGTTTTCCTATCCCTAAGTTTAGCAAGCTTATAAATACTTTTTTCCCCTTCTTGTGTTCCTAATTTTGTATAAAGATCATCATACGCTTTTAACTTAGCATCTCTTACCACTTTCTTAACTACCTTTTTAGCCCATTTATATTTCTCAAAATTCTCTTCATTTCTATTTGTTTGCCATGTTTTAAAGCACTCCCTTTTAATTTTTACTATATTCTGTACTTCTTCATTCCACCACCAAGTTTCTTTAGACTGTGGCCCTTTGCCTTTTGATTCTCCAAGAATTTCTTTTGATATTTTCCTAATGCATGTGGACATCTTATTCCACATTATATTAGTTTCTTCTTCACAATTCCATGTTGCTTCATTTAATACTTTATCTTTAAATAGTTCTAATTTCTCTCCTTTTAAATTCCACCACCTAGTTCGTGGGTTAATCTTCACTTTTCGCATTCGTGATTGATTTTTAATATTTATATCCAACACCATTATCCTATGTTGTGAGGTTAAGCTCTCTCCCGGGATAACCTTACAATCTTTACACGTTAATCGGTCTCCTTTCCTAGTAATGAAAAAATCTATTTGGCTCTTATGTGTTCCACTTTTATAAGTTATTAAGTGTTCAAGCCTCTTTTTAAAACATGTATTTACTAGTACAAAATCATAAGCCATCGCAAAATCTAAGATAGACTCTCCCTCGTCGTTCCTATCTCCAAAACCATGTCCGCCATGCACTATCTCATATCCTACACGATCTTCTCCTACATGGCCATTAAAATCTCCACCTATATAGATTTTCTCACCTAGGGGTATTTCTTGAATTAGTTCATCCATTTGTTCCCAAAATTGTACTTTAGTGTGCTCATCTAATCCTACTTGAGGTGCATAAGCACTAACAATATTAATTATGTTTTCACCTAATACCAATTTTACAAGTATAAGTCTATCACCTTTCCTAATAACGGTTACGATATCGTCCTTAAAGTTTTTATCTACTATTATTCCAACTCCGTTCTTATTTCTATGTTTTCCTGTATAATATAATTTAAATCCTGTATTTTCTATTTCTCTAGCTTTCTCACCGACCCATTTAGTTTCTTGTAAACAAGCTATGTGAACTTTTCTTCTTATCATGGTATCTACTAACTCCATCCCTTTTCCTGTCATAGTCCCTATGTTCCAAGTCGCTAACCTAAGTCTAGTATCCTGGACTAGCTTCTTTACCCGCACACGTCCAGCTTGTTGCAGGAACCCTTGCGTATTTATCGTCACATCCGGGCGCCGATGCGACGCCCCTTGCCTATTTTTCGAGACACCCGGTGGCAGGCGCAACGCCCCTTGCCTATTTTTCGAGACACCCGGTGGCAGGCGCAACGCATCGCTTAAGGGGAATGCCCTAGCATTAGCACGTATATTCATAGGATTCATGTTCATAAGGATCTGACAAGGTTTTACGCTGGCTGTCAGCTACCTAACGCAACCCTCCTCCTTTTTCCGGGCTTGGGACCGGCAGTGTCAAAAAAATAAGAAGTTAAGCACGACTTAACATGATAAAGATTATAAAACAATGTGCTATATAAAAACTTGCTTGTAGTACTGGAATGAAGAAGAAGGAAAATGTGCTCTATTTGAGTTCATTCTCTTCCCCTCTTTTGTGCTAAAAAAAAATCAGATTTGCACCACAATGATATCATAATCTCAAAACAAAAACATAGGGGGATATGGTGAAATTGGCATATGCTATGAACTTAATTGGATTGAGCCTTGGTAATTTTTTCTTTGTTTGTAGGAATTCACCACTGGGTTGGTAAAATCCTTAATCGGACATATTTGTAAACATTGGGTCAAATCCAATTTCGGATAAATTTTCGGGGTTAATCCGACCTTGTTTCCCACGGGTACCTTATCTTGATGTAATATTATGTCAGTCTGATACTAATTAAAGATGATCACTTTTGGTAAAAAAGAATTTCACTTTCACGGTTGTAACTTTAATATTTATAGTCCCCGTTTGGTTGTCTCAAAATTGTAAATTGGATCATTAATAAATTGCCCCATTTATAAATTGACTCATTAATTGTGTTTGATTTCATTAATGAAATGATTCATTAATTGTCCCATTTTAGTTCATGTGCAAAATCTGAAATTGGATCATTTCACAAAAAATGTGAAATGAATCCATTTGAAATAGGAGTCACATTAAATGCATGACCCCTCTCCCTCTTCCCCTACCCCTCTCCCCTCTCCCTCTCTCTTTCCCTCCCCCTCTCTCTCTTGATTTATTTTTATCTTTTTTTCATAGAACTTTAACATCAATTTCAAATTACCAAACATTGTGTAAAATTGGATTTAACTCATTTCAAATTCACTCATTTATAATTCACTAATTCACAATGAACCAATTTACATAATCAAACAATTTGCGCAACCAAACTGGGCCTTAGAGAATTCAGTTTGAATGAAACTTTTAACAGTTTCGTAATCTAGATCCAATAGAAAGAGATGAGAAATAATCAGAGTAATCTTTCAATTGTTAGCGTGAATGGTTCTTTTAAGCATTAGCTTGACCTTGTTTGCTTGAAAAAATAAGGCAGTACTATAACTAAAGAGAGAATGTAAGCCAATTGAGTTTTGTATGCTAAAATTACGGGCTCCTGTTACAAGGAAAGGAAAAATACATGTTAATGAATTCTTTAAATCTATATGGTTTTTTAGAAATTTTTTATATTCATATAGCATGACCCTCAAGGTTACAATAACAACAAAAGTTAGGAGGAAGATGAAGATGTGCCTTTATTTTGCTTATTTGCAATAACTAATGCAACTTATAATTTTTTGATCAAGAATAAGCTTGGAGATGGAGGATCTGGGTCGATTTATAAGGTAACATGATCAATATATAAGTTGATCAACAACCCATGCTTTGTCACCTAGGACTATAATTTAAAACTCCAAATAATCTCTCTCTCTCTCTCTCTAGAGAGAGAGAGAGGTTCTCATGCATATCCCAGTTTGCATACTGCTGGCGCGGACCATTTTTAATAAAATAATAAAATAACGATTCTTGAGATAATTTTTTTTTTATAATTTTTAAACATTTTAGTAAGACCATAAAAAAATTGAACTCAAAATGAATTTTTTTGCTATTTTAAAAAAATTGGTCAAACTTTGCCAATTAAAAATAACTTAAAAGCTCAAAACGTTTGACCGATTTTTTTAAAATAGCAAAATAATTCATTTTGAGCTATTTTTTTTTTCATGGTCCTATTGAAATGTTTAAACATCATAAAAAAAAATCAGACGAAAATTATTTTTTTTACTATTTTAAAAAATTGGTCTTCACGGAGTGTATGCAAATTGGGTATGCATGAGATCCTTCATCTCTCTCTCTCTCTCTCTCTCTCTCTCTCTATCTATATATCTATCTATAATTGTAACCTGAAAGTTGCCTAACGCTACACATGTCAACCTCATTATATATATGTATTCAATTCTCCCCCCCCCCCCCCCCCCCCTCCCTAAAAAACAGTGAAATGAATGGGAGCACTTGTCATTCTATTATCCCACGAAACTCATTTTGTTTGTCACGAACCCGTTTCTCTCCTTTCTCTAGTTATTTTGAATATCTCTCTCTCTTACTCACTCACCCTCTCACCCCTCCATCTTCTCCAAGCGGTATTACCAAAATGAAATTGTCTATTTTCTTTTTATATTGTAAGGACAAAATTTTCAATTGAGTTAATTGGTATATAATTGCCTTAATTTCGGACAAAACTTGTTTGAGTCATAGATAGATTTTTATCTTGTCACGATACCCACATTAGTCTATGACGTGCTGTGTTGAAAACGTAATGGCCAAGCTTCAAAAATAGATCATGTCGTGTTTATTGGTACACATTTCACGTCTTCATATCACATTGCATTCTAAGATACTATCAGGTATGAACGTATAATTTTTATGAGACTCGAAAAATGTTTTAAGGTTGTTATTTTGTTTAAAAATGATAAAGATGTTTTAAAAGGTTTTAGCTTCGTTTATTCTGAGATAAACACTGTTTAGAGTCGTATGAATCTCTCCTTCTGTTTAGAGACTTCAAACGATATGAACAGTCATTCAAATGACATCTCACTGTGAACGACATGTCTATATCGTTCGAACGACATGGAGATATCGCTTGAATGACCTACCGACTTAAGTTTTTTATTTATGGCATTTTTCTCTCAGAAATTCGAGGTGTGCAGAACCAAAATACAGTTTAGAACAATTACATTTTTATGCACAAGTTTTCTAAGGATTTCAAAGCTAAAACCATCCTTGTAGTTTTCAAGATCCTATCTTTCATACTCATAAGCTATAGATATTGTTTGCACCATCTGGATTTTGTTCATCACTTTTAACAAGTTGGTTCATTGGAGTTTTGCGGTGAAAAAATGGTGAAGGTTGTGTTCTGAATCGTAGACGATTGCCAAAGTTGCATCGGTGGACACCGAGACACTCGTGGACGCATATACTGTGGATGAGTATCATGGAAGGATTTTTGCATGGTCACTGTGGAGGAGTCGTTGAAGAGAAGAAGAGCGTCAAGGCTTGTAGGGATTTCTACATCGACTTTACTTTATTTTACTTGCTTGAATCACCAAGATGTATATTTAGGATTAAACAAGATAAAATTGGGCTTAAGTAAAATTTATTCACAAACTTGGTGAGTAATTTATGTTTTGAAAAAAGGTTTTTGAAAGAATTTTTTTTCTCACCTAAAGCACACTTTGAAAAATGGGCCTACATATATTCTTCTTTCCATTTCCTAGTTGTGACTATTGTGCCATCGCCATGGTCATTTTGTCAATCTAAGTTGAAAGAAAACATGGAAAAAATCATGAAAGGCTCCTGCACGTAACGTATTTGTGTTACTGCACTTTTCCCTTTTGGGACGGGACTCCTGACAATTCTATTAACTACAAAAGTGCCCATAATTTTCATAAAAATCAAACACCCTCTTTGCTTCCCTTTATCCCTCCCTTTCTCTCTCCTTGTAATAATAGTGGCTATTCATGAATTTGACGATATCGAAAATTGTGAGAAACAAGGACTTCAAGAATTGGAGAAGCCATTTATAGAAAATGCCAATGAAGTTGATTATCAAGATGATGAGAATAGCAAAGCAAGCAGATCAATTGAAATGGTTTTGTTAAGTACATTTGTTGTTGTTTGTGGATCTTTTGAATTTGGATCATGTGTAAGTATATAATAATATCTATGACTACGTTTATAAAACATATTCTACTTAAAGAAAATGAAAGGTTTTTTTCCATCTTATTGATCAGGAACACCAAAAGACAAATAAAGATAGGACAAAAAAAACCAAAAAAAATTTGTTTTGCTTAAGCTAATTTTTTCCAGGTGTTATTTTCAGCACCAACTTATTCTTCTATAAGGGAAGACTTGAAACTAATGCTAGCCCAGGTTTGGAATATTTTCATTTTGTCCCCATTTCGTTAATAATTATATCATGTTCTGTGAATTGGGACTTATTTTACTATGATCAATCAGTACTCCAGGTTTGGGTCCATTATAAAAATTGGAGCTATGATTGGTACTCCATGTGCACACATTGATTTTTCATCCTCCAAATTAAGGATAATATTGGTAAGTTATAATGTAATAAAGTTGATTAATAATTATTTTCATTCCATTGCTTTAGAAAAATCATCTTATATTTTTAACGAGGATAATGTTAGCTAACTTTACTATATTATAGTTCTTTGTCATTATGCTTTGTAAGATGTTTGGTTTTAGATTTTCTTTATAATTTGATTTGTATTTTGTATGTCTGATTTGTGCTTGGAATGATGTTATCAAGGTATATGTTTAGTACTTTGGATTACAGTGGCCAAAAAATAAAGGTATGAAATTTCAAAATCATCCATTATCATCGACAACACCAACACTTGAAGACTTTCCGATGTTTCTGAGTTACCACTAATATCATAATTTGGGGTCTTCAATGAAACCGATAGATTTATCTTCAACAATCCACTGTTCAATCATTTTTGGTGCTCCCTCGGTTGTAATTAGGTAATTCCTTATGCTATTTTTTTAAGCTAATAGGAAATCGAATAATACAAATTATAATAGTATAAAAGTGGAGAGTCGACACTTCCGTGACTCTGCAAATGGAGATAATGAAGTCAGCAAGTCGCCAAATTCTTTATCCACAACTTTTACGTTTTATTTTGGGTAATTGTTCTACAGTTCCATGTTTGCCAATGAGAATTTCATTTTGAGGCACACCGATTCAAACATTTAAGTGGTTGTCAGTTCTCGATCTAAACATTACAAACATGTCGTGTTGGGTTGAATTTTGTAGGGAATGGACATGGAAAAATCGAGTTTTAGAAGACAAAGTTGTGAAAATAATTGATTTTTTAAATGGAAGGTGTTGTATGGTTTTGGAAGTAGTTTCAAGGAGTTTTTGTTTGTTTTCATAGATGGCTTAAAGATGGTTTAAGAAAATCATATAATGGTTTAAAGTTATACAAGTGGACATTATCCCATAAGAAGGGTTGATGTTGGGCTTTTGTTCCAGTAGGTTCTATAAGGTTGGATCGTGTGGTTGGTGCATGCTATTAGTACTGTGAGTATCTCGGGTTTGGTCAGTAGCTTGGTGGATAGCTAGGATGCGGGTTTTGGGTATGACAGATGATCGGGTGTGGGTTAAAGATCTATTGGGTTTATGTGTATGTGTTTATATATTTTATCTCATAATTTTTGTTCTAAAGAGGATTTACATTTTTAATTATTATATTAAACTACTTCAATGATTGAAAATAAATGTTTTCATTGTTTAGTGATCATAAAATTGAATGGAAATTGAGTTATAATGTATTGTCGAAATTAAAAATTTGGGTTGCACTTTTTAAATGTCATTCATATGATTTTTAATATTAATTTAAAATTCAACCATCTTTCATTCGTAGAACATATGGTGTAAAACAGACTACGACAACATATTAATACAATTTAAATATATTCTCTCACGCATCATGTAGCGTGCATGCTAGTGTCCTCTAAAGTTTTAACTTGTACTAAGCACATTTGTTCCTAACAAATTATAAGAATTTTCTTTCACGATTCATATTGCCTTTTGCAATGAACTGTGATGCATATATATCTATGTAAACCTCTCCAACTTACACGCAATAAAGTAAAGAGTCAATGTTACGTAAAAGGGATCATTTTGGTACATGAAACATGAACGGGAAGACTGTACGCCGTACACTTCAAAGTAGTACAAAAAAGTCATGCTTATATAAATCATTATTCAAATGAGTTCATTTGCTTCTAAATATTGCAGTTCATAAAATATAAAAAAATTAAAATGAGTGGAACTAAATAATTATCCAATACCGTATAATATTCTCAAGATGAACCACTCTTTTATTTTAAATTTTCTTTTTTACTGCTCTAATTACATGTGTGAAATAGTCAAAATAGGCATATTCAAACTTTTGTGTTCACTCCACTGAACTTTCTTGAAGTATTTTCTTCAAAAACTCTTAAATTATTTGGTATTGTATTATAACTCACTATAAATTAACTATATTTTTTCAATATATCTCTTAAACAAAGATCAGAGAAACTATAGGCATATAACTTTTAGGCTCCTTTGAAATAGATTTACTATATTGAAAAACTTGCATACCAATATGTAGATCGGTATGGAATTAACTTTTTTGGCCTTGTAAGATGCTCTCTTATTTTGTGAAATTGCATTAAATATTATTTCTTGAAATATCAAGGATAGTCTCAAACAATGGATTTAAATGAATAACTACAACAACAAAGTCATTTTCTTTCAGTGCTACTTTAACACTCCTTCAGAATCAAAACAATATAACGTAGAATAGCAGGAGGCAATAAGTATTATAGAGGACAAAGAAAAACTAAAGGAAATGAAGAAAAACTAAAGGAAATGAAGTAGTTTTTAAAATTTTTTACAAATAGAATCGATTCGGTCTAACCATTTTCTCTCTAGCCAACCCTAACCCTAATTAGGGTTTGCATGGCCTCCCATCCTTCTCCTATCGTAGGAGAAAGCATGCAACCCTCCTTACAACATGCTTATTCTTCTTCTTCCTTTTCTAGAGCTTCCCCTCATATACATCCCCGAGTTCAACTTGATCCAAATCCAAAGTCTTTTGTTGATGTTGTTTGTTCACGAAGATCTCTATCAACACCTTTACAGCCCATAACCTCTTACAGAGGTGAGCCAGCTATCATGTACGAGGAGTCCATGATTCAAGAAATGGATTTACCATTCAAATACTCTCTTATAGGCAAGTTTTCCCATGGTAGACCATTAGTGGATGATATTCGAAAAAAATTCTGCTCTCTTAATCTTAAAGCATTTGTGCATATAGGATTAATTGATCACAAACACTTTTTTATATGTCTTCATCATGAAGAAGATTTCCATCGATTATGGCTTAAAGAAACTGAGTTCATCCATAGCTATCCCATGAGGATGTTTTAAATGGGAGACTGACTTTCATCTAAATAAGGAATCCTCCATTGTTCCTTCTTGGATTCTTCTACCTCTCCGTCCCATTCATTTGTACAACAAGAACACTATGTTTTCTATTGGGCTAGTAGTAGGGAGGCCTATCAAGATTGATAGTGCTACTGATTAAATTGTTAGGCCAAGTGTAGCTAGGATGTGTGTGGAAGTTGATCTAAAAAAATTATCTTCTAGGTTTTCGATTGACAATAAGGATAAAGCTATTGGATTTTGGCAATCTATAGTATACGAAGATTTACCTTCCTTTTGCTTTTTCTATGGAAAAAAAGGACGTGATTAAGAAAAATACATGCCGAGAAAGAATTGGAAGCACAGAAGAGTATGCAAAGTCAAAGAGATAGTCAAAATATGAAGCATAATCAGATAGAATCATCAAAAGAATGCGTAGTAAGATATTTTGGGAAGATACCAGTTGAAGAAATAATACAAGAGGTAGTAGAATTAGAGGAATAAAAAGGAGAACTTATTGATAGAAGGAATGCCAGCCCCCCCAAAACAAGACTTAGTCTGATATAAAAAAATTTCAAGAAATCTGTAATGTTGAAGAGAGATCCCCAGGCTTTGGAACGGAGCCCTTGCTTACAAGTTTAAACAATTGAGCAAACACCAAATAAGGAGAAATCTAAAAGTTTATCAAAAGGAGATGATGTCTTAAGTATATGAGAAAGTATTTAGATAGATGATCCAGAGAAAGAAGAGGAAGTAGACTGTAGCCTATATGAGACTATTATAGGATAAGTAGACAATAGAAGTAACTTAGTGGTAAATAACCAACCACATAAGGCAGAATGTATTTAAGAACAGATTGGGGAATTTAATCCTATTTTATCTAAAGATCAGTTGGATGGTTTTACCACAGGTGTAAGGAAAAAAAAATCTCCAAAATTGAAGGGGAACAATCATATTAGAATTCTAAGGTCTAGCTCAAATTCCAAAAATTCCCACTATTATAAATGATTAAAGATATTATTTATAATGTTAGGGGAATCTAAAAAAAGGTGCAATGAAAAGAATTAGAAGACTTAATAAAATTCATAGGCTGCAAGTGCTAGTAGTCCTAGAACCTAAGTAAGAGTTGGATAAAATAAGAAGCTTTATGGTTAAATTATGTTTTGCTTCTAGTAAATCTAACATGAATAGCAAAATTTGGTGCTTTTTCAAAGAAGGGGTAGAATGGGATCTAATTTCAGACATGTGTCAGTGTATTTCTATAAACGTTAAGCTCCATAGAAGTAATCAGTATGTTCAGTCCAGTTTTATCTATGCAAGTTGTACCAGACTTGAAAGAAGAATTCTTTGGAAGAATTTGTCAGAGATAACCACTGAAGTAGCTTGGATGATAAGTGGGGATTTCGACATTATCACTGATCAGTAAGAAAAGGAATTAGTAATGATATTAATGTAGGAGCTATGTATGAATTCATTGAGTGCATGGAAGGGAATGCTATAGTATATATGGGTTATAAAGTCTCTAAATACACATGACATAACAAAAGAAATGTAGAGAACAACATATGGTGTAGGTTAGATATGGTTCTTATGAATCAAGCTTCTTTAGAAATTGGTCTAAAGTGGGAAGTAAATCACCTTAATCGTTATATGTTTGACCATAATACCCTCCTATTATTAGGTAAATCAGTAAGCCAACAAGTTTCAAATAATTTTGTTTTCCTCAAATTTTGGACTAAGAAAGAAGAATCCATTAAAATTGTTCAAGATACATGGAAATAAGTGGAGTGCTCTAACCCTATAGTAGCTATATCTTTGAAGCTTAAAGCTATCATAGGTAAACTTAGCAGGTGTAGTAAATCTTATCATAGGGATATCTTTGAGGCTACAAGGAATGTTGAAGATAAAATGTTGCAAGCTAAAATAAACTATGATCAAGACCCCTCTGAGCTTAATAAAGAGGCCCTCTCTCAGGCCTTAGCTTCCCACAATCATCTTCTCGAAACAGAACATGATTTTTGGTCTAAAAAAGTAAATGAAAGGTAGGCCCAACTAGGTGATAGGAATACTGCTTATTTTCATAGGAGTGTTAAGAATAAGCAAAGAAGGTTAGTTATTGCTGAGATCAAAAAGGCTGATGGATCTTGGATTCATACAAAATAGGAGATAAAGCTAAAGCAGTTGATCATTTTTCTGCAGTTTTTCAATTAGAAGAGGCTAGAAGTCCTGAAGTGGATTATAAAGTTCTTTGTTATATTCCAAAATCTATAAGTGAATGCTTGAACCAAAAGCTGATAGTGTGGCCATAATTAGAAGAGGTAAAACAAGATATTAAAGGTTTAAATGCTTCAAGTAGTCTAGGTGTAGATGGTTTTTATGGTTTCCTCTTTAATTTTTTTAGGAAGTTATTAAATTTACCTTGAAGGCAATTCATGGTTTCTTTGCTGGCTCTATCCTTCCCAATATCTTAATAACTAAAAAATTGTGTTGATCCCAAAGATTGTGAACCCTCGGTCATTTAATGATTTTAGATCAATTAGTATGAAAAACTTTGTTAATAAAATATTTTCTAAAATCTTAATTGATAGATTTTCAAAATTTTTGAATCATATCATCTTCCCGGTTCAGTCAGGCTTCATTAAAGGCAAGTTTATTACAAAAAAATGTGCTTTTGGCTCAAAAATGTTTATCTAGAATCCACCACAAAGTTTTTGGAGGCAATATAATCTTAACGTTGGATATGACTAAGGCCTATGATAGGGTCTCTTAGTTGTTCCTTATAAAGGTAATGAGAAGAATAGGATTCTGTGAGATATGTCTGGATTTAATATGGACAATCATTTCTAAAATCTTGGTTCATAATTACGATCAATGGAGAAAATTATGACTTTTTCAAATCTGTTGGAGATTTTTAAAATAAGAGAGTAAGAGTTTTTTTAGGTGTAAAAGCCTTAAGAGCTTGTCCCACATTGGAAGTGTGTGGAAGAGGTGGGAAGCTAACCCAAATATAAAAGGGGATAGTGTCCCACATTGGAAAATGTACAAAGCTAAGTGTCACCACTAAGCTATAAAAGGGGTGGGCAACCTTTGAGTCCCACATTGGAAAAATGTTAAGAATTTGTACACTTAATAAGTACAAATGGAAGATGAAGAGTTAATTCATCTAGCATTTAAGAGGCTATTCAAGAGACCTCAATACGGTGCGAAACACCGTACGCACACGCACACGCGCGTGCGCGTACGGGTGCGCGTGCGGGGCAGTGGGCTGTAGAGGCGCTAGTGGCGCACTTTGCACTTCCCGGGATTTGTCTGGGTCGGATCGCGGTAGCTCGGGCGCGGTCACTTTTTTGTTGACCCGTGCAAAACCGATTCGGTATTATTATACCTGTTCGGAAAGGACTTAAGACTGTTGGTAATTAACAGTCATACCTGTTCGGAAATGACTTAATTCAACAGTCATGACTCTTGAAGACAAAGCCTTTCATTTTCTATAAATAAGGGTTGCCTAAAAACGGAATTACATTGATAACAAAAACCAATTTCAGATTTCCACACCCTCCTATTACTCTCTTACATTTTTCAGGAGATACAAATTCTCTTATTCTGTTTTGTGCACATAAACAGAATAAGAACTTGATTGACTGTTCTTCGCTGCTACATCCAAGGGCTGTCTTCAAATATACAAGTTGCAGACAGTGCAATTGCTTCATTGTATCTTGAGTACGGATTTGCTGATTTCCGTTTGTATACCGAAATTCTTCGTGTGGGGCAAATATTGTATTTAGGAAAGTGACATCACGCCTTGAAGTTTTATAGTGACTATTCAAAAATTACATTGTTGTATCATTGAAGATTGTATATGTCTTGTCACAACCGAAACCAAATGAAGATGAAGATGAAACCGTGGAACAGACTAGGCAACGCACAAAATGGGAGACCGATGATTACTTGTGTCGTGGTCACATTCTCAATGCACTTGCTGATAATTTGTTCGACTTGTACCAAAATGTTGGGACAGCAAAAACTTTATGGGAAACATTGGAGACCAAATATCTAACGGAAGACGCTACAAGTAAGAAGTTCCTTATCGGTCAGTTTCTAAGCTTTAAAATGCATGATAATAGGCCCGTGCTAGAACAATTTCATGAAATCCAACGCATCATAAATCATTGCAAACTGAAAAAATTAAATATGGATGATAATGTAATTGTTGCTGCCATAATTGAAAAACTTCCTCCTTCTTGGAAAGACTATAAGAAAGAACTCAAACACAAAAAGGAGGATCTTTCACTTGAAGAATTAGAGACTCATTTAAGAATTGAACAAGAGTCTCGAATTCTAGATGGTAAAGAGGAACAAGAAAATTCTGTTTCTAAGGTCCATGTGGTGGAGGAAGGAAAGGAGCAAAAATATGGCAATCATGGAAAAAATAACAAGCGGAAGAATTTTTCAAATAATTCTAAAGCAAACAAAAAGAAGAAAGGAAATTGTTTTCATTGCAACAAACCAGGTCACTTCAAGAAGGATTGTCGTGAGTTCAAGAAACTAAAGGAAAAAGGAGGGACATCAGACACAAAGCAAAAATTTGCTGCTATGATATCCGAGGCTAATATGCTTGGAGAAGACAACTCTTGGTGGGTTGATTCTGGTGCCACAAGGCATGTTTGTAAGGACAAGAACTTGTTCTCTGCCTATGAAACAGTGGAAGGAGATGTTCTCTATATGGAAAATTCATCTACAGCTGCGGTTAAAGGCAAAGGGACAGTGGATCTCGAATTCACTTCCAGGAAAATCCTTAGCCTCACCAATGTTTTTCATGTTCCTGATGTTAGGAAAAATTTAGTTTCTGGAAGTCTTCTTAACAAATTTGGCTTTAAGCTTGTATTTGAGTCAGACAAATTTATTCTGACTAAGAATGGTACCTTTGTAGGCAAAGGATATTTGTATGAGGGCATGTTTAAGCTCAATATCAATGAAAAGGATTCTTCTGCTTATATCGTTGATTGTCTTTCATTATGGCATAGTCGTTTAGGACATGTTAATACAAAGAAAATGCATTTCATGGTTAATTTATATTTAATTCCTAAATATGAGAATTATATGAATGAAAAGTGTAAAATATGCATGCAAACAAAAATAACAAGATTGCCTTTTCCTAAAATAGAAAAAACTACATCTTTGTTGCAATTAGTACATAGTGATGTTTGTGATTTGCATGGAACGCCTACTAGAGGTGGTAGTAAATATTTTGCTACATTTATTGATGACTTTTCAAAATATTGTTACGTATATCTTTTAAACTCTAAGGATGATGTGCTTAATAGATTTAAGACATATAAAAATGAAGTTGAAAATCAAAGTGATTCTAAAATAAAATGTCTTAGATCTGATAGAGGTGGTGAATATCACTTTCCTCAATTTTGTGAAGATATGGGAATTATACATGAAGTTACTGCACCTTATACACCACAACAAAATGGAGTAGAAGAAAGAAAAAATAGGACACTAACTGAAATGGTTAATGCTATGCTTTCTTATTCTGGTTTAAGTAAAGGTTTTTGGGGAGAAGCACTTTTAACTGCATGTCATATTCTGAATAGAATACCTGTTAAAGATAATAAGAAAACTCCTTACGAATTATGGAAGAATAGAAAACCTAATTTAGGTTATCTTAAAGTTTGGGGTTGTAGAGCTATTGTAAGACTACCTGAAACTAAGAGAAAGAAATTAGGAAGCAAAGGTGTTGAGTGTATTTTCATAGGTTATGCACAACATAGTAATGCCTATAGATTTTTGGTTAGTGAACCTAATGATTCTGTTGAGGTAAATACAATAATTGAATCGAGAGATGCAATTTTTTATGAACAAAGGTTTTCTTCTATTCCTAGAATTAATAATGAAAAAGAAGTAAGCACTCCTTCACAGTTACCTGTAACTCCACTAGTAGAACAAGAAGAGATTAGAAAAAGTAAAAGACCTAGGAAAGAAAAAAGCTTTGGTCCCGACTTTGTAGTCTATCTTGTTGAAGGAACTAGAGACACATCTTGTAATCAATATGCTTTGAATCTTAGCGTTGAAACAGACCCACAAACTTATAGTGAGGCAATTAAGTCTGTAGATTCAGCATTTTGGAAAGAAGCTATAAATGATGAAATGGATTCAATTTTGGGAAATAAAACTTGGAAATTAGTAGACTTACCTCCAGGATCTAAACCCATTAAGTGTCGATGGATTTTTAAAAAGAAAATGAAAATAGATGGAACAATTGATAAATTCAAGGCTAGATTGGTTGCTAAAGGTTTTACACAAAAAGAAGGAATTGATTATTTTGATACCTATGCACCTGTTGCTAGAACCGCCACTATTAGAATTTTAATTGCATTAGCATCTATATATAATTTTGAGATTCATCAAATGGATGTGAAAACTGCCTTTTTAAATGGTGACTTAGAAGAAGAAATTTACATGGAACAACCTGAAGGGTTTGTTATGCCTGGACAAGAAAACAAAGTATGTAAACTTATTAAGTCCTTATATGACCTAAAACAAGCACCTAAACAATGGCATGAAAAATTTGATAAAGTCATTATTTCTTATGGTTTTAAAATTCATGAATCTGATAAGTGTGTTTATAGTAAATTTGCTAATGGTAAAGGTGTGATCATTTGTTTATATGTAGATGACATGTTAATTCTTGGTACTGATTTAGAAAGCATTAATAATACTAAGAGTTTTTTATCTTCTAAATTTGATATGAAAGATATGGGTGTACCTGATGTCATATTAGGAATGAGAATAATAAGGAAAGATAAAAATATAATTCTCACTCAATCTCATTATGTTGAGAAAATTTTAAAGAAATTTAATCAGTTTGATTGCACACCTGTTAGTACACCTTTTGAACCACAACTAAAGATGATCCCTAATAATGGTAGAGCTATTTCACAATTGGAATATGCACGAGTAATTGGTAGTTTAATGTATGCCATGACATGTACTCGACCTGATATTGCTTATGCTGTTGGTAAATTAAGTAGATATACTAGTAATCCAAGTTTATTGCATTGGCATGCTGTCAATAGAATATTAAAATATTTGAAAGGAACTATGGACTATGGTATATACTATAGTGGATATCCTTCAGTATTAGAAGGATTTTCTGATGCCAGTTGGATAACTGAGCGGGAGGATCATTCCTCAACAAGTGGATGGATTTTCACTCTTGGTGGAGGAGCTGTTTCTTGGGGATCAAAGAAACAAACTTCTATAGCTGACTCTACTATGGCAGCTGAGTTTGTAGCATTAGCTGCAACTAGTAAAGAGGCAGAATGGATAAGGAATTCATTAATTGAAATTCCAGTTTGGCCAAAACCAATGCCTCCAATATCTATACATTGTGATAGTGAGTCTACACTTTCCAGAGCTTATAGTAAAGTGTATAATGGAAAGTCTAGACATATTGGCCTGAGACATAGTTATGTCAGACAAATGATTACAGATAGTGTAATCATAGTGGATTATGTAAAATCAAGTCAAAATTTAGCTGATCCTTTTACAAAAGGTCTTGCAAGAGGACTGGTGTCTAAGACATCAATAGGGATGGGACTAAAGCCCATTAATAATAATCACTCTTGATGGAAACTCAACTTGAAACTTGATATATTCAAGTCTCAAGTTCAATGATTAAAGTACATCATACGACGTGATTGTAAGCACTATGAAATTTAACATCCCAAGGATAAGTGCTTAGAACATGTAATGAATAATGAAAGAGGATGGGTTTAACCTTAATAGATTTATGGTGTTTTAAGTTATATGGACACCTATGATAATCTACCTATATGAGTGTGGAAGTGGTGCCGCTTCCTATGAGTATTGGGCTTGACTCTAAAGCACTCATGAAATCAAGGTACAGACACAAGGCCTAATTCATGTGTCGGCTTATATGGATAATCAGTGACTAAAAGATTTGTGTGTGAAGACAAATCCGGATAATCAATATAGATTGATAGTTCAAAGACAAGTCTACTATACCTTCATGGTTAACCTTGACGAACCTTCACAGGGTATTGGTTCAAGTCGGGAGATACCAATGCTTATACACAGTCTTACAGACAATCAAAGATTTACAAAACTTATTTTGAAAATGGTGGAGGAATGTTGGAGATTTTTAAAATAAGAGAGTAAGAGTTTTTTAGGTGTAAAAGCCTTAAGAGCTTGTCCCACATTGGAAGTGTGTGGAAGAGGTGGGAAGCTAACCCAAATATAAAAGGGGATAGTGTCCCACATTGGAAAATGTACAAAGCTAAGTGTCACCACTAAGATATAAAAGGGGTGGGCAACCTTTGAGTCCCACATTGGAAAAATGTTAAGAATTTGTACACTTAATAAATACAAATGGAATATGAAGAGTTAATTCATCTAGCATTTAAGAGGCTATTCAAGAGACCTCAATACGGTGCGTAGCACCGTACGCACACGCACACGCGCGCGCGCGTGCGGGTGCGGGGCAGTGGGCTGTAGAGGCGCTAGTGGCGCACTTTGCACTTCGCACGCCGCAGTGGTAGCGGGTTGCCGGGATTCGTCCGGGTCGGATCGCGGTAGCTCGGGCGCGGTCACTTTTTTGTTGACCCGTGCAAAACCGATTCGGAATTATTATACCTGTTCGGAAAGGACTTAAGACTGTTGGTAATTAACAGTCATACCTGTTCGGAAATGACTTAATTCAACAGTCATGACTCTTGAAGACAAAGCCTTTCATTTTCTATAAATAAAGGCTGCCTAAAAACAGAATTACATTGATAACAAAAACCAATTTCAGATTTCCAGACCCTGCTATTACTCTCTTACAATTTTCAGGAGATACAAATTCTCTTATTCTATTTTGTGCACATAAACAGAATAAGAACTTGATTGACTGTTCTTCGCTGCTACATCCAAGGGCTGTCTTCAAATATACAAGTTGCAGACAGTGCAATTGCTTCATTGTATCTTGAGTACGGATTTGCTGATTCCCGTTTGTATACCGAAATTCTTCGTGTGGGGCAAATATTGTATTTAGGAAAGTGACATCACGCCTTGAAGTTTTATAGTGACTATTCAGAAATTACATTGTTGTATCATTGAAGATTGTATATGTCTTGTCACAACCGAAACCAAATGAAGATGAAGATGAAACCGTGGAACAGACTAGGCAACGCACAAAATGGGAGACCGATGATTACTTGTGGCGTGGTCACATTCTCAATGCACTTGCTGATAATTTGTTCGACTTGTACCAAAATGTTGGGACAGCAAAAACTTTATGGGAAACATTGGAGACCAAATATCTAACGGAAGATGCTACAAGTAAGAAGTTCCTTATCGGTCAGTTTCTAAGCTTTAAAATGCATGATAATAGGCCTGTGCTAGAACAATTTCATGACATCCAACGCATCATAAATCATTGCAAACTGAAAAAATTAAATATGGATGATAATGTAATTGTTGCTGCCATAATTGAAAAACTTCCTCCTTCTTGGAAAGACTATAAGAAAGAACTCAAACACAAAAAGGAGGATCTTTCACTTGAAGAATTAGAGACTCATTTAATAATTGAACAAGAGTCTCGAATTCTAGATGGTAAAGAGGAACAAGAAAATTCTGTTTCTAAGGTCCATGTGGTGGAGGAAGGAAAGGAGCAAAAATATGGCAATCATGGAAAAAATAACAAGCGGAAGAATTTTTCAAATAATTCTAAAGCAAACAAAAAGAAGAAAGGAAATTGTTTTCATTTCAACAAACCAGGTCACTTCAAGAAGGATTGTCGTGAGTTCAAGAAACTAAAGGAAAAAGGAGGGACATCAGACACAAAGCAAAAATTTGCTGCTATGATATCCGAGGCTAATATGCTTGGAGAAGACAACTCTTGGTGGGTTGATTCTGGTGTCACAAGGCATGTTTGTAAGGACAAGAACTTGTTCTCTGCCTATGAAACAGTGGAAGGAGATGTTCTCTATATGGGAAATTCATCTACAGCTGCGGTTAAAGGCAAAGGGACAGTGGATCTCGAATTCACTTCCGGGAAAATCCTTAGCCTCACCAATGTTTTTCATGTTCCTGATGTTAGGAAAAATTTAGTTTCTGGAAGTCTTCTTAACAAATTTGGCTTTAAGCTTGTATTTGAGTCAGACAAATTTATTCTGACTAAGAATGGTACCTTTGTAGGCAAAGGATATTTGTATGAGGGCATGTTTAAGCTCAATATCAATGAAAAGGATTCTTCTGCTTATATCGTTGATTGTCTTTCATTATGGCATAGTCGTTTAGGACATGTTAATACAAAGAAAATGCATTTCATGGTTAATTTAAATTTAATTCCTAAATATGAGAATGATATGAATGAAAAGTGTAAAATATGCATGCAAACAAAAATAACAAGATTGCCTTTTCCTAAAATAGAAAAAACTACATCTTTGTTGCAATTAGTACATAGTGATGTTTGTGATTTGCATGGAACGCCTACTAGAGGTGGTAGTAAATATTTTGCTACATTTATTGATGACTTTTCAAAATATTGTTACGTATATCTTTTAAACTCTAAGGATGATGTGCTTAATAGATTTAAGACATATAAAAATGAAGTTGAAAATCAATGTGATTCTAAAATAAAATGTCTTAGATCTGATAGAGGTGGTGAATATCACTTTCCTCAATTTTGTGAAGATATGGGAATTATACATGAAGTTACTGCACCTTATACACCACAACAAAATGGAGTAGAAGAAAGAAAAAATAGGACACTAACTGAAATGGTTAATGCTATGCTTTCTTATTCTGGTTTAAGTAAAGGTTTTTGGGGAGAAGCACTTTTAACTGCATGTCATATTCTGAATAGAATACCTGTTAAAGATAATAAGAAAACTCCTTACGAATTATGGAAGAATAGAAAACCTAATTTAGGTTATCTTAAAGTTTGGGGTTGTAGAGCTATTGTAAGACTACCTGAAACTAAGAGAAAGAAATTAGGAAGCAAAGGTGTTGAGTGTATTTTCATAGGTTATGCACAACATAGTAAAGCCTATTGATTTTTGGTTAGTGAACCTAATGATTCTGTTGAGGTAAATACAATAATTGAATCGAGAGATGCAATTTTTTATGAACAAAGGTTTTCTTCTATTCCTAGAATTAATAATGAAAAAGAAGTAAACACTCCTTCACAGTTACCTGTAACTCCACTAGTAGAACAAGAAGTGATTAGAAAAAGTAAAAGACCTAGGAAAGAAAAAAGCTTTGGTCCCGACTTTGTAGTCTATCTTGTTGAAGGAACTAGAGACACATCTTGTAATCAATATGCTTTGAATCTTAGCGTTGAAACAGACCCACAAACTTATAGTGAGGCAATTAAGTCTGTAGATTCAGCATTTTGGAAAGAAGCTATAAATGATGAAATGGATTCAATTTTGGGAAATAAAACTTGGAAATTAGTAGACTTACCTCCAGGATCTAAACCCATTAAGTGTAGATGGATTTTTAAAAAGAAAATGAAAATAGATGGAACAATTGATAAATTCAAGGCTAGATTGGTTGCTAAAGGTTTTACACAAAAAGAAGGAATTGATTATTTTGATACCTATGCACCTGTTGCTAGAACCGCCACTATTAGAATTTTAATTGCATTAGCATCTATATATAATTTTGAGATTCATCAAATGGATGTGAAAACTGCCTTTTTAAATGGTGACTTAGAAGAAGAAATTTACATGGAACAACCTGAAGGGTTTGTTATGCCTGGACAAGAAAACAAAGTATGTAAACTTATTAAGTCCTTATATGGCCTAAAACAAGCACCTAAACAATGGAATAAAAAATTTGATAAAGTCATTATTTCTTATGGTTTTAAAATTCATGAATCTGATAAATGTGTTTATAGTAAATTTGCTAATGGTAAAGGTGTGATCATTTGTTTATATGTAGATGACATGTTAATTCTTGGTACTGATTTAGAAAGCATTAATAATACTAAGAGTTTTTTGTCTTCTAAATTTGATATGAAAGATATGGGTGTAGATGATGTCATATTAGGAATGAGAATAATAAGGAAAGAAAAAAATATAATTCTCGCTCAATCTCATTATGTTGAGAAAATTTTAAAGAAATTTAATCAGTTTGATTGCACACCTGTTAGTACACCTTTTGAACCACAGCTAAAGATGATCCCTAATAATGCTAGAGCTATTTCACAATTGGAATATGCACGAGTAATTGGTAGTTTAATGTATGCCATGACATGTACTCGACCTGATATTGCTTATGCTGTTGGTAAATTAAGTAGATATACTAGTAATCCAAGTTTATTGCATTGGCATGCTGTCAATAGAATATTAAAATATTTGAAAGGAACTATGGACTATGGTATATACTATAGTGGATATCCTTCAGTATTAGAAGGATTTTCTGATGCCAGTTGGATAACTGAGCGGGAGGATCATTCCTCAACAAGTGGATGGATTTTCACTCTTGGTGGAGGAGCTGTTTCTTGGGGATCAAAGAAACAAACTTGTATAGCTGACTCTACTATGGAAGCTGAGTTTGTAGCATTAGCTGCAACTAGTAAAGAGGCAGAATGGATAAGGAATTCATTAATTGAAATTCCAGTTTGGCCAAAACCAATGCCTCCAATATCTATACATTGTGATAGTGAGTCTACACTTTCCAGAGCTTATAGTAAAGTGTATAATGGAAAGTCTAGACATATTGGCCTGAGACATAGTTATGTCAGACAAATGATTACAGATAGTGTAATCACAGTGGATTATGTAAAATCAAGTCAAAATTTAGCTGATCCTTTTACAAAAGGTCTTGCAAGAGGACTGGTGTCTAAGACATCAATAGGGATGGGACTAAAGCCCATTAATAATAATCACTCTTGATGGAAACTCAACTTGAAACTTGATATATTCAAGTCTCAAGTTCAATGATTAAAGTACATCATACGACGTGATTGTAAGCACTATGAAATTTAACATCCCAAGGATAAGTGCTTAGAACATGTAATGAATAATGAAAGAGGATGGGTTTAACCTTAATAGATTTATGGTGTTTTAAGTTACATGGACACCTATGATAATCTACCTATATGAGTGTGGAAGTGGTTCCGCTTCCTATGAGTATTGGGCTTGACTCTAAAGCACTCATGAAATTGAGGTACAGACACAAGGCCTAATTCATGTGTCGGCTTATATGGATAATCAGTGACTAAAAGATTTGTGTGTGAAGACAAATCCGGATAATCAATATAGATTGATAGTTCAAAGACAAGTCTACTATACTTTCATGGTTAACCTTGACGAACCTTCACAGGGTATTGGTTCAAGTCGGGAGATACCAATGCTTATACACAGTCTTACAGACAATCAAAGATTTACAAAACTTATTTTGAAAATGGTGGAGGAATGTTGGAGATTTTTAAAATAAGAGAGTAAGAGTTTTTTTAGGTGTAAAAGCCTTAAAAGCTTGTCCCACATTGGAAGTGTGTGAAAGAGGTGGGAAGCTAACCCAAATATAAAAGGGGATAGTGTCCCACATTGGAAAATGTACAAAGCTAAGTGTCACCACAAAGCTATAAAAGGGGTGGGCAACCTTTGAGTCCCACATTGGAAAAATGTTAAGAATTTGTACACTTAATAAGTACAAATGGAAGATGAAGAGTTAATTCATCTAGCATTTAAGAGGCTATTCAAGAGACCTCAATACGGTACGAAGCACCGTACGCACACGCACACGCGCGCGCGCGTGCGGGTGCGGGACAGTGGGCTGTAGAGGCGCTAGTGGCGCACTTTGCACTTCGCACGCCGCGTGTCCGCAGTGGTAGCGGGTTACCGGGATTCGTCCGGGTCGGATCGCGGTAGCTCGGGCGCGGTCACTTTTTTGTTGACCCGTGCAAAATCGATTCGGTATTATTATACCTGTTCGGAAAGGACTTAAGACTGTTGGTAATTAACAGTCATACCTGTTCGGAAATGACTTAATTCAACAGTCATGACTCTTGAAGACAAAGCCTTTCATTTTCTATAAATAAAGGCTGCCTAAAAACGGAATTACATTGATAACAAAAACCAATTTCAGATTTCCAGACCCTGCTATTACTCTCTTACAATTTTCAGGAGATACAAATTCTCTTATTCTGTTTTGTGCACATAAACAGAATAAGAACTTGATTGACTGTTCTTCGCTGCTACATCCAAGGGTTGTCTTCAAATATACAAGTTGCAGACAGTGCAATTGCTTCATTGTATCTTGAGTACGGATTTGCTGATTCCCGTTTGTATACCGAAATTCTTCGTGTGGGGCAAATATTGTATTTAGGAAAGTGACATCACGCCTTGAAGTTTTATAGTGACTATTCAGAAATTACATTGTTGTATTGAAGTTGACATTTTTGAGATATATAAAGAGTTCCATTTCTGTATTTGCATTCATAATATCCAATAAAATCTTCTAGAGGTTTAAGGCAAGGGGACCTTCTATCCCCCAACCTTTTCATCATGGTGGCAGGTGTACTCTGGAAAAACTTGGAAAACCTCATATCTAATTCAAATTATGTGGGGTATAAAATGCTTATTAGAAGACATAGATTTAACCATTTATCTTTTGCAGATTACATTGTCATTTTTAGCTCAGGCTCAATGAGGGAAGTGAAGAAGATTATGACGGTGCTAAGTCTCTATGAACATGTGTAGTCCAGTTAATCAACAAAACCAAAAGCAATATAATATCCTCTAAGCATATTTGTCTTAGATCTCTTAACAAAATCAAGGAAGATACTAGAATGCAGTTGAAGTCTGATTCCATAAAGTACCTGGGATGCCCAATATATAGTGGAAGGAAGAAGATTATATATTTTGTTGAAATGGTGCATAATGTAAAGAATATAATTCTAGGGTGGAAGGAAAAATGTTTGAGTTTAGGAGGTAAGATTGTCCTCATTAAATCAGTGCTCTATTCTATGTATTTGTACTTATTGTCTATCTTAAATCCCCTTAAAGATATTCTCAATAGAATATATGCTCTTATAGCATATTTCTTTTGGTGTAATAGTTTTGGGGAGCATAAACATCATTGGTGTGGTTAGGAGAATATTGTTAAGCCCATAAATGAAGGTGGTTTGGTCCTAAGACATATAAATGATGTTAATTATTCTCTTAATATGAAGTTGTGGTGGAAGTTTAGACAACAATCTTCTATTTGAGTTCAATTCATGATGGAAGCTTATTATAGAAATCACCATCTTTATTCTTCTCCTATTAGAGGTTCAATTCAAATTTTGAATCGTATGTGTTCTGTTAGGGACAAAGCTGAAGATCACATGATGTGGATTATTGGAGAATGAGATATCAATATTGTCAAGGATAACTGGAGTGTTCCTGAATGAAACTTAGCCACTGAGTTAATAGCAGGTCAGGTAAAGGATTTCTAGAATCAAGACCAAATATGGAGTAAGGATAAGTTAGAGCAGGTGTTTATTCCAACTGTGACTAATAAAGTGATGCAATTGAAAGAAATTATGCCTAATTCTTCTGATACTCTTATTTGGAAGCCTTAAAGCAAAGGGATTTTTACTATAACCTCTTATTGGAATCTTTGCAGATAGTCAATGTAACACCCCGCCTAATTAAATACCGGGTGGCCGTCCCCATACCAAATTAAAATAGAATATACAGTTGGCCCATTCTTAGCATCACTGTCGAAAATATTTACAACTCACCCAATACCCAATTAAGCTGGTGTTAAAAACTTTCCAAATTTTAATTCAACAAAAAAATCCATTTTTAGTTTATGAATAACACTACACATATTATTCTACATCACTAATAACCGCACAGATAACACAAAAGAATTTAAATAAAATTGGAATAAACACTCCCAAATAATTATCCATTACAGTAATCCCCACAATAGTAAATGTATTAAAAAGACACGACTACAAGAGTATTTGACTTTGATAGAAAAGATAACTGAATTTCTTTGGGTGACATGCCCTAACTAAAAGAATACTGTGAATCAAATGAAGATAGGCGTCTAAGCAATACTCCATAGCTCGTCATAATCTGCTAAGGTTGGCATCCCTACTGCTGGACACCTGATATAGAAGATACAATAGAAAAGAAAATATGCAAGGAAACGGGTCAGAGCTCGATGTGAAAATGACTTTGAAAATAGCAAGTATTTAACAAGTGCAATAAAGCATTTATTATGTACATGTTAGTATCCAACTCTCACTTGCTATTCTCACGTCTCATCTATAATGCATACTTAACATTTCTTATTAACCTCGTAGTTAATGGTTCCTCTTCTCAAATTTCCATATCATGATTCCATCCCATATCATAACCCCGTATGTCCCATACTATACGTAATATAATCATTCATATACGTTTCCCATTAACATTATTCGTTTCTCATCAATAATATAAATTAAGCTCTTCAATAAATATTCATTAACTTATTTCCATTCATATTCTCTATTCACCGTTATCTACCATTATCACACAGTAGATTATTTAACCACTATATACACATTCATACAATTCATTACATATTTACATATATAATACGGCACCCTGAGTCATAGCTGCGGTGCGTGCATTACTCTGCTATCATGTCCCAATATCGCTGGTCGCCGAATAGGAAACAAAAGGTTTGGTAAGGATTCCTCGAACCACAAACATCAACATACAAATTTGAGGCGAACATAGTTCTCGTATCCATGGGTCACGCACATACCTACGTACCCACAGTCAGCGGACTTATCAACTCCCCGATAAGTCTTCCATAAACTTATGTTCTCGAGCGACAAATAAAAAATTCCATGGATTCATCAGGATATGACAGCCCTCACGCGCAAACCTCCCATCGATAGGAAGTAAGCTAGGTATGTCATACACATAAATCATTAATCAATCAAATAGGCATTATCATACCTATAATATAATATCAACAAGGTAATCATGCTACCATAAGATAATTCCCATACGTAGCATTATATCTCTTAAATCTTACGTTTTAAAATATTATGACTTTACTTCTATAATCTAATCATCCCCGAGCCAACCTCATTACTAAAGGTTCAAATAGGTTTTTCCTCAACATTTTATTCAGTAAGAAATCATTAATATCCTACTGGTCCATAACACCTTATCTCCCGAATTACTACGAATTAAACTCTCCCTTTAATTAGGGTTAAAACCAATTCTTTTTAATCTCTTATAAACATATCTTCTATCAACTAGGATTGAATACCATCATCACATGGCTCATAGTTTATAGTGTTTCATTCACACTATATGACTTATCAATAAAATCAACATCCTCACATCCTATAACATCTCTTCACTCCCGACGTCGTTAAGGTTCATGCGCAGAGCGTCTCGCAAAGCGAAATCCAAACAAGAATCCCTCCAATTACACCACTACTTAACTTTGTTGGTCGTGGAGGTCCGTTAACTTCAAATACGCAATCGGGATAATCTCATCCCCTCTCTCAACCAAATGTGGTCTTAACTCCCATCTCTATCCAGGAGCCATACCACTAAGCGCTTGTACTATACTCAGTCCTTGCACAATCAATAATGAGCTTAAACTCAGTCCTTGATGCTCAAATTGTAACCCTAAGGCTACCCAGGTGTTATATTAAATCTCCCCTACTGGACCTATCCTTAATCCACATGCATACCAATTAGAATCCAACACATGAATCTAGCAATCGAAATTTCTCCCAAATAAAGTAATTATCATAATTATAATCAATTAAAGCCCAATCACATTCATTCGACTCTTATCTAGGGCTTACTGATCTTCTCTAAGTCCTATAATCTCCAATTAATAATCACCAAAGATATACAAAAGGTTTGGGATAAGAACAATCATTAAAATAAACAACTTTAAAAATTCTGGGGAGGTCGATCGATCGAAGGCAGGGGGGTCGATCGATCGATCGCCCAGGTAACAACCCAGTTTTTCTACATTTCTTCTACTACGGGTTCATTTTTGATCAATCAAACCTTCATATTAACAACCCAAATGATTTATAATCCTTACTACATGATATATCAACATATATAAATGATTTCTACTGCTCTAAACATCCTAGAATCATCAAAAGATTGAATTTAAAAGCATGTTTATATCCTCTTTTTCCAGAAAATTATCAACATAATATCTTCAAGAACACATCCATGGTTTCCATAATTTCTTCAACAGATTTATGATTATTTCGTGGATTACTAACTACCTACAACATGAGTTTGATTCTTATATATTTTCAGTTTCCATAAATCCATTAACAACTCTATCCTTTCATCTTCCAAACATGAAAAATCATCTCTTTTTATAACTATTCTAACATGGACAATATACAAACTTAGATTGCAATAATCAAACACTTAACTCTAATGAAGATCTGATCCTTTGGTGTTGAATATCACAGGTGGTTCTCCCTTTTTTCCGCTCACTTCCGGTGGTGGCGACCTTTGGTCTTTGGTCCTCCTCCTTTCCAAGAAAGCTTCTCTTCTCCCAAGCAACCTTTCACTCTCTCTAAGAAGATGACCTTTCAATTTTGTGTAGAAGAGATGAATTGAACCTACGTACACTAATCTCTAAATATTTATAATAAGACAAAACTCGAAATCACTATTCACCCCTTTGTAAAAATGACCAAAATGCCCTTTTGGGTTGTCTTTTCATTTCCAAATGACCCGAGACTCAAAACCAACATCCAAATAGACTTTTCTGACTATTTCAACCCTTCCGGATGCAACGACGCAGTCGAAACGACTATATGGTCGATATAAAAATAAGTTTCCTTTTTAATTTAACAAATTAGTCCCAATACGTCCCATACCGCGTCCTACTAAAAATTCAAGTTACAGAATTAATAACTCATCGAAATATCAATAACATCACATTCATATATTACCTAAATATCTTTAAGTAATACTCAGAATCATTCATTTTAATATCCACAATTCGGATAAAACGCAAATGAATTAATTTATTATAAAATCCAATTAATCCATTAATTTAAAATATAACCCATTTTAAAAGTCATTAAAATCACGGGGTATTACAGTCAATCCGTTCAAGATTCAGTGCTAAATTTATTTGGCATAAGCATCTTCCTATTAAAATGCATGTGTTCATATGGAAGCTGTTGAACAATCATCTTCCCACAGATGATAAGATAAAATCTATTGGATTCAGAGGACCTTCCAAATGCTTTTGCTTCCTAAAGCCTAAAGAAGAAGATGTAAACCATATCTTTGAAGCTGGAGACGTTCTTTCTAAAATTTGGGATCAAATAACTATGGAATATGGGATTAAAAGATGAACATGAGGAGGTATGAGAAATTAACTTTTTCAATTGTAGATTCATGGGGCTAAGGTAGACCAATTTGTTAGTAGAGTTGTGCCTTCAACTCTATATTGGTGTTTATGGTACTATAGGAATAAATGTAGATTTGATGATGGCTCTCCAAGTGTGTTTTCAATTTTGATTCATATAAAACATGAAAGTTTTTTTAACAAAGTCCCATTTATAGCTCATGGGCCAAAAGAGATAATGTATATAAAGTGGTATCCTCCTATAATAGGCTCTTTAAAGTTAAATGTTGATGGTAGTTCTCTAGGGAATCCTGGAAAGGGAGGTAGGGGTGGAATGCTTAGAAACCATTCAGGAGATATGGTATGGGCCTTTCATTCTCACTTTGGAATGGTGTCTAAATGGAAGCTAAAGCTTTGGACTTGCTCAAAGGTCTATAAATATTTTTGGACTTAATTGACTAAGATCTTTTAATAGAAAGTGATTCAAAGGCTTTAGTGGATATAATCATCAACAATAGTAAGCCTCCATGGAAAATAAATTGGGCTAGTTTCAAAATCAGGAGCTTAATGAAGATGATGAAGATCAAAATAGTTCATTCTTATAGAGAGGCAAATCAAGTGGTTGACTTTCTTACCAAGTTAAGTGCTTTGGAGAATAAGGTTTGTTTTCTCTTTCCTTAAATGACTTCCCAAAGCATCTCAAAGTTCTTCTTAAAGTTGATAAATTGGGTATTCCTTTATCAGACATGTCTAGTGGCCATTGGTGTCTTCTTATTTCCTTTGGATGCCTTAATCTCTCTTTAATTTTCTGTTTATCTATTGATATTGTAAGGGATCTATATTATAAAGATACCCATTTAAGTTTATTTCTCTTCTCTGCCTATGAATTTTGCTCTGATGTAAGACATTCAGAAGAGGCAAGGTCTTCTATAACTTGAGAATAAAGCTTCATTTTCCAAAAATAAATAAAGAAAGGAAACGAAGCATTCGTGCTTTTATTAGAAGATTGATTTACATGTCCCAAAGTGTAAACTTAAGGATGTGCCGAAAGTGGGACCAGATACAACAGTAAACTAACTCTAAAAAATGTCCAAATAAGGACAAAATGAGTTCAAGAATAAAGCTACCGTGGGTATATTAGTGTGTGTGTGTGTGTGTGTGTATATATATATATATATATACACTAGGGTGCACCCATGCCGATCGCACGATGATACATTTATTTCCGTGATATTTTGAACCCGTGTAAATGAAACGACGATAAATTTGTTCCCGTGATAAATTTATTACCGTGATATTTTGTACTTTAAACATTTTGCCAATAATGCAAATATCAATATTGTTGGTCATCCCATGGTAGACTTGCTCGACGTGGCTAAGTGTAACCCGTGTTGATGGAACGGTTAGCATATTGATCAAATGCTTGAGGCATGGTCATAATTTTGATACGGTGCATTTGTGTCTTAAAAATATTGAGTTTAGATTTACAATTAGTATTTTTATAGTATAACATTTCAAGCTTTAATGAACCAAAATTTATAAATTTTAATGACATTGTGATAACATTAAACGAACTGAGAAGAAATTATAAGTTAATGAAAAATTATTAAACTTTAATAATTTATATCGCATGCCAGGTCTAATTAAAAGATACCAATTACAGGTTTAGTACAATGTACAAACAATTAATTTATAGTTGGAACACAAATTTTGAGGGTTTACACTTCAAACCTGAAAAATATTTTGCAAGTTCAAAGAAGACTCGATGGCACATTCGTTAACTTGAACATTTTATGATTAGTGAAACTAATTTTTTATGCCCATGACGATGGAACGATCGCACATTTGTTACGATGCCTCTGTTTTTTTATTGCCCAAGAATATGTAATTTTTCTCAGATTTTTGCATAATTGCGATAAACTTGTACTTAATTTGCGACACACTTATCAATTCTCAACATGCCCATGCATAATACTTTTGGCACATTACATGACTATGGGATACAACACACGCATAAAAATCAAATACATACCCAAAAAATGTTTATAGATGAATTTTATCTAGTGTACTTTTTTTAACACAGAAGAAAATTTGTCATAATAACACGTGTCATTGTATTTTTTTCCCAAGCGCAAAAACGATGAAATTAAAACACGAACACAATCCAATAAAATGTGACACGACTGATTAAAATTAGACCCATTATTTAATCTTTTTTTACAAAACACAAAAATGACTAAGTAAAAGTGACAACACAATTTTCTTTTTCCAAACACAAATAATAAAAAAATTACCAAAAAAAAAACTCAAAGTTTTATTGTTTTTACCTAACACAACGTCAAGCGAAATAAATACATTAGATTGTGTTTGTGTTTGGTAAAAAAACACGTGTGACTTTCACTTGATCGTATTAGTAAATGTGCATAAATTAGAATAGTGACATTTTTTTTTGTACCATGAGAATAGATCTGTAACAAAAAAACATATGCCGTAAAACCCCAAAAATTAAAACCCAACAAAATCAGTTTCCATCATAAACGCAATAAATGCCACAAACTGTACCTGTGAAAAAAACGGGCTTGTGGGTATGAGAGAGAGAGAGAGAGAGACCACCAAACACACATTTACTATCAGAGACCCATTTCGTGTGGTTTCAAGCTTCGAAATAGAGTCCCATTTCGTGTGTTTTCAAGCTAAGAAAATAACTCACCTATAGCAGCACAGTCAAACACCAAAACTAAGAAAATAACTCAACTATAGGACCTAGGCACATTGAAATGCTACGTCGAAATAATTACATAATCTGAACAAAAAAACAAAAAAAACGAAAAATAAGAATGTCATAAAATAAGAAAAATGTGGAGAAAATACCTGTTTGTAAATATGAGTCTGCTCTCAAGAATTTAATGATTATCCCTGGAGAATATATGTCTCTAAGGGACAAATGAAACATAAATGACAATGAGTTAAGAACATAGCAGTTCAAAAATATAAATGAGTTAAAAACATAAATGACAAATGAGATAGTCAGATGTTTTAGTTCAAAAATGAAAAATGAGAGTTGGTTATATATGAGAAATATAATGAGGTGTTGAGACTTCATGATTCAGTTCATAAGTGAAAAGATGAGAGTTAGACAAATGACAAATGAGAGTTGGTTGATTCAAAAACTTAAATAAAAAAACATTTTCAGTTGATAAACATATCAGGCATGGTTCAATAACGTAAATGTAAAACTGGGTTTACAGAAAAATTGATTAAGTTGGGTATTGTATATATGGACATTCTGAAACCCAGTAAAGTACAAATTATAACTTTCTGTTTGTTTCCCATCTATAGTTAGAAAAGAAATGGTCACTATGAAAACTCTCACAAACACGCCCAAATGTAAGTCAGTTCCATTGTATGGTGGTGAGCTAGGTAAGACTCGCAGATACATGCTATACACATTACGAACAAAGATTCTCGTGCATACATGTTATACATCAACCCGGCACTACCTAGTCAAACCCACCTGCTATACATGTTACCAACTAAGACCACACACATTCTCACATGTCCCAACCAATAAACAAAGAATGCTAAAAATCGAGAGTATGCTAAAAACTAAGTTTATTGCTAAAATATATTTAAGAATTTGGTTTTAATGTAGGTAGGGATTGTAAACAAAGAATGCTAAAAACAGAGTTCTTTACAGACCAAAAATTAACCCAACACTGAACCAACGCTGTTTAAAGAGATGTTCAAAACCATGTATACCAGCTTAAACAGGTATACATGGTAACATATATTCACTATTATATTCAATGTAAAAAATGTATAAAAAAGTTGTGATCAGTTTTTGTTTACCATGGATAAACCCAAAAGAAGCAGCAGTAGAGAATCCAAGCACTTGAAAAATACCAACATCTCTTCAATACCAATTAATCTCAACCCTTACACACTGAAACTATCTTGTACAGATTTACTAAAACAACTAGCCTGCATTCATTTACCAGCGTCTCTTCATTTCAGTTTACTAAAATAGCTAACCTGGAGTTACCTGGTGTAAGAATTCACAGTTAACTTGGACAAAACATATACGGTTCTAAAACGTATGAATAAAAACACATACAGTTGAACAGGCTTGGACAAAACACTTACAATTCTATAGCTATGCCAAAAAAGTCAGTTAGCAAAACGTTATTCACCTCTTAAATATCACATAAAATACCAAACACGCTTTTAAAAATACAGTAACTCATCGTAATACAGTTCGGAGTGTTAAGGACCAAACCAAAGTCTTTAGCTCTCTCTCAAAACTATTCAGAACTCTTCGTCTCTCTCTCTCTCTCACATAAATCCTCGAGATTGTCTATAGAGTAAGATTATGTACAAATATGTAGAAAGTACATATTTGTAGCCATGCTGTCACATATAGAATGTACTTCAGCCACTCTACCATTCTGTAGCCATCCTGTCACACATAGAGTTCATGGATCAATGTTAGTTGATTGCAAGCCATTGGATTCAATTCCTTCCCATTTAATCTCAACCCTCAGTTGATAAAGACCAAACCTTTCAAGATGTAATCTGAATCGTTAGTTGGGGAAGACAAAAAAAACCCTCTTCCTTTATTATATACTAGGGTGTACCCGTGCCGATGGCACGGTGACAAATTTCCTCCCAATAATTTGTGATTATATCACACTCGTAACTATGTCGATAACCATGTCGAGTAAGTGTACCATGCGATGACTAACAGTATTTATATTTGTAATATTGGCGACACGGGAACAAATTTATTACACGGTTAAAAAATATCACGGGAATAAATTTATTGTCGTGCCATCAGCACGGGTACACCCTAGGGTGTACCCGTGTCGATGGCACGACAATAAATTTATTTCCGTGATAACTTGCCGATCGAACACTCATAATTTTCTTCCAATTATTTGGGATAAATTTATCAGTGTCAACAACACGGGTATGAGTGTGCCCATGCCAATGGCACGTAATAATAAAATTCTTGTAAATAGTCGAATATATGTGATAACAAATGGTAAAATGAACAAAAATTAAGTCAATTTTTTCAAGCATATTAAAGTATTCAACCCCATAGGTCTAATGTTTTTAGTGTTTCAGTGTTTTATCTTGTTAAAAAAAATTGTCAAATAACAATTTTTATATCAAAACATTTTTTTAATGTCCCAATTTTTTTTGATCTCTGTGCATTCATGTATAGAAGGTACCGATGGCACGATCAATTAAATTGTATTAGGTTTATAATGTTTTTGGTGTATTTATGAATGTATTTATATATACATCTTAGTATTGACACACTCACCTTAACTATGACACCTATGTATCATACATATGGGGCATCATTTGCCTACTACACTTTTGGCTAGTAACATAAAAATACGCATAGATTTACGATTTCAAAAATACACATAAAAATACACATAGATTTACACTGGTCTTCAAACTACCTATTTCATATTACATTCATAAAGGCGAAAAAACTATGAAGGACTTTGACATTATATATGTTCACATCTCCATATACAATAAACTATTCCAAGTATGAATTAAACACCACTTCGTAAACTATCTGTATATCCTCATCAATTGTTTGATTAAACACCATTGTACTTATTACATTAGGGCTTCCAAGCATCAAGCTTTAATTATTAATGGGTTGAAAATAGAATCAACTCAACCCTCAAGAACATTTACTTGAGAAACGTATAGTAATAATAATAATAGACAATTTTGATACAAACTAATTTAAATTAATTAATTTAACTAAATTGCCCAAAAAATATTGTTTTCTTGGCTATATTTTTTTTTTAATATCCACACTTCTTGTCCAAAAAAAATTGTTAATACGATTATCAGTGTGAAGGACCATGCATTGTGTCAGTGCCCTCCATGAGCCTACCATGTGCTATCATGCCCCTTATATAAATATTTGTGTCAGTGCCTCCATGAGCCTACCATGTGCTATCATGCCCCCTCTCTCCATTGGTTGTCCTCGATTTGAGATATTGTTCCTGAAAAATATTTGTGAGGCTCGAGGAAGAAAAAATCATTGATTCACATCAAAAAGTTGGTTCATCAAGAAAATCAGGCCCTTTACACTGGACTTCAAAATTTAAAACAGTCCTTCTATAAACAAAGATAAAACTGGAATTAATGAATTCTAAAAATAGAGATACTGGGCTCAAACTAAAAAAAGTGTGAATGCTAAAGTGGCAGAAAATGTTAAGAACTAAAAACCAAAACTAACTATTCCTAGTTGTCAATAAAACCATATCAGTTGACACATCTTTTTAAAATACAAAAAAAAATAATGTTTTTGCTGTTTTTAAGGACGTCCCATGAAATCGTTAAAACCAATACAAAAAATTAAAAAGATTTTTTTTTAAAAAATACCGTACATACTTATATACACATACACATTAACAGAAAATTACAACCAATTAAAAACTATGGTTAACCATGATAAAAAATATACACACGTGCACACAGAAAGAGTAATATTTATACATCAATGCACACACTGGTTAACTACAACCAACTGCCACTTCCCTCATTTACCCGGATATAGTGGCTACATATTGCCAACACCTTTGAAAAGGTCTTCCACTACTTTAAGGCCATGTTTTATTTTTCTCTTGGGAGCAACACATTGTTAACATTAATGAGAACCATACCCTTTTGCATGCATTATTAACATTAATGAGAACCATTCCCTTTTGATTCATTTCTATATAAGACATTTTTTTTTTTACAAAACTCTGTATAAGAGTTTTCTTCATTTCTGTATAAGAGTAAAAACTATTTATTCACTCTTTCACTCACTTCATTTGTTTACCCTCTCCCACCGGAGCAAACACCACATAATAAAAAATAACTGCCACCGGGGAAAACACCACAAAGAGGTAACTGGACACCTTTAGATCTGCCAAAAATAAGCAGTCCAAAAATAAAAATAAACAGCAAGACTACTTAACTTCTTCTAACAGTGTAATTCTTCAGATCTGCATCTAATGCCTGAGGTCCTTGCATCCATCCTCCTAAAGCCCATATGATAAATATATACCAAAAACTATTAGAAATCGTAGCAAAATATACGTGTGATTCCTTATCAGAACTAATAGGAGGCGGGCAAGCCTAGAGAAAAGAAGAGCTTTTACCAATGGGATGCCAGCGTTTGAAGAGAACCAAATCAGTTAGATTTGAGAAAAAAAAATGAGCCACAATAATCACAAAAATATTCTTTGGAAGCTCGAAACACAGAAGGATATTAGATCGCCTCTTACCTTTTTTTCCTACACCGCATCAACGATTAAGGTGCATGAGAGAAGAGAAAGAAAGAGAAGATATATGAGTTTTAAAGTTAAATGACCAAAATCTGTAGAAAATGAAAAAAAAATACTGTTTATTTTTTAGGGCCAAGTAGAGGAGAGGGAAACAACTTACTTTGTGTTCTTAAAACAAAATCCAGCAGAAATTGTGTATACAAATTGATTACCATAGAATCCAACAAATTGATCAACACACCATCTTCCACATTCTACCTCTGTCTTTGGATCAGAGGCCAACCACGCGACAACCACCACACACCATTCCACTGCGCCCAAACCGCAACTGCAACAAAAAAATTACCACAAAAGAACGAAGAGAAACCCATCGCTGAAAAAACCCACGCGCAGATGAGGTTGACACACATCTCCGGGTTGAAACACGACACGCATCTCCGGGTTGAAACACTACACATCACCTAGGTAGTCTCGGATTTGAGAGAGAGACCCATGTCCGATGTCAGATAGAGAGACAGAGAGAGAGGAATGGTTGTTTTGTGGTAGAGGAGGTGGAGTGTTATTATTAACATTTGGGACAGAGAGACAGAGATGGTAAAGTTTTGTGGTAGAGGAATGTTTATTCTCGAGCCTTGCGCGTCATCTTATTTTCGAGCCTTGCGCTCAACGTTTGAGGAATACGGAGCATCATTTTCTCCCCGTGCACCATGTTAAACCCTTAAATCGTAGCCGTCAGTTGATAAACACCAAATTCATCAACATTCAATCTGAGCCGTCAATTGGTCTAGACAAAAAAACCCTCCTCCTTTATTATATAGACTAGGGTGTACCCGTGCCGATGGCACGGCGATAAATTTGTTCCCGTAATGTTTTGTTCCCGTGCCGATGGCACGACGATAAACTTATTCCCGTGATATTTTTACCCGTACCGATGGCACAACGCTAATTTTTTCCCATGGTATTTTGTATTTTAAACGTGACGCCAATATTTCAAATATAAATACTATATTTTAAACATGATAGCACCGGGATAAATTTTCACCCGAATATTTGTGGTTATAAAATACGCACACTACCGAAAATGGAGAGAAAAAATAGTTGCCTAAGATACTCGTTTCACTCAAGTAAATAAAAAATTTCCATCAAATAAGGTTTTAAAATTATGCATTCTCAAAGTAACCCGAGTTGATTCAACTGCAGAAATTTCCAATTTAATTTTGCACGACTTTACAAAAAATACTAACAAAATATTAAATCTCTGATTTAATTTTTTTCATTTATATTTCAAGTTACTTTTGAAATCATCTTTAATTAGAGCATTATGTGTTGTATGAATTTTTTCATATACGTAATCATACTCTCATTTTTACAGTACATATTGCATACTTGTATTACCTTTTATTCTTACATGTATAATTGGGTGACATGCAATTACTTTTCTTGTTCATATATAAATGTTGTGGCCAAAACAAAATTTTCCACAACTACTTTTGCCTGTAATTACCGTGATTCTATCAATACTTCACAATAACACTATTATTATTCCAAATAATATATAATGAAAAAGTAAAAACATAATCAAAATCTTGGACTTTAGGTGGATAAAGGATACACCATTAGGCAGTACGATCATATGCCTTGAACAGTGTGTTAGGTACAAAGTACACATTAAATTGGCATACTTTTTTAACTCGTCATTTATTCTCATCCAGATTATCAATTTTCAAGCGCTTAATATTTCAAAATTATATTCAAAGCAACCCCAAACATGATGTAATATTCAAAATCGTGAATTAAACGTGTAATAAAAAATATTTATTAAAAAATATTCGAGGAACTATTTGTTATATAATCCAAATAAAAAAGTCAAAATCTTGAACTTTAGAACAATTCAAACTTTGCATTCAGTCAACCAAAATTTTTGCACTAAAGGTACCATTAACTGCACTAAAAAAAAGGGATCGTTGGGAAATGAACCAAACCCTTGTGCAATATGTTAGGGATCAAGACCACAAATGTTTTGGCTCACCATCCAGACCCATCGACATCATCATTTTCAAACACTTGTGCACTATGTTAGGAATCAAGACCTAATATTAATTTCGAATTCCCATGAAAATTAGGAAGTATCATTAAAACACAATTTAATAAATGTAAAAAAAATCATAAATAATCTTTCATTATCCCTAAAATTCAGATACTATCATTAAAATCCAGTTCAAGAATTTAAAAATTATTAGATGAAAAAACTTGGACACATTTCAAAACTCCTATAAGAACTTAAAAGTTAAGGAAGAAATATGAATGTAATGAAGGTATTGACCATATATGTGTATGGAAACTTTTAATTGAATAAAAAAACGTTAAATCATTTTAAAGAAAAGTAAAAAAAATCATTTTAATACTACACAATTTGTTCACCATTTGTTTTTCATTCAGAACTAATGAGAAAAATATTAAATATACCACAAAAGTTCCTTAATATGCCACCAAAAATTCTAAAAAACCAAATATGAATCCTACAAATCTAGAAAATTTTAGAAAATCATCCATTTATTTAAACTAATTTTGAACCAAAAAATCCAGAGCCAATAATCATAAAACCCCCAACCATAAAACAAATTTGAGAGAAAGAGAATATACATGTGATAGAACGCTAACAACCTTAGAGACAGTACACCCCGGATGCTTACAAACCCATTGAAACACAAAAAACAAATTCGTAACTGTCCTTGAAGTTCCTCAAATCGATCTAAGCCCACGAAACCCTGAAAGTTGAAAGACAAATTATGTCAAATGCCAGTTTCAGAAAAAAAATTATTTGTCAAATATTTAAAGAGCATAGAGGGAGAACCTAATAAATATTTTTAGGCAAACAATCTTTTAAGAGAGGAAAACCGCAATTCTAACAATGAGACTAATCCAAAAACATTTTACCCATAATGAGAGTCATCCAAGCTTCGTACCTCTTGTAGAAATCAGATCTGAAAAAACCCATATTTTGAGAGAGATGGTCTTTAAGTGTGTAACTACAAATAAAAAAAACAAAAGATTTACAATAGATAGAACTGACCTGTTGTGCTGTGGCTAAAGCTCAATTTCGATTCCACTCACCGGTGAATGAGACTCTAACGTTTTAGCAGAAAGAATTTCGGAGAGAGGATAAATTTCAAGAGCTGGGTTTTCTTTAGGTTTTTCGGCAGTAGTTCTAGTTGGGTTTTTCGGCCATCACCGGAGATCTGTAATCTCAACTGGAGCTGTCACCGGAAATAAATAAAGTAGTCACCGGAGCCGTCACTGGAGATCTGTAATCTCAACCGTTAAAGCCAAGGAATATTTACAGAAAATAAAGGGATAAATGAGAGATAAAAATAAAAAAGCTCACCACCAGCCTGATAGTATCTTATCACCAGAAATCTGTAAAGCCAACGAAGATCTACAGAAAGTTAAGGGAGAAATGAGAGATAAAAATCGAAAAAACTCATTACCAGAAATCTGGAAAAAAAAAACTCATCACCAGCGTGGCAACAGTGAAGACCGAGGAGAGAGAGCATTGTAAGTGGCGTGTTATTTTTCCCCATCACTGCGTTGAACACCACTTAGACTTCACGATAAAATCTAACCCGTATATCAACTTTAGTGTAAGAACAACAAAAACTTTTAGAACCACAAACATTTAAACCCTCGTAATGAAATGGGTAATATAAACGGTGGTGTTTTTTAGTGGGCGTTAAGAGATGGTGCACGAATGAGAGAGAAGAGAGAGCGTGAAGAGCATTAAATAAGAGAGAGGCAAAGAAAGAGGTAGATGGAGTGTTTGAAAATTGAAGAATTTCTCGAGTCCCGCGTATATCAGATTTGCACAAAGAGAGAGGTGAATGGGTGACATAGATTAGGCGTATGTCAGATTTGTGGGAACCAAGCATGACTGCAGAGATACGTGACTCTCTATTTCAAGTTTAATCGCCGCCATAAGTTGATAAAGACCAAATTCACCAACTTTCGATCTCAACCGTCAGTTGGGGGAGACAAAAAAACCCCTCCTCCTTTATTATATATATATATATATATATATATATATATTGAATGAAATAAATGATTTGGGATAAATGGACAAGTGGTAAGTTTGTGGGATTTTATGCTTGAGGTCTTGGGTTCAATCCCTAAGAGGTACGCTAAACATTAATAGTCTTTGATACGGTCTTGGGCCTTGGGGTTAGGCTTCTCTTGAGTGACCAAATTTTTTTATCCATTTATTATTTCATTTTTAACTAATTTTTAAACCCGTTTTAATATTTTGACTCAGTCTTTTAGTATTACTCCACTACCAGTTAGTGGAGATAAAATTGACTTAGTGGGTTAAAACCCTTTTTGATATTATTCCTGTAAAATTGAGCCTTCTTCTCTACAAAAAAGAGATCTAAAAATCTTCTCTCTTTCAATCTCTTATTATAGAAAAATTAATTCTCAGTTGTTCTATTTTATTTAATTATTTTTTAGTGCTGGTGTATCGTGAGAGTTCAAGATTATTCATAGTTACTGGTGAAGGAATCTGATCATTGAATCATGGGGGTTACTTGTTCAAGAGGCTGACAACATCAATATCAGTGGACAATTTTACCTTTAGGTCTTCATGTTGAACACAAGCCTCGATCCATAATTCCTTATATTTTTGTCTATTTCTTATTTTGTGTTTTTTCATATATTCTGCCAATAATTTTTCCAACTGTCTAAAGGTGAAATTCTTATTCTACAATCTTCCATGGAAAATCCTAATGCAAAATACTCTGAAAAACTTGAACCGTTTGATGGAAAGAATTTTAAGAGATGGCAAATGAAACTGTAATTTTACCTAACAACTCTTAAAGTAATTAACTTGGTTGCATCTGATAGACCTTTTCTACCTAAAGAACTAGTTGTTTGGAAACAAAGGGATTATATGTGTAGGAGTTATATTCTAAATTGTCATTGTCTTAAATTGTATGATGTATATTCGTCATGTACTATTGCAAAAGAATTATGGAACAAACTGGATAAAAAATATGCAATTGAAGATGCTGGGTCTAAAAAATTTGTGGTTCGAAATTTTTTGGAAAAGGGAAGATAATAAATCTATTGTGTCGCAACTTGAACAACTAAAAATTATTATTCATGAAATTATGTCCAAGGGTTAAAGTATATTTGAGGGATTTCAAGTGTCATCTATAATTGAAAATGGTCACCTTCTTGGAAAGATTACAAAAAGGGTCTTAAACATAAGAAAAAGGAGATGACACTAGAAGATTTAATAGTTCGTTTGAGAATTTAGGAAGACAATAGGAATGTTTAAGTTAAGGAGAAAAATATGAATTTAGTTCTAAGGCTAATATGGCGAAAGGAAAATCACCCCAAAACTAAAAACATAACCAGTTTAAGACTAACCATTCAAACTAGAAATATCGGCACTATAAACCAAACTCGAATTCGAGGCTCAACTATAAACTCAAACCTAATGATCAGAATAAAAATTCTAAATCCCAGTTTAAATCTAAACCTTCAGGTCAATGCTTTGTGTGTGGAAAACTAGGTCATTATGCTAAAGATTGCAGGTTTAGGAAGACTCAGAATGTGAAGCCTCAAGCAAATGTAACCGAGGAAGGTAACTTTTCATCTATGGTAACTGAGACAAACATCGCGAGTAACATGATAGACTAGTGACTTGATTCTGGTGCTACCAAACATATTTGCGACATGGGAGTGCCTTCACTACCTTTATTGCTATGGGTGAGGATGAACGTCTATACATGAGAAACTCCTCTTCGTCTAAGGTTGAGGTAAAGGGAATCATAGTTTTAAATTCACTTCGGGAAATGTTCTTACCTTGAAAGATGTTTTGCATGTCCCTGAGGTTAGGAAGAATCTAGTTTCCAATTTTTTCTTAGTTAAGAAGGGTTTTTAAATTGTCCCAGAGAGTGATAAAGTAATTGTGACTACGGGAGGTATTTTTGTTGGTAAAGGCTAGGTTCATGAGGATCTTTTCAAACTCAATGAAACCATGGTTGATAATAATAAAACATCTACTTCTTCAGCCTATTTGATTAACTCTTGTGATATGTGGTATTTTAGACTTGACCATGTAAATAAGGCATCTATTAAAAAATTAATATTTTTGGGAAATACACCAAAATCAGATATTTCTACCAACTCTAATTGTGAAATATGTGTTGAATCAAAATAAGCTAAAAAACATTTTTTGAGTGTCGAAAGAAGGTTAACTGTTTTAAGTTTAATATTAATGAATACTCTCGTTACTGTTATATTTATCTCCTTATGAGTAAAGTTGAGAGTTTTTCAAAATTTATTTTTAATAAATTAGAAGTTGAAAAACAATTGGAAAAATCCATTAAAACCTTAAGATCCGATAGGGGAGGATAATACTTTCATGATCTTGATAAATATGGTAAAGAAAATGGAATAATTGATCAAGTTACTCGTTGTTCACCACAATCTAACGGTGTGGTTGAAAGAAAAAACATAACTCTTAAAGATATGGTAAATTTCATGCTAATCACTTGAGGACTACTTATAATATGTGGGGTGAGGCACTTATTACTGCCCATTACATTCTTAATAAAATACCTTTTAAGAAAAATGATAAAACTCCCTATAAAATGTGAAAAAACAGGAAACCTTATTATCAACACCTTAAAGGTTTCAATACCAGTAACTAAGAGAAATAAACTTGGCCTAAAGACAATTGATTGTATTTTTATAGGTTATGACAAAAACAGTAATGCATATAGGTTTCTTGTAATTGTAACCAAAAATCAATATATAGATAAAAACGCTATTTTTTATTCAAAAGATGCTGAATTTTACGAGGACAAATTTATTTTTAAAGTGAGAAGTGAGGGCACTAGTAGTTTTATTATAGTGGGTCCTAGTGTTAGAAACGAACCTTCAAATTCAAAAGAAATTGAAATAAGAAAAAGTAAAAGACATAGGATAGCTACTTCTTTTGGTCCTGAAATTTTAACGTACTTTATGGAAAATGACCCTATCATTTTTAGTGAGGCAATGCTCTCACCCGATTCTACTTTTTGGAAAGAAGCTATAGATAATGAATATGATTTTGCTATTTCTAACAACACGTGGGAGTTTGTTGACTTGATTAAAGGATATAAAACTATTGGATGCAAATCGATATTTAAGAAGAAATTAAAATTTGATGGTTCTATTGATAAATTTAAGGCAAAACTTATAGCTAAAAGCTATAGGAAAAAGGAAGGAATTGATTTATTTGACACCTACTCTCCTATTACTAGAATTACATCTATTAGGCCTTTAATGGCTATTACTTCATTACATAATCTGAAATTCATCAAATGGATGTTAAAACTACTTTTTTTAAATGGAGATCTTGAAGAAGATATTTATATGGATCAACCCGAGGGGTTTTTAGTCCAAGTCCTAGATAATAAAGTGTGTAGACTTAAAAAAATCATTATATGGGCTAAAACAAGCTCCTAAAGAATGGCATGAAAAATTTGATCAAATAATGATCTTTAATGATTTTGAAAATTAATGAAGCGGATAAATATATTTATAATAAATTCCAAGATAATCCTGGTGTCATTATTTGCTTATATGTGGATGATATGTTTATTTTTGGAACTGATATGAATGTAGTTAATAAAAATAAAATTTTCCTTAATAAGAAATTTAATATGAAAGGTTTGGCTGTCGCTGATGTTATACTTGGAATTAAAATCGTTAAAAATTCTAAAGGAATTGTTTTAACCCAATTTCATTATGTGGAGAAAGTTTTTAGAAAATTTGAACAATTTAATTGTATTCCTTCTAAAACACCATATGACCCTAGTTATCACTTAAGGAAATATTTTGGTCTTGGTGTATCATCATTAGAATATTCTAGAGTTATTAGTAGTATGATGTATCTTATGAATTACATTAGAGTTGAGATTACATATGTTGTGGGCAGACTTAGAAGAGATACTTGTAATCCAAATAATGAACATTGAGATGTTTTGATTAAAGTTTTGAGATATCTAAAATACACAATAAATTATGGTATGTATTATGTTAAATATCCTTCTGTAATTAAAGGCTTTTTTGATGCTAATTGGATTTCTGATAATGAGTAATGTAAATCTATAGGTGGATATGTTTTTGCCTTGGTAGGAGGCGTTGTATCCTTGAAATCTACCAAAAAAACTTGAATAGCGAGATCCACTATGGAGTCAGAATTCATTGCATTGGATAAAGCAAGTGAAGAGGTTGAATGGTTAAGAAATTTCGTATTATACATTCATTTGTAGCCAAAACGAGTTCCATCTTTGTCCATTCACTGTGACAGTCAATCAGCGATAGCAAGAGCACATAATAGCTCCTATAATAGAAAGTTTAGATATATCAGGAGCAGACACAACACAATGAATATGGAGTTATAACACTTGACTATCTCACATCAAAGGAAAACTTAGCAAATCCATTAACTAAAGGGCTAGCTCGAGACCTAGTTTATCAAACATCGAGGTGAATGGTACTAAAGCCTATTAATATCTAAATCACCTATAATCAAAACCCAACCCATATGACTGGAGATCCCAAGATCAGGGTTCAATGGGATAACAAAATTATACGAGTGATTTGTGGAGGTCCTAACTTATACTTTACTTAAAAACCCATTCTAATGATATAGTACCATTTTATCGACGGAGAATAAGATTTAATCTCTCAATGGTTTCTATTGTTCTTATTATATGGGGTTTGAGATAAAGTTTACTTTTGATAGAAGAACCTATATGAGTGTGGTAGTGGGTCCTCTTCCTATGAGAATTAAGGTTGGTTCTCTAGAGCACTCATGAAACCCGAGCATGCTCAAGGCCGAAACAAGCATAAATTGGGGAACTTGATGATGATTTTTAGGAGTCACGTGTGTGTTCTATTGGCTTAAGTTTACAACAACGGTGAAATATTTCAAGACATTAGTTCACTATCAACCGGTAAACTTAATAGATCAACACAAAATAAAGGTTCAAGTCGAATGACACCTTCACCTTTTACGTCACTCCTTATGATACTCAAGAGCGTATTTTTATATTTACTTATTTATTTCATTCATGTGGGGGATTGTTGGTTATATATATATATTTAATTAAACAAATAAATGATTTGGGGTAAACGGCCAAGTGGTAAGTTTGTGGGATTTTGTGCTTGAGGTCTTGGGTTCAATCCCTAAGAAGCACACTAAACATTAATAGTCTTTGATCGAGCCTTAAGGCATTTGGGACTTTGGGCTTCCCTTAAGTGCACATATTTTTATCCATTTACTATTTTGTTTTCAACTAATTTTTAAATCCGTTTTAATGTTCTGACTTAGTCTTTTAATCTAAATCCACTACCCATTAGTGGAGATAAAAGTGAGTTAGTGGGTTAAAAACAATTTTGATAATATTCTTATAAAATTGAACCTTCTTCTCTGCAAAAAAACATATCTAAAAACCATCTCTCTCTCAATATCCTATTACAAAAAAAATAATTCTCAATTATACTATTTTATTTAATTATTTTTTGGTGTTGGGGTATCCTGAGAGTTCAAGATTCTTCATAGTTGCTGGTGAAGGAATCTGATCATTGAATCGCGAGTAGTGTTTGTTCAAAAGGCTGACAACATCAATATCAATAGATAATTTCACCTTTAGGACTTTGTGTTGAACAAGCCTCGAGCAATAAGTCCTTCCAATTTTGTCTATTTCATATTTTGGGTTTTTTCATATATTATGCATATAATTTTTCCCAATAGTTACCTGTATTGCCAAACGTCAACAATGAAATATTGTGAATCTCCTAGGATACTGCATTCATGGAGACATAATGATGTTAATCGATGAATAGATTCTTACCAAAAGTCTCGACTCATTTATATTCAATGTGACCCCCTTAAACAGTACTTTTTATTTGTTACTCATCATTATCGATCATTTCAATTTGTTCTACTTATTCAAAATGTATCTTTTGTTATGGTACTCTATGATACCACGTAGGAAAAATATACAACTTAGATACGTAATATGTTTTCAATTTGACCATACGTTGAAAGACACCTTAATTAAGTAGGGCCTTTAATTTTCTGATAAAGTAATGTTGTTAATTTTTCAAAAATTCTTTGTATGGACAGAGCATGATTAATTTTTTGTATATGCGTGTGTATTATTTGTAAGCACCATTCAGGTGAAATTCTACATCATCAACATATATATATATATATAATTGTGTAATGCACTTAATAAATCCCAAAAATATGAAAGTAGTAACATTGCTTGAATTTTTATTCTACGAATAATGTTTAGTGCATTAATTCACAACACATCTTGAATAATGAGTAATCTCCCACCCTATCCCCCACCCAACTGATTTTCAAAATATTTTTATTACATAAATATGTATTGGACTATCCATAGAACGATAATATGTTAGCTAATGGCTCGTAACATATGTATTGGACCTATCATAGAATGAGAATTTGTTAATTAATTGTTCCTTTTTTCAAATTGTAAGTACTGGCTGATAATTGAAATAAAGGATTCTTGACATTAAAAGACACGTTCAACCGCAAATAAATCTTCTATGGTGATAATTTTTTGACGAATCATAATGATGTTATATCTGTAAATATATGTTGTATCGAGTTATAATAAATACATGTCATGGAATTGTTATGCCGTTATTTATGTTAGGTTATTTTTGTTTGGATGTTCAATTTGTATTTGGCATTTGCATTTTTTAGACTTATGTGATGCTCGGAATGCCCATATGAAATATTATTCCTGGTGTTAAATTTACGTTAAAATATGTGCTATATCGAGAGAACATCTAGAATGTCCAAAATATCAAGGAATTTTTTTTTCAAATTTTAGTAGACTTGTATGATGCCCGCAATGTACTTTTGTGATATTATCATTGATGTTAAATTTAAGTTTAAATAATTTTTTTATGTCTATAGGATATCTAAAATGTTTGAAATATAAAGATTTTTTTAAAATATAAAGATAAATTTCCACTGCTAAATGCATTGACAAAGGCCTTTTGTAGAGATATTTGTCACTGCTTGTAGGAGTGACAAACTTAACAAACGTAATGAACTTAACATTTGTCACTTCTATAAGCATTGACAAATTTGTCAATTCAGCCCATTTTGTCAATGCTAATGGAAATGAGTATTGTCACTAATGAATGCTGTCAGTAGTGACATATATAGAAGTTGTCACTGCTGTTGGCAATGGAAATACTAAAGTTTTGTCACTACTATTAGTGGTGAAAAAATGGCTGGCGTAATTGTCATCACTATTTATAATCCCACTCGAGTAACAAAAAATATTTATCACTACTATGACCAGTGAGAAATATTTGTTGTCAACCCTTAAATTGTGATGATAAATGGAAGTGAAAAAGGTTATTTATCATTACTAATGGCAGTGAGAAGTCACCTCTTTGGTGTAATTATATCCCTAACTGCTGTTTCTGTGATAGTTAGGTACAAAATGAGATGTAGATCGCGTTGTAGTGGCATGAGAACTAGCTGTTGAGTGAGGTATTGCTTTGTTTTGTCAAAGGATTCCTCACATGCCTCATTCTGGACTTTTTTAGAATCCCTTTATATGAGCATGAAGATGGTATCGCAGATAGAAGTGAGTTATTCAATTAATCTTCTCATATACTAGATTTTACCCAAGAAACTGCAAACTTCATTCTAAGTATGGGGTGACAAAATTTGGAGGATTGCCTTGACTTTGGCAGGTTCTTCTTCGATCCTTCTTTATTTGACCATAAAGAGAAGGCGTTTATCCTTTGTGACACTCAAAACACTTTTTTGTGGTTTGAGGCACAACTGGTATTGTTGCAACTGTTCAAAGAATTTCCTCAATGTAAGTTTGTGATATTCTCAAGTTTTGGACATAATGATCATATCATAAACATATACTTTGAATTCCTTGCGGGTAAAATCATGCAGTATAGTTGTGGTTGCTGCTCGTTAAATATAATGGACATTTATAGATCGAAAGGCATAATAGTGTAGCAAAAGGTACCTCATGCAGTGGTAAAATCAATCGTCTCTTGCTTGTTGGGATGAATCCTGATTTGATTATACCCCACTAAGACATCCAAAAATGACTTGAGGGAATGATTGGATATGGTGTCGATGATTATATTGACGTTGTGAAGCAGGTAATTGTTCTTTATAGAAGCTTTATTTAAATCTCGATAGCTGATGCATATGCGGACCTTTCCTCCCAATTTTGGCACACGAGTAATGTTGGGAAACTAAGTTGGATATTCAACTAAACAGATGAAACCTAAATTTATTTTCTTGACCATTTCATTTTTCACTTTTAGGGACCATCTATACTGTAGCTTATGCTTGATAGGTTTTAATTTAGAGCAATTCAAAATCTCATATTGTACAATCTTTGGGTTGATGCTTGGCATATCAATGTAAGGAGTAATACTACAACCAAGATTGTTCATACTCATCGAGAGTTGAACCTATCATAATCTCGCAATGGTGATACTAGAACCCAAATTAATAATAATAGCCTCATTATCATTAGTTTGAAAGAGATTATGTTGTTTGATTTTTTCCTTATTAAGATCAGGTATGAATTGTTCATGTATTAAGTCATCTTCATCATATGTTTGTTTATAATCACTGCCATTAATATAAGGCAAAATGAGGTACTCAAAATGTCCTCTTATTTAAGTAATAACATTTATAAGGAGTATATCATTAAGGAACTCATTAAAGAGGACTCATTTATAATTATATCACATATAAAAAAAAAGTGGGAGCAAGTTCATTTTCTATATAGAAGATAGTACGATTCTGGATCGAAAGAGTTGGATTGAATGGGAGGATTCGCTGGTTAAAGAGAGGCTTATCACTATGAAATATCTTCAAGGACAGATCAGATGGATCAGACAAAGCATGGATAATGTAAATGTCCATTCCCACCTTAAAAATACAAAATGAGTCATGATTGTTAGTGCTTTCGGTTCCTTATGTTCTTTCCATATCAGAAAATATTGAGTTAACAAACTTGATGGTTAAGGGTTTGACCTCATGTTTGGGACCTTCTATTTAAGTGAACTTGTCTTTGAAAAAGATGATAAATATTGGATTTAGTTTCTTCTTATTAGAATCATACCGTAGCTTAGGATGGCAATATGGAAAGTCTTTGACCTCTTTAATAAATTTCCTATTTAGAGAGTCTCTAAAGATTACTTCCTTCCTATTCAACACTCTTTTTTTATACAACTAACAGGAAATCATGATCTTAGTTGCAGATGGTTGGCATCATACACCGTACGAATGGTAGGTTATTTTTGGAACAACTAGTTTGAGAATTCCTTATTGTTTACATACTAGACCCATTTCGTGCATGAAGTGCATATTCTTGAACATTTGGATGAAATTGACATTTCCATACGGGTAATGTTTAGGAATCACTTTCTCTATGAATTTGTCTCCAGTCGAATCGATGTTGAATTTTGAGAGAAACATATTATTTTCACATTATTGGATATAAAAAATGGATTACTGGTACCAATACCATCAAATTTATCATCATCGCTGATAATGGTAATGACGTGGTTATTTCAAAATAACTTCAGTTTCTAGTGAAGTGAAGATGCTACCCCAATGATAATGTGAAGAGACATTTGACCAAGAAGTAAGTTGAAGTAGCATGAATTTTAATGACCTATAATTTTGTCTGAGGATAGGCCGTGCCAGCCTCTAATATGAGTACTCCAATCCCATGACTTCTCTTCAAGTATTATATTAAGCACACGTAGAAGAAGATGTTAAGGTAAGATCACCAACATGCAACATTAGGCGCGAAGAGTTTTTAATGGACATACGTCCAAGGCAGAACTATTATTAACAAGCACCAATGGAACCGTTTTGCCTAAAACCTTTATCAAGACGTTGAGAGCATAATTATGGTCTGAACCAAACTTGGGGGTTTCTTGATCAGTGAAGGAGATAAGTCTTTTGGGAGTCAGAGTCCCAACTATGTGCATTAGCTCGTTAGAAGATAACGGGATGGACTTTATCTTGAGTGAGATGCTTGACAAGAAAGTTTATGTGGAGTCGGGAAGACATAAAAGTATCCATAAGGTAATGTTGGCTTGAGATTTATTGAGTTACTTAAGGATTATTCTTTCCTCAATTAAATTTTTTGGCATAGGTATTTCTTCAATAACAATCCTTCTTTTGTCTTGGGGTGCATTTGTTGATGGAAAAGTTGGATCCGTGTAATACCAACCTAAATCGGTCATGTGGTTCACAGATGCTGGAAAGAACATATATTTGGTCTATACATCTACTTTTGGAGTAGAAAAACTTCATGAATCTCTAATAATAATTCTTTAAATGATATCACCCCACATAAAGAGGCAGTTGTATTAGGGATTTCAATGTCGAATTCACTATTTGAGTTACATCAGGGTTCAAAATCATTTACTTATCCACTTGCCACTATCTTGTTATTCAGGCTGAAGTCAACACACTTTGCAATTTTAACTACTCCATCACACAAAGATTCCCATGCAGTGGAGAAATGTTTGGGACAAGGGACCTATTATCCCTTAAGCTTTAGTGATGTGATTAATTCGATAGCATCATATACTCTCTTCTTCTGGATTTACTCTCCTATTAAAATTTTAACAATATCATCCAAGTTAAATTCGTCTGGAGCTACAAACCAATAATTGGACTAACTGGCCCACTTTAGTGCTTCCATATATTTATCATTGATCATTTCACAATCTCCTTCTTCAAGGATCATTTATGATGAAAATTTAATCCTAAAGCTTCTTAATTTCTCCAAGACAACTGAAGCCCCATTTTTTTATTTCTAAATGGGACTGGACAATAGTGCACGCCCTTGTCATAAGAGAGTGAGCTTGATCGGGAACATTCTTAGGATTTAGCATGTAGGATGGAAAGAATTTAAGACGAGTGATTTGGATGAGTTTTTAGATGTGGTAGGTGTATTTATGGGTTTAATTTTGATAGAATGGTTGAAATCTAGATATTAATCCGTAAGGATGGCATTTACACTGGCTTAATGCATCTAAATAATTTTGAGTAGTATTTGGCTTTGGGCCTGTAAGAGGGGAAATAATGCCTTTATCAAAGAGGCCTTGTATGAAGTTATTTAAGTTCTTGCACTGATTAGTGGTATGTCTGACGGTTTGGTTAAAGTTAGTGAGCGTCGTGTTTGAAGTACTTTGGGAGAGGTCATGAAGTTGACGCGATTCTAGAGGCTTGATGAGAATGTGGGATAATATGTCTTTATACACTTTTTAGGGTGGGGTATGAAGTACATTATACTCCTTTTGTTTTACATCCGGGAGGGCTTCTGGTTCCCATGAGGTAGCTGTCTGAGTGGAAATGTCGTTGATGGCCGAAACGGTTCGCTTCTCTTACTTTCGGGGAGTGAATTTCCCATCGGGTTTCTTTTAATAATATTCTACTTTGTTACTGATGGAATTTTCTTTAATTTTCAAGCCAATCCTCCTAGAGTTCTCAGAAGTGAGGGTAGTATAGACTACCCATAGTGTTACTGATGTGTGATAGAAAGTTCCACTTCACTATGCTGACCTACTGTTCTTTGGACGAGCAGTTGGTCATTATGGAAACCTTTTATCTCTACCCTATTATGAAGCTCAGTAGAGAATGCCCAGGCTCATTTCAGAAACTCAATATCTTGGCAAGTTACCTCCAATTATTAGTGGTATTTATATTAAGATACAAACTCTCTTGCAACTTCTTCCCACTTATGAATTCGGGATTCTTTTCTCAGGAATCAGTAGAGAGAACTCTCATCAAGGGCTTGTTGAAATAACAGGTTCATGATCTCTTCTGTGTCCCCATGTACAATCATGGAGGGATAATAATTATTTAGATGCGCAAGGGGATATCCACTTCTTTTAAACTTCTCAATGTCAGGCATTTTGGACGTCTTAAGCATTTTAGATTTCGAGTCAAAAGGCATGTGGGTGTAATCTATGTAGTTTCTTGAGACATTTACTTCATCAAATTTCTTGTAGAGAATTTTGAGATCCTCCTTTACTCGGTTGAGTTCTTCCTCTTTTGGAACAAAAGAGAAGGCATGGGCAAGTTGTCACCTTATTGAGCAAGAGCCGACATTGGTAGGTTCACATACGATGGCCTATGGATGGGTGGGATATGCAGGACATGAAAATATTATTGATACTCTTCTAAATCCCATATCGGTTAAGTCATTCATGATCCCATATAATAGGAAAAAGTATCATCTAGATCTGCTATTTCTGGGATCTGACCCCTATTTTTTTGTATCTCATGAATATCAGCTTGCAGTCTGTCAATCTTCGTGGTGAACTATACGAGTCGACCATTGGATTTGGATAAGGATTAGCATTTTTATTGAGATTCTCCATGGGTAATCTTCTGTATAACCATTCTATTTTTACTAAAGTAGTTAACTGTGTTCTAAAAGGTGCGCCTAGGCTTGAGGCTTGAGAGAAATGTATGGCATACGCCTTATTATGCGTTATTCTTGGTAAAACGCTTAAGGCGCACTTTTTTTCAAAAACAAAGTTGCCTTAGTGAAATGAGATCTCCATTTAAAGATTTTTTTTTACAAATCGAACCAATATCACATCCAAAACAATCAAAATACATTTTATATATTGATTATGGAGCATGAATATGAGAAAGATGGCTACCAAACATACGTATATATTTTCAAAATTTAAGGTATGTATTATTTTATTATATTATTAGCCTTAGAATAGTTAAAATAATGAAAAAAAGGAAAAACTCCTTTGACGGCTAGGCTTCGCCTAAGTTCCTAAGGCTTGAGGCTTAAACTCTGTGCTTCGCGCCTTTTATAACCTTAGTAGTTAATGACGGTGTAGAACTTTTGGGCAATTTGACAACGAATATCAACCGATAGGGAGTCAGCCAAAGCTAAGGGAATGTGGTCTCACCTGAGAGACAAAGAGTATTTTTTTATTTTTTTGAAAAATAATATTTTTGGTAATTTTTAAGAAGGGAGAAAAGGGGAAGAAAAGCCTTTTCATGTAATTGTTATTGTTATGTTTCACTTATATTTATGTTTTGTCTAGGGTGCAAGTGAAATACTGGACATGAACAGATTCTGGGAAAGCATAGGGTACTCGATGCAAGACACAATTTGACTTGTTTATAAACTTATAAGTAGAGTCATGTTGTAAAAAAGTGGGAAAGACCGAAAATATTAGGTTGTAAGACGAACTAAAATTTTGGTTGAGTTTTGCATTGGAATCGATAATATAAGTATGAGTGTCCTAGGGAAGACACCTATATGAGGTTTATGCATGATGGGTTAATATTAGTGTTCCATCCTTTGACATGGCTTCCACGATATACCTATTGCCTATAAGAGCAATCATTCATGAGATTGTGTGCAAAATACATTTGATATACCCTAGTGTATTTAAATTGCCTCATGATATACCTCGTGGTGATGGTATGTGTAAGAGCGAATCTAATATACACGACATCCTGTTGCTTACCTCGCATCATGAGTTTGGTCAATAGGGATGATACGTTGGAACCGTTCACTATATGTCAAAGGTACTTGACCACTGGAAGGTGGGAGTCATATCTCTTAAGTTAACCATGCCTCGTAGAATGGGAAACCCATCACAAAGTGACTCCCATCTATGGGAGAAATGTAGGGTCCATATCTAATGCTCGCATGACGTATTATGAAAAATGCATGAGTTTTAATTAATATTTTTATGAAAAGTTTTATGTATGCTGAGAGGGATATGTAAAACAACTAAGCATGAAGTAAAGCATGTCAATACACATAAATGGCATAAGATAAATATCTAAAAATATGAGTAAGTATGTACAAGTTGGAAAAGGATGGTAATATATACAAGGTGTGAAAAATAAGGGTATAGACAAGTGCGAGTGATATATTTACAAAGTGGGAGTACCATGAGAATTTACGTAAGTGAAGAAAACATGGAGATATGTGCGAGTGATATTAAATATATCCTTTAAGCATAAGAGATATATAGGTGATGTGAATTATGTGAATATGAACAAGTGGGTATATATATATACGTAACATGGAGAATATGATAAAAGGATAGTATATGCTTTTAAAAAAAATGATGGTATATACATGTTGATGTCCAAAAGTGGAGACAAAAAATAATCAAACGAGAAAATTTATAACAAATAAGAAATATCAAGAATGGGGATGAGATACAATGAAATCACAATGATTTTTACGTGATTCGGCTTTTGGGGAAAACCTACATCCACGGTGGTGCTACTTTAGTATTGCACTCATTGACACGGATATAATTTAGGGTTTTCTAATACAACTCGAGGCTTGAGAATGTATCAAAAAGTGTCCCCAGTTTTGTAGATTCATATCCTATTTATATGTGATTTGCAGATATTTACAATGGGATAGATGGAGTGCTGTTATAAGTCGTTAAGTTACATCTAGATACATGTATATCATAGTAAATTTGGATGCCTTTAAGTACAAAAAAACTTTAGTGATGAGCATCCGGATCATAACGAGATAACATATTTGACGGTTTTAATCCCATATGGTTAATAAGGTATATCTCGTGTGCATGTTCTCACATGAGTACATATGTTCCCAATCTTATAATTAACAGGTAGGCCGAGCAGTCTAATATTAAGACAACATCCTTTGGTGATGAAGCCGAGAACATTTTTTAATTCCCTTCGATTATTTAGAACTCATTCTATACAAAGATTACATAAGTATAAAAGAAAGCCCCTAAAAACTCTTGTAGGAACTCCCCAATCTGAGGATAAGTGAGTTGAAAAGGTGTCATGTGATGCTTGTACTAGTTCATTTGTAGTCGGCTCATTTTGATCGGCCTGAATCCGAGTAGATTTACTTCAAGTTTTCCCATGATATATCAAGGACACATGTCAGGCAACCAAAGGGTCTGCAGTGTAATGATGGCGACTGGTCACACGCCCTGATACCTTGTACCTCCGTTTTAATTTTTGGAGGTTTGCTGACATTCGATCTGCTATGTCTCTTCAGACTTTCATCAAATAGGATAATTACGTGTCACTTATATTATTTTCTTTACTTTGAAGATTTACATAGAGCTTAAGAGAGAGAAATTCTCAAGCGTTGTTTCCATTATCTGTAAAATCTGAATTATTTTGCCGCCAAAATACTTCAGTGCCTCCTTATTCGTTCTTCATAGATTTATTCTACATTGTCTTGCTTTATCAGGTATGACTTTCTTGCTTTAGTTAAGATTTCACCGTTATGGTTATTTATTATTTGGTTCTTGTTGTTATCTGGTGGTTGTGCCGTTTAGATGGCCATTGAGCTGGTTGGCCTAGGTTTAGCTGAACCAAAAATTAGGAAAACTCTTGAATTTCCCCACTCACGTCTATAGAGTTTATGAATTTGTTCAAAGTTTAGAGCTAGAGCATCCTGGAATCATAGAGAGGAGTTTTTATATCCTCTATAAGTGATTATACCAGATGAGGAGCCGAGCCATGCTCTTTATACTCCTAACACTCCTTCTAGTTATGGTTCCTCCATTGACCTAGGTGCTCCCTACATTTCTTCCCCCATTTTAAAAACTCCTTGCTTTGTTCCTTCTGTTGATGACGGTGAGTTGGTGAATACGTTCTCTATGGATCCCATATATCATGATTCCCTTTTTGAGTAGCCTGCCACAGACATTACAGAAGACAACATACCAAAAAATGTGGGTACCCCCTTTCTGCTGAGACTTCTAGTGAAGGGGGATAAGAAAAGGATCCTGTTGGGTCTTTCAGTAATTACAATGCAGCTGAAAGATATGACCGTTTGTATCAATGCACCGTAATTAAGGAAGAACTTGATGCGATAAAAGAGAGATATGACCTCCCTATAACCATATAAACCAGACTGCCCAGTGTTTCTACGAGATGTTATTCCATATAAGACTTAGAGGAGATTTAGCTCCCCTTGTGGTCCCTCCATATAGGATTGAGGCTTATTTTTCATCCTATCATCTGCTCAATTCTAAGAGGTTATGAAGTGACTTTAACTCAATTGCCTCCAAACGTATATAGGACTATACTTGGGGCAATGATGTTTTGGAAACCTAGGACTCAGTTTGACTTGAAGGGGGACATATTTAGGTATGTGTATATTTTGGAAAATAATGCCAAAGCCCCCCGTTATTACTATTTTTGTGCTAAAAAACCTTAGTATAAAATAGTCATGGTGGTTTAGTCTACTAATCACAGATGGAAGGGCATGCATGTTTTAATAAAATCAGATTGGGAGTTTAGGTCCCATAAACGGGACAGGTCGTGTAGGGTCCCGAGAGAATGTAATGGTCCCAATAGCATAGCTAACACTTTTCTTAATTATTTTATCTTTTGTTTTCTCATTCTAGCCACTTCATTGTGTTAACATCATTGTTCTGCTTTTGAGTACTTTAGTGAAGCGAGTCCCCAAACTACCTAAATCATTGGTTGACATGGTTGTCACTTATACTGAGAAGAAACCTCCCACGTTTGAGGAATTATTTACTTTGGAAAAATTCATTGCCGTTGGGTGCCACACTCCCCCTATTGGTAGGGTACCTTTGGAATTTGAAGTGCCCTAAGAAGGTTGGGTGGCATGGGAGACCCATTTTGATACTGGTGATCAGTCTCTTGGTAGGGCATATAATTTAAAAGTAGGTAAATTGTGTTGTCTCTTTACGTAGCTATTTCATTCACTATGGATTGATATACTGATGTACGAGTTTTCTCTTTTATTAGGTGGGTAAGTGAATCCTTCGGAAGAAATTGTGGGTATGGTTCCTCATTTTATCAACTGGAAAGCATTAGCTGAAGATCATTAGAAAAAAGATAGGGTTGACCAGAAGAAGGTAGAAGAAGAGCAGGCTGCCATTTCTAGGGAGGCCGACTAGACTACTCATCATTAGGGAGCTGCAGCTACTGCTAAAGCTAAGGGGGAATCCCCTATGGAGTCTTTAATAGGGGAAAAAGTCAAAGGGAGATGAGGAAGATAGGCAACCTATGAGCAAACTTCTGAAGAGACTTGGTCGCTCGTCTGTACCTAGAGTTGAGTCGGTTCCTGGTCACACGTCTCATTATGGGAAGGTCTCGGAGTTTGACTTTGACCTCAGCTTAAGGTCATGTACGAAGACTTGAAATCTGATCCAAACTCTGTCTTTTAACATGCAAGCACACATTGGATCTGATAGGCTATTGGGGACATGTGAAGGACTTTGAGTTTTGGCGCTGTTCGGACTCGAATTCCTTATGGACCTTTGTAACGCCCCGGCTCGAATTTATGGGTTACCACTGAGTCAAGACAGCCTGAACCGAGCATTAAGTTTGAAGTGAAATGAAACAACCTTAATAATATTACTAGTCCCATTTTATTTTAATTAACATTTCACTTGTTAGTATGTGATTCCAATTTTGAGATGAACTGCGTGAGGGTCCCATGGGGAGCACCCTAGAGTCCATGTAATTAGAGCTACTAACATAAATATAAATAAAACATATTTACCTCTAAAACACCCTTAAAATATGGAACTGCTCCTAACCTCCCATAACAAAGTGGGGATGCGAGCTTATGCCCATCGGGATTTATACAAGCAATATAAAAACAGATTTCAGAAAGTAATACTCACATGCTACAACCGTATCCGTGCAAAATATGTATATATCTACATACGTATACCTTTGAAAATACACATGCTAATGCGTTAACCGTTTTACTTTCGAAAACCTTATTTATCCAGATTAATTTACCTTAATCTTATTAGAGGTTTTATCCATTCATACTTAGCATTCTCACCTTATTTAACACACTCGGTTCAACACTTAAAACCAACACTTGATTTACCCAACCCATTCCTTTATCGAAATTTAATCCCATTCATTCGTTACTATACAATTTAGTATTTTCATTGAAATCACCATCTCAACGCACACATTAACCATGTTTAGAAAATACTTATTTAATCTTTGAAAATCCTTTTTAGAACACATTCTTGTGTTAAGTATAGGTTTAACACTTTTTCATTGATTAACCACCAACTTATCCACTTTCTTTCACCTGTTTTCATTCCTGTATGGACATTACTAGATTTACGTATTTTCCTGTCCATTTCAACTTTATCGGAACATTTATTTCGTGCATTCAAGTTATGTTGTATTAACACATTTATCACACAATCCATTTCTTGATATGTTCCATATTTCATTTAACATTTCTCGAAATCTCCTTATACCGCAACCTTACACGGGCTCCACACCGATGGCTATGTGCACCATATGCTCTGGCTAGTGGTTTAGGGATTTTCACCCAATGGCTCCGGGCCCTTCTTGCCTATTTCCCAGTTGCATTCGAGATTTTATCAATGTGTTTTACATTTTACACATGTACACATTCTTCCTTATTTACCAGCCGAAGACAAAATCCCGAACTTAACCGTCCGTTTTTCCATTTACACTTGAAAAATGATTTCTTTCTCTTTTAAGTTCTTTCTTCACACATACGCCATAAAAATCATTCACGCTTAGGATGTAATTCAGTTTTTCAACCCACACTTGTGTAAAAACATTTTTTGGCATTTTTATTCCATAAAAATAGTCAATTTTAAGTAAATTACCAATTTACCCTTTATTTGTCAAAATTTAGCACTTAGTCCCTTATCAAGTATTTTTTTTTCCACAAATGGTTATTAAGTTCTCCACTTAACAATTTAAGCATTTTTCTCCATTCTTAACACTTGCCACTTTAACACTTTCACTATATAAACAACACATTTTAGATATTAACATTCCATATTCAAGACATTTGAATTACACATTTTATTTATGGGCTTTTGTATCTCAACACCCACTTTGCTAGTACTGACGCATTTGAACCCTTTAACTTCCATTATTAAATTTTACACCAAAATAAGTGTAAAAACCTTACTTTTCGCACTTTTAAAAGTTTATCCCACTTTACTTTCTAAATGAATTTCATACACTTTAAAATGCCTATTAACGTGAGAGTTTCTTCTTCTCATATTCATCTTCAGCTTTCACAAATAATATCACACTTTATTTCACAAAATGTCTTTAATAAGACAAATGCATTTATTTGTATAAAATCACTTTATTTAGCTCTTAAACACCATTCTAACTCATTTTAATTTATAAAATGTTCAAGAAATATATTCTAGAAATTTTTATGTTTTCAAACCGTTTTTAAATCAACCTTTTTAAACCCATTATTCATCCAATGCCAAGATGATTACCAAACAAAACATGGGTGAAAACATAACATATATCCTACATATGTTTACACACATATGCTGATTTTATACCACACTTAAAACATATATGAAAGTTAGTTTTTTCCCACCTTAAAGAGCACTAGGAAGTGGTGGAGATGGTATAGAAGATGGAGGACCCCCTACCTCCAAAGGTGGCCTCAAGGGGGTATATAAAACACCTCAAAGTTATATCCAAGCAAGATTCACAAAATTGCTTCTTCATCCTCAAGAACACCCCCATTCAAACACCAATCAGCGCATACCTAGAACACCCTTTTTAAATACCCATAAAAATATCAAGAACTTCAACTTCTACATTACACAAGGTTATCTAGGGTTCACTAAGGTAACACAGGGTGGTTAAAAGATTTTTATAGGTGGTTTACATGGTGTACATGTGGTTAATGTGGATAGTGTATTCCCAGAATAGGTCCGGCCAGAAGGCACTGCTATGGGGGTTTCATCTTAGAGAGAGAAAGTGGCCATATATGGGGAGGAGAAAAAGATAACCCTAGTGCTACCTCACATACGTTTATAAACTACAAGATATGTCCATGCCGAATTGATCTTGGTCTGGAGTCCATGAGAAGTCAAAACATGGCAAAAATCAATGGCTATAAAAGAAATAACGTATGATAGGAATTACGCCCAGGACTTATCTGGCAGGCGCAATCGACCGACCTGGGGACCCGCAGTCGACGACCCCAATGTGTACAATCCCATTTTTTCATTGCTTTGACCACATCATTGTTACATATATTTTTTGCACCCTAAATATTTTGTCAATTTTTTTTTTATCGACCACGAGAAATATTACAAAAATCGCACAAGACTCCAATCTTATGTGTCATGTAGAGTCAAAAGTGGGCATTTTATTTACCAAGTCCATGTCATGTCCATTCTAATTTTTTTCGTACTTCACCAATGTAATCGTACCAACTAATTTAACACGGATATTCATCCATGCGGACCATGCAACATAAATTTTTCTTTTTAATTCATACGTTCAGCGCGTCACTTTATGTACAATTCGGCCTATTTCCTTATGCATTTGTTTCTCCAATATTTTCTTCTGATAAACTATTAAATTGAAAATTTATTTATTTCTAGGGCGGGGTATTACAAACTTCCCTCCTTAGGGAATTTTGTCCTCGAAATTCTAATTCCACTAATCCCCAACTCATGGGGTCACCCAACTTCCATTCTAAGTCCTAGAAATCATCCAAGACAAAATCATCGATGTACTCAACGCTAATATCACCAAACATCTAGCATGATCCATGATCTAATGATCACCATATTGTAAACTATGAGGATACATACTCGACCCCGGGTTTCCATTAGCCTTATGCTTAAGTCTGAACCCATTCCTAGAACTACCTATACTAGTAACTAAGGCCTACTTGAGACTCTATGAGCCAACCATTCTTATCGATCAATGTTTACCCAAAATAAATCATGACACAACCAACCTTTATATCTACCATGCCATTCTCTCACTCCAAGGAGGAATGATTTCACTAATCACTATTGCACGCTGGGTTTACACCTTCCGCTGTGCACTCTAATGAACCTAACACTACCTTAGATATCTCATCCTTGAGTACTCACTCATGTCTACTTCAACCCACTCATCGTGGCAAAGAAATATTGTATGCTAAGTTTCCCTCTATTTACAACACTATACTCTATCCACAAGCCATTATTCAACTCATCACAAATTGAGCCACCGACTTCTGAGCCGACCAGTCAATAGTCCACTAGACTATAGGAGATTGACTACAAATAAATCAGATATCCGAAAGCATAGCCACCCATACACAAGGTTTTATGCAATAAAATTATTTTCCTCAGATGTGTCCACCCAACTACCAAGCTTCATTGGCCAAACCTTGCCGACCATGCTCTTTCGAGCTTAACCACGCCGTTCTAAGACATGACACCAATATAAGTCACCTTATATATGAGAATACCTATTCTCGATTACTGAAGACAAAAGGAACCTACTAGAGTCGGAGGGACAAGCAACCGTCCCCCGAAATTTTTCCCATATGCAACCGATCCTAACATATTAAAGCGAACCTACATTGTATACTCGAAGCTATACCACCCATTATAAAACTCTCACTGAGTACTACATTTGTCTATACACACTCCCTTAGATCATTAACCACGACGAATCGAATCTTGACTATTCATTCTCATAATCCGATCACAATTTATGAATCAGTAGTCCTCAAGGAAATCAATGCCAGACTTCCCTCTTTAGGATCAAGGCCCTACTTTCCGCACCCTTAGCGTAAGCACACCATTCTAATTAGCAGATACCTCCGCCTTGTCCATACCAGCCTCATCCAAAAACTAGTGACAACATCACCAACCCTGGACACCTAGGTAATCATCTTCATTAATATATCATGATCAAATTCCAAATTCACTAGGCATTACTTGGTCCAATCGAGGCACTCACCTAACTATGTCCTTTTGACCACGAGCTTTTTCCATCAATTTATCTTCAATTTTTCACCTAGACGGTATTCACGTGATGACCACACTCACCGTCATTAGCACCCTAAGGGTGACTGACATCACATTGGGATACAATTATAACCCACATCCACTTGTTAATACATGCCAATAATTAATCCTCACATTGATAAGGTTGTTGTACCATATGTTGTCGACACCCCGAAATAATAATCATGTCTTAATGTTACCCTTCCTTTGTCTCCGTTTGCAAGCCTCCACATGGTGTTATCACTCTAGCCTCGAATATATTTCCTAGTGTGTCTCAAAGTAGAATATCACCACACCTATACTGGTCATTCCATGACCTTCGAGGACCACTCATAAGAGAATACCACTATCACCCTACCTTAGGAGTTACACCGCTCATCGGTGCAGAATGGAAAGCAATACCCAGCAGGTACACTATGTAGATATTAATCTGGATCATCACCTGACCTCAACCAAATTATTACTAAGAATACTATTTGCTCTTCTTACCGGACTTAATTGTCCTCCTAAGAACACCAAACACACTTCACATGAAAGTCCCAATTTGATGAGAGTTCATCATCTACATGTTTATCAACCTAGGTACAACCTTCAAACCTTTTGATACCCACATTGATATTACTTCATGCTTGCAAGGACACTAGTCTACAAGCTTCTAACCGTAGTGTACCTAAATCCTCGAACACCTCAAGAAATCACAAAATTAAATATGTGTCCTCAATGATGCCACACTCAAATTATTTCCCAAGGGCAACTCAATGTGCATGTGAACTATTCACACCCTAGGATCTCCTAGCACCTAACCCTTAACTTGGTGGATAAAATGAGTTTCAATGCTTAGATAAAAATCATACATTCTCCCAAACAATTGTGACTATAAGTCATGTATAAACTATAATTATTTCTACCACCAATTATGGCAAAACACAGGCGCCATATGCAGTGTATAAACCTGAAAGTCCTCCTTACCCATATCCTCGATGATATTTCAACTATAGCTATCGAATTTCCTTGCTATGTGAATATCATACTATGTGTCAAACCACAGGCCAACACATCTCTGCTATTTTTGGTAGGATATATACGTCAATTATTGCCTATAAACACTAAGGCCCTCACCATTAACCCTGCAAGATATCTTATTCCTCAATACCACACTACAATCACCAAACTATAAATTAACACCACCTAGGATTTTGGTAGCACAAGGTGCGTCGGGTATCGCCCAAGGGGAGGCCCACCCTAACAAAGCCGCAAGAATTACTATTCTAAAACATCACAACTTAATTTCTTAATACCAAGTCACTATGATTACCTAGGTTCACTCCTAGGCTACCTTAATCATCAGTATTATGTAAACTCATATCGTAGTCAAGGTACATAAATCTAAACATACCAAATTCAAGATCATAACCAAGAGACCTAATACTTTCTCAATAAGGGACTAACACTTATAAGACCTTACCCAGTCGCTTATTTCTATCGGGAAATTCACAAGTTTCCATTTAAGTCGCAGGGAATACTTCATAACATTACTATTACTACTAAGGCTTCTTAGTAGGATACATGACACGATGTATAACCCATACACCCCCATGTATACACTACCGGTGTTACTAAAGGTCCTATTCATCAAATGTTGCATTACTCCTTCAATCATTACCCGATGGTTTACCTAAGGTTTGCCACAAATGGCCCATTACTCTATTTACGTCTCGCAAGGTACATTCGTCGGCTAACAACCACTAAGGCATTCACCCACAAGGATAACATCATACTTAACTAAGGTTGAAGGTTCTTATCCCTAAGTGTTGACCCACACCAATTTACCTTCTCACCAAATTCACCATCAACCACGATATTAACCATGGATCGAATTTTCCTAATCATCACATCGATATTGACCTCTCATATGTGTCACATCCAAGGTTACATATTATTTAAATCATAATTTATCCTTACATAATTATGACACCCTAAAAATCAATCCTTACTGTTGGTTATTCACAATATGGTGCCAGTAAATTGTGAATAACCAACATTAATATCTCCAAAGACTGTAAGTCATTAAGGGTTGAAAAAACACTCACGCTACAAACCACGGTGTCACCACTGACTGGCTTACATGGATACCCGTACATTATCACATACTAAATTAGAAATATGGATGCTGTTTAAAATTAACTTGATAGTATGCCACTTAGAACTAACTTACTAGCCATGATAACCCTGTTGACCTTACCGTCAAGGACAGGACTCATAACCGTCATCAGACTAAAGTTACTGGCCCAAACCAACACCGACGTCGAAAGATCTAATACCAGCCTCACCATGTCACACATGAAATAAACCTTGAACCTAGAGCTCTGATACCATTTGTAATTCCCCGACCCAAATTTATGGGTTACCCGTGAGTCAACCCGGTCCGAACCATGCGTTAGGTGTGAAGTGCAATGAAACAACCTAAATAATGTTGCTAGTCCTGTTTTATTTTAATTAACATTTCACTTATTAGTATGTGATTTTAATTTCGAGATGAACTACATGAGGGACCCCTGGGGAACACCCCGAAGTCCAAGTAAACAGAGCTACTAACGTAAATCTAAATAAAACATACTTAGCTCTAAAATGCCCTCAAAATACAAAACCGCTCCCAACCTGTTGTAACAAAGTGCGGATGTGAGCTTATGCCGAGTGGGATTTATACAATCAATATAGAAACAAACGGAAGAAAGTAATACTCACACGCTACAACCGTATGCAAGCAAAATATGTATATATCTACATATGTATACCTTTTAAATATATATATGCCAATGCATTAACCATTATACTTTCGAAACCTTACTTACCAAGATTAATTTACCTTATTCTTATTATAGGCTTTCTCCTTTCATACTTAAAATTCTAACCTTATTTAACACACCCAGTTCAACATTTGAAATCATTACAGTTGATTTACTCAACCCATTCCTTTAGTAGAATTTAACCCCTTTCATTCATTACTATACACTTTAGTATTTTCATTGAAATCACCATCTCAACACATGCATTCACCATGTTTAGAAAATACCTATTTAATCTTTGAGAATTCTTTTTACAACACATTCTTGTGTTAAGTATGGGTTTAACCCTTTTTGTTGCTCAACCGCCCATTTATCCACTTTCTGGTAATCTTTTATCATTCCTTTATGGACATTACTAGATTTATGCATTTACATGTCCATTTCACCTTTATCGGAACATTTATTTTGTGCATTCAAGTTATGTTGTATTAACACATTTAGCACACAATCCATTTCTTGATATGTTCCATATTTCATTTTACATTTCTCAAAATCTCCCTATACCGCATACTTATATGGGCTCCACACCGATGGATATGCGCCCCATATGCTCTAGACAACGGTTTATGGCTTTTCACCCAAGGGGCTCTAGGCCCTTTTTGCTCATTTTCTGATTTCATAAGAGTCTTTATTAATGTGTTTAACATTTTATATATGTCCAAAATCTTCCTTATTTACCGGTCGAAGCCAAAATCCCTTACTTACCATCCATTTTTCCCTTAGCACTTGGAAAATGATTTCTTTCTCTTTGAAATTCTTTATTCACACATACGTCAATTTAACACCAAAATCATTCACGCTTAGTATGTAATTCACTATTCACCCCACACTTGTGTAAAAACATTTTTTGGCATTTTCATTCCATAAAAATAGTCCATTTCAAGTAAATCACCAACTTATCCTTTATTTGCTAAAATTTAGCACTTACTCCGTTATCGAGTGTTATTTTTTCACCAATGGTTATTATGTTTCTCATTTAACAATTTAATAATTTTTCTCCATTCTTAACACTTTATACTTTAACACTTTTAATATATAAAACAATACATTTTTACATATTAACGCCCCATATTCAAGACATTTGAATTAAACACTTTATTTATGGGCTTTTGCATCTCAAAACCCACTTTGTTGTTAATCACACATTTGAACCCTTTGACTTCCATTATCAACTTTTACACCACAATACATGTAAAAAACTTATTTTTTGTACATCTAAACATTTAACCCACTTTACTTTCTAAATGAATTTCATACACCTTAAAATTCCTATTAAGGTGAGAGTTTCCTTTTCTCATATTCATCTTCATTTTTCACAAATAATATCACACTTTATTTCACAAAATGTCTTTAATAAACCAAATGCATTTATTTGTATAAAATCACTTGATTTAGCTCTTAAATACCATTCTAACACATTTTAGTTCATAAAATGTTCAAGACATAGATTCTAGAAATTTTCTATGTTTTCAAACCCTTTTTAAATCAACCTTTTTAAACCCATTATTCATTCAATGCCAAGATGATTACCAAAGAACACATGGGTGCAAATTTAACATATATACTACATATATTCGGCCTAATATAAGTACACGAGTATGCTGATGTTATACCACACTTCAAACTTATATGAAAGTTAGTTTTTCCCTACCTTAAAGATCTTTATTAAGTGGTGTAGATGGTGTAGAAGATGGAGGACCCTCCCCCCCCCCCCCCCCGACTTCTAAAGGTGGCCTCTTGGGGGTCTATAAAAGCCCTTAAAGTTATCTCCAAGCATGCTTCATGAATTTGCTTCTTCTTCATCAAGAACTCCCGCCTTCAAACCCCCATCAAGATATACCCAAAACACCCTCCTCAAATACCCATCAAAACATCAATAACTTCATCTTCTACATTACACAAGGTTACCTAGGGTTCACTAAGGTAGCAAATGGTGGTCAGAAGCTTGATAGAGGTGGTTTACATGGTGTACATGTTGTTAGTGTGGATGGTGTATGCCTAGAATGTGACCGTCCAGAAGGCACTGCTATGGGGGTTTATTCTTAGAGAGATAAAGAGAGAGAGAGAGAGAAAGTGGACACATAAGGGGAGGAGAACACGATAGCCCTAGTGCTCTCTCACCTATGTTTACACACTACAAGATATGTCCATGCCCAATTTATCTTGGCTTAGAATCTATGAGAACTCAAAATGTGGAAAAATTAAATGGCCATAAAAGAAACAGCGCACGAACGAACTCCCGTCCAGGCCTTATTTGGAAGGCGCGGTCGACCGGCCCTGAGGACCTGTGGTCGACCGAAAACATTGTGTAAAATCCCCTTTTTATATTTTTAGTACCCTAAATATTCGGTTAAATTATTTTTATCGGCCACGAGAAATCCTATAAAAATCACGCAAGTCTCCAATCTTATGTGTCGTATACCATCAAAACTAGGCATTGTACTTACCAAGTTCGTGTCATGTCCGTTCCTTGACTAATTCATGTCATACTTGACCAATGTATTGGTACAAACTAATTTAACATGGATATTCATCCATGCGGACCATGCAATGTAAATTTTTATTTTTAAATCCCTACGTGTGATACGTCACTTTATGCACAATTCGGCCTTTTTCCTTATGCATTTGTTTCTACAATATTTTCTCCTCATAAACTATTGAAATTAAAATATTTATTTCTATTGGCCCAACATCGACTGTCTGTGGTATGTATTTCTGATCGATCTTCATGATGTCATTTTTAAGTGTATAGTTGTCTTACTTTGACCATGCTCCGCTGTATGTTATCTACGCGTCCATGGCTTGCACTATCTTGTGAAAGAAATCCTTGGTTAATCATGTAGCCTATAACGAACTTTCTGAGGGAAAAAAGATGCTGAAGGCTGGTTAAGATAAGGTTTCTGATGAGGTGAAAGAAAGAGACGGGGGCAACTGATGACTAGGACTGAGGAGTTGAGAAAGATGGAGGGAGAGAATTCGGATCTCAAAGAGAAATTCAACACCGACGATGTCAAAATCCAGATCTTAAATGATGCCCTTGCAGCGAAAAGAGAGAAATTTGAAAGAGAGAAGTCCACTCTTACTTCAGAGCTGTAGATTGCTCGAGACGCTCTAGCCAATGCTGGTACTACTTCTGTTGAAGCCTTCAGGTCTTTGACTGACTTTAACACTGAATGCCTGGGATACTTCTTGGATGGATATAAAGATCTCAATAAGAGGGTGTCCACTCACTTTCTTAATATCGCTGAAACCATTAACGATTGGCAAGGAGACGATGAGGAGGCTTCCAAACTAGCCGGAGAAGAGGGTGATGGTCTGTTAGCTGATGTTTGAATTTGATAAACTACTCTCTATTTTTATTTCACTTATGTTTTTTGCTGAAAAATGTTTTTGTAACCTCAGAAATCCTTTTTATGATATCAAACTTATTGAGTTTTTTCCCTTTAAAATATGGATTTATTGATTTCTTTATTTTCATCTTATTGATTTATTGAAGATACTATTCGGTGCTTCTGTTCGCAACCCGTGAGGTCATACAGAGTTTTCAGGTAGTGTACCTCTGATGGTGAAATGATACAAGTATCATTGTTCATTACTTATGAAGTCGTACAGATATTAGCCAACCACGTTGCGTACAGACCTGTGAGGTCATACGATGAACGTAGCCAACTACCTCGTTCATGACCTCTGAGGCCATACAAGGGTTTGGTAAGACTTGAGGAATCAAGTCATTTAACTATTCACGACTCGTGAGGTCATACATATTTTTTAGCTGACCACATTATTCATGACCTGTGAGATCGTACATGTGGCCGACCACCTCGTTCGTGAACTGTGAGGTTATACAAGATTTTGGTAGACTCATGGAAATAAGTTTGTTCAATTTTGACTGTTTGTGGCCTATAAGGTTATTGACGTCTTTATCTTGACGCTGTTATTTTTGGCAGCACCGCTTTTATACATTTATCGTATACAGAGAAAAAACAATGAAACAAGGGAATAAAACATCATTTTATTAACTGAAATGGTGCATGCTACATAAATTAAATAATTAATAGGCTACTTATAATACTTCCTAAGATGCTCTGAAGTCCAGGGATTTTTGAACTGCTCACCCTCCAAAGTTTCAATCTGACAAGTCCCCGGCCTGACGAAATTGGTTACCCTATATGGCCCATGCCATCTTGGCTCTATCTTATTGTTCTTTTGTATCACTTTCTTGAGGATGTAGTCCCCCTCTTTCAATATGCTCCTCTTCACTCGGTGGTTGTATTAGTGTGAAACTCTTTGCTGATAGGTGGCCACGTGAAATGTTGTATTCTCTCTAACTTGCTCAACCAGATCAAGGTCCAGCCTTCTATCCAAATCACTTATTGAGGAATCAAAATTAAGAACTCTGTGACTAGGAGCCCTATTTATATGGGGATGACTTCTTCTGTGCCGAAGGTGAGCATATATGGAATTTCTCTAGTGGCTATTCATGATGTGGTTCGGTATGCGGAGAGCACACTATGGAGTTCATTGATCTAGTTCCCCTATACATCATCAAGTCTCCTTTTGATCCCGTTTAAGATCATCCTATTGGTGACCTCGATTTGTCCGTTTCACTATCGGTGCCCGGGTGCAGAGTGTAGCTTTTGAATCTTAGATCTAGCACAGTAGTCTTCAAAGTCTTGATTGTCAAACTGCGTGATGTGATGAGTGATAAATGCGAAGGGCATAAAATAGTGGAATATAATTATTTCGAGATAAATTGAAATACCCTTTCTTATGGCATGTACACTAAGGGATAAACTTCTGCCCACTTAGTAAAGTAGTTTATTGCCACTACGAGGTACTTGTATCTTCTTTATGTTCTTGGAAACGGTCCGGCTAGTCCTATTCCCCATATGGAAAATGGTTAGGGTGACACAATCGGAGTTAATGGGCCCATGTGAAATGGGGAATCTTTGTAAACATCTGACACCTATCACATCTTCTTGCATAATCTGTGCAATTAGCCTTCATGGTCGGCCATTAGTACCCTTGGGTCACTATTTGCATAACCAACGAGCTTGCATCCAAATGTGCTCTACAACATCCCTCATGTAACTCTTTAATGAGTTTGTTGACTTCTGTTGGATGAACACATTTCAGAAGTGAGACGGTGTATCCTCGCCTGTACAATGTTCCTGCTTCCAAGACTTACAGGGCTTCCTTATGGAGTAACTTTTTGGCCTCATTTGAGTCTACAGGATGATCTTTGTCTTCAATGTATGTGTGTATAAGATCCATCCAGGAAGGTTTGAGGTTTACCTCCACTACTTTATGTAGTTCTTCCTCAATGCTCCTCTGTGCAAGTACTTCAATTGGTATGGTTCTTCTCAATAATGTTCTGGTCGTCGAAGCTAACCTGGATAGGAAGTATGCTCGTACATTTTCCAACCCCGGTATTCTCAGTACTTTTCTTTCACAAATCGATCCAGACTTTGACAAACTATATGTAGGTACCTTGGCATAGACTCCTCCCTAGCTTTGTAAACTCCCAATATCTAGTTAACGACTAGTTGGGAGTCGTTGTATACTGCGATGTGCTTGGTGCCTACGGACGAGGATAGGCCAAGCCCAGGGATAAGGGACTTGTATTCTAACTCATTATTGGATGCTTTAAATTGCATTCACAGGGAATATTCCAGGTCTATGCCATCTGGTGTGGCGAGTATTATGCCAACACCAGTTCCTGCTGAACAAGATGATCCATCAACGTTTAATTTCTAGATTGGCGGTGGGATTTGTCATGTTATCCATTGTCTTCTTTGAGGGATCCCTCTCCTTAAGGAGTCTTCTTGGAGTTTCCTAATTCCATGGATTCTTCTCGGTGTTGTGGTTTGCTATTAGGGGTAGAGCTCTCTCCTCGAGGAGTCTTCTTGGATAGTTTATCATTGTAGGTGAATTTCGTAATAAGTTCTTCTAACACCTACCCTTTTATTGCTCTCCTCAATTCTTATTGAATATTGTACTCACCCAGTTACACTACCCACGCCATGAACCGACCAAACTTTTTAGGTTTTTGAAGAATTTTTCATAGAGGTAAGTCTGTATACATCACTGTGGTGTGGGATTAGAAGTACGGCTTCATCCTTCACAAGGCTTCCCTCAGTGCTAATGCTAGATTCTCTATTTAGGGATACCTAACTTCATGCCCCAACTAGGCTGTGTCGGTATAATAAACTGGTTTCTAAACCTCTTTTTCTTTTCTTACTAGTGACGATCTGACGGTTGATTCAGATACGATAAGATATAAGTTAAGTGTTTCCCCTATAACTGTTCGTGACAAGAGGTACGGGGAGCCTATGTAGCGTTTTAACTCTACTAACGCATTTTCTCATTCCTCATTCCCTTCAAATGACTTTCGCAATACCTTGAAGGAAGGCAAGCATTTATTAGTGGCTTTTAAAATGATCCTGTCTAGCACTACCACACGCTTGATTAGTCTTTGTACTTCCTTCTTCGTTATTGGAGATTTCATGTTACGTAAAGCCTGGATCTTATCAGAATTACCTTCGATGCCTCGCTAGTTTATGATAAAATCCAAGAACATTCCTCCCTTCACTCCGAAGACACACTTGGCTGGACTCAACTTCATTTGATACTTATTTAATTTATCAATGGTGTAGCCAACGACCTTAATGTGGTCGGCGACCACTTTTTTTTGGTGAGCATATCGTCCACATAAACCTCCATGTTAACCAATTTTTGGTCCTTAAAAAATTTATTTACCAACCTCAGTTGGTGGCCATTTTTAAAGCCAAACATCATGACATTATCACAGTAGGTACCTCTATGGGTTATGAAGGAGTTTTTTCTCTATCATAGGGATTCATTCTGATCTGGTTGTAACTGAAATATACATTCATGAAATTGAGGAGTTCATATACTATTGTGGCATCGACAAGGTGGTCAATCCTCAGTAGTGGGAAATAATCTTTCGGGCAGGCTTTGTTCAGGTCAGTGAAATCGATGCACATCCTATACTTGTTCTTTTTATTTTACACCATGATCACGTTAGCCGTCCATTTCGGGTACATGAATTCGTCAATGAAGTTAACTTTTCATAGTTTAAGAACTTTTTCCTCAAGAGAGAGGTTTTTATCGACATCGAAAACCCTTTGTTTCTGCTTGATTAACCTTATGACTGGAAACACATTCAATTCGTGGCACATGAAGATGATATTTATTCCCGACATGTCCTCATGGCTACAAGTGAATAATGTTTTATGCTGTCACACAAAGTTGATAAGCTTTTTCCTTAGAACAGTATCTAATGACTACTCGATCTGTACTGTCCTCTCTAGGTGACTGTCATCAAGTGGGACTGCCTCAATTTCTTCAGTAAGTTGTCCCTTTACTACTTTTTCCTTATCTCGAGGATCGATGGTCTCGATATGGAAGGTGATCATTAGCTTCTTCCATTCTTCCTAGTTTACCAAAATGAAATATCATTCACGCACCACCTTTTGATTGCCTTTGATGACGCCTACTCCGAAGTGAGATGGAAACTTCAAAGCTTGGTGCAGAGTAGATGGGATGGCTTCTAATTTCTTCAAGTTAATCCTTTTAAAGATAACATTATAGGTGAAAAGTACATTCTTATCAATGACAAATAATTGTATTTTCTTTGTTCGATTGATCTAACAGGTGCCGATCATAATTTCCAGTTCTACCGTGTTCAGGGGGTTCACTCTTTCTCCTAAAAATCCTATCAAAGGCTGATGATAGAGTGTGAGTTCCATGTCCTCAAGCTTCAACTTCTTATAATATCTGTAAAACATTACTTTTATGGAGATTCTGTTATCTACAAAGATCCTCTCTACTCGTCATTCTTAGATGACCATAGTGACGACCAGAGGGTCATCGTGGGGGTATAATACCCCGGCATGTCGTCCTTTGAGAAGCCGACGATTAACTTATCATTGTTCACCTTTCGTCGCCAATTTCTTGAGCTTGTTGTCAAGTTTACCTGTGCTTTCTCACAAGATTAAGCCTAGTTTAGATATGGTTTCCTTTCTGTGGGGTCCTCTCCTCCGTTGGATCCACCTCCAACATCACATATGGGTTCCTTGGTTTTTTTGGAAGATCTGGACCGTCATTAAAGTCGTTGTCCCTTACCCCTTTCTTATTGGCCACCCTCCGACAGGGGGATTCTAATCGTCTCTTGCTTTTGCCTTCTCCGGGGTTTGATCGACAATCGTTATCCACATACTTGGATAGCCATGGTCCTTGTCAAATTTATAATACGTTCTTCCATCTCTCTTATTCATCAGCATTTTCAGATTTCCCTACTATCTGAGATCTTTTCTTTCCCGAATTTTCTCCAGGATGTGGTGGAATCCAACTGTGAGTGGCATTTACTCATCGTACTTCCTCGGCTTATCACCCTTTTTGTCATTTTCCTCCTACTTCCCATTGATCTTTCCGATCAAGAGCTTCGAGCCATCAGATTATTTGGCCATCATCATTCATGATTTTTCTTGCTTTTACTAGAAGTTTAGTTATGGTCTTGGGTGTATCCATGGCTAATTTCCTGAACATCTTTCTCGATCACAACCCATTCATTAGGGTTGTGATGGAAGTTGGCTCGTCATAATCTACTAGCTCGAATTTTCAGTGTTGAACTGAGTGATATAGTCGTGGGTTATCTATTTTGCCCTTTGGCGGACCCTGATTACTTAGATCCAAAGAAAAATTGCTTACAAATAGGTCTACAAGTTGCTGAAAATTATTGATCTTCCACCTAGGAAGACCGTTGTACTAGATTTGAGGAGAGATGGTTATAGTGCTAGAGAATGCTTGACACCTCATTTCATCCGGTATGGAGTAAACGTGTGCAATAGCTTGATATTATTCGATATGCAGAATGGGATTTTTCCTCCCATCATACTTCAAAGTAATCACTGGTGGCTTGAACTTTAACAGAGTGGGGTATGCCACAATAAAGGATACAAAGGGTGATCCTTTTATGAAATCACGCTAGAGAGGGTTACTCGATTTTGGCCATTTCACCCAGGTGGTTTTCTAGGAACTAGATAGAGCATTTCCATGGATGGTTATCACCTTGGGTACCACCTTCGATCGACTTTTCGGCTCATCCTCGACTTTCAACCGACCTCTCTTCCTGATAAGTCTGCTCGGCTTCAGTAAACCCTCGAGCGGAGTGATGAGAGATCATAGTGGTTGACCTACCTGATACACTTCTTCGAGGACAATCGTGTGAAGCTGCTAGTACTTTCAAGTGGTTATAACATGGGCACGATCAATCAATGTTGATCCTCTACTTAATCTTTCTAACGTGCTAGGGTGTTCCTCTGAATATAATTGATCATCAAAGTAGCTGGGCGACTGGATGGAGGAGGTTGCCCCGGGGTGATATGTTTTATACTACTGCGATCTAGTTTTTTGGGAGGAACTGGCATTAGTGAAAGATCCCACGTTCAATATTCTAGGATTCTACATTACTCACCTACGGTATTCATGTTGCCTCTCCTTATGATGCACTAGAGGAAGTCACCTGTCGACACTCCTATAATGAAGTAAAGCATGGAAATATACATGAATGGCATATATAAGGAGATATTTTATATTTTTCGTTATCAATTGTGTATGTCGTATACCGCTACAACCGTTAAAGAATTGTTCAAGATCATATGCAATAAGACGGATCTGAATTAAAAGTTTTCTTCAACATTCAAGCCTCCCCAATATATTACTTTCGTGATGTTTTTCTCTTATAGAGAGGGTGAATCTACGGTTGATTCAGAGATTTGTAAGGACATTATTTTATATTGTCTGTTATCAATTGCGTATATCGTATACTGCTACAATCGTTGAAGAATTGTTCAAGATCATATGTAACAAGACGGATCCAAATATTAAGTTTTCTTCAACATTCAAGCCTCCGCAAATTAAACTTTTGTAAGGTTGTGTTTTTTGTCCTTAATAATTCACTTAGAATTTTGGAATATTTTTTTTATCAAAAAATTTCTAAGTGTTGGAGTGGAGTTTTTATTTTTTCATCAAAAAATATTTTTTGAAGTTTCAAGGCGAAATATTTTTGGGCGAAAGGAAAAGAAAAAAATATTTTTAATTTTTTCGTTCGAGTGACAGAAGACTTCGTTCGAGCGACATCCCTATGTTGTGTGAAGCTCATTGGAGTGACACGTGTCCTCATCCGAGCGAGATAGCCTTTTCATTTGAGTGATGCGCCTCCTTAGATTTTCTATGAAAAGGCTTTTCTAACATCGTTTTTAATAAGAAGACCTGCGATTTTGAACAGAGACGAAAATTCCTTGGCAGAATTCTTTATCTTCTCACTTTTAGGGCTTTAATCCCATTTGTTTTCAATTCACAATATCCCAATAATTTGTGTGAATTATTTTGGAACCCAAGAACACAACCCGTGTCAAGTTTCTCTTGTAGATAGGATCTCTACTGCTGATCTAGGTTCTCTTGAGGGGAGTATTGGGAGGAAGAGGACTGCATGTCAATAGGGAGTGCTTATGGGCGTTCCGGGACTGAATAGGAGCTACGGTTCTGGCTGACCATAGGTCACATGTCTATGTAGGATTGCTGAGGTAAACTTATTGTAGATTTCACTATGATTGTAAATTGCAATTTAATTCATAGTGAAATAAAAGGTTTTGGCCTTCGGGGATTTTTTCTGAAATCTATGAGTTAGCATATTTGTGTTTATGATGGTTTAACGCGCGCATACACATAGTTGTATGTTTAAGGGCAGATTTAATTTGGTTTAAAATTGACTCCCATTAAATAAGTTTAAATTGGGAATTTGCAAATTTATTTGAATCGATATCGCACACGTAGCATCATTTTTTACAGCATGAGATAAAGATAAAAAATGTGTGTAAGTATGTACAAGTGGGAAAAGCCTAGTAATATATACATGGTGTGAAAAATATGGGTAGACAAGTGCGAGTGATATATGTACGAATTGGGCGTGACATGAGAATTTGTTTAAGTAAGGAAAGCATGGAGATATATGCAAGTGATGTTTAATATATCCTTGAAGCATATCAGATATATAGGTGATGTGAATAATGTGAATATAAACAGGTTGGGATAAGCATATATATATATATATATATATATATATATATATATATAAATGAACATGTAGAATGTGAAAATGTGAAAAAATGAAGTGAATGTGAAATATGAGAAATATACAAATGAATGGAGTATAGATATAACATTGAGAATGTAATAAAAAGGATAGTATATACATTGTTTAAGAAATGATGGTATATACATGTTGACGTCCAAAAGTGGAGATAATAAATAATCAAAAGAGACGATTTATGATAAATAAGAAATATCAAGAATGGGGACGAGAGAAAGTGAACGCTACATTCATGGTGGTACTGCTTTGGTATGTCACTCGTTGACACATATACAGTTTTAGGTTTTCTGATACAACTCGAGGCTTAAGAAGGTGTCAAAAAGTGTCCCCAGTTTCGTAGAGTCGTATCCTATATATATGTGATTTGTATATATTTACAAAGGGAGAGATGGAATTCCCTTATAAGTCAGGCAATGACATCTTGATACATGTTTATCATAATAAATTTGGACGCCTTGAAGTATGGAACAAATTTTGTGATGAGCATTCAGATAATCATGAGATAACAAATTAGGCAATTGTAATCCCATGTGGTTAATAAGGTATATCTCATGTGAATGTGCTCACATGAGTACATATGTGTCCAATATTAAAATAAACTGGTAGGCCGAGCAGTCCAATACTGAGATGACCTCCTTTGGTGATTAAGCCGAGCATAATTGCTAATTCCTTTGGATTATTTAGAACACATTCTCTGCTAAGGTTATATAGGTATAAAAATACATGTGGTGAGAAGATAAGTAATGTGGAGAAAAAAGTGCCTGAATGGTTTAACAGAAACATGACATGTATAACATGGGCATACGAAAGAAAAGGAAGAATATACATGTTAAAATATGGATAAAAGAGATAAAGGAAAACAAGGCCTATATAAATAGTGTTTGGTCCTCTAAAATGTCCCCAATGGAGTCGCCATTGTGGCTATCCTGGGTGCCGCCCTGGGAGAAATCTATGGGAAAGAAGATCCATATCTCTGCTCGCAAGGGAATCCCTACGAGGTGCAAAGGATATGAAGCAGTCAATGTCATGGGTGTGGAAGGGTGTGAATGTGTAGAGATTGAAGGTGCCGACCTTTTTACACAAAATATGAAAAGAGGTAGCCATGTGCAAAGAGACAACATAAAAAGGACAACCTGATACATCCGAAACAAATTAGATCATGGGCTCCGAGACTATGATAAAAAGTATGAAGATGTTAGGCACCCATTTAGCCTTTTCAGTATCTCATGGGCTGTAAAATGGTTTCCTTCTCCTAAAACATGTGTAAAGTGTGTGAGGTGAGGAAGCATACATATATCTAGATAGCATATGAGGATCAAAATCATCGTGTCCGCATCGTGGAAGGGACGATAATTAATTACTTTAAGGAGTAAAACTAACTGAAAGAAAAAAATATAAAGATATGCAGAATATGAATGGTGCTTCAAATCGTGACTCACTATGATAGAGTGAATACAAATGTTAAAGGGATCACTAAAAAGATAAATAAATGAGTAAAATGTCCGAACTATAAGCAATGCACCAGATCATGAACCACTCTAAATAAGTGAATAGTATTGTCAACGGGGAAACTAAAAATTAATCAAATGAAGGATATATACCAACATATGCGATTCATTCCGATTATAACACACAGAAGAATCCTTACCTTAGGAGCGGGATGAGTGATACATCCGGCGAGCGCCGGTGAAGAACGCAAGCAAATATGGAGATCAAGTATTGATATATTCCATCAGGAGAAAGGAGGCAGACTGGGAAGAAGGTCGACCACATAGGGGGAGCGAACCGAAAAGCTCAGCTCTACGGAGCGAAGCAATCTTCCGTACCGTCCCGTTACTCTCTCTATAAAAATAGCCCGCGGGAAGCGCAAAGAGCTAAACCACTAATGACATGGCGAAGGTTACACCTCAGAAAGTTAGTGAAGCTAAGGTTTCGTATGTGTTATATCCTTTCGATCGAGCGACAACTTCTAAGGAAGGCCTTCATTCCCCTTTGAAAGAAGTCAAAAAAGAAAAGAGCGCTAGAGAAATGGAGATAGAGAAAGTTGCAGAAGTGCTTCTAGATGTCATGGAATAAGGCAGAATTTAGAACAACACTTTCCATCTCTTGCTTTCATAGAAAAAATAGAGGAGATGAAATCCCGATTACATTACCGCAGGCCAAAATATTATTTGGAAGAGCAAGCCAGAGAAAAGAAGCGTTGAGATAATACCTTTCATCCTAATCTCATCTACTGAAAAAGGGGGCCTCTTGAACTATAAATAAAGGATTTTTAGGCAGAATTGGCATAATTATTACCGTGAGGATTGAGCTGCTAAAAGAGATTATCCTCCTTTGGGCTGGAAGATCAGATTTATGCAGTCAATAGAAAAAAAAAGAAAAACAAGTATTCTGAAGCCAAATGCTCTTGTATGGGTAGTTGAATAGGGAGAGAAATCCTTTTTTCTCCTTCATATTGAATGTAGTCTATCACTTTGAGGTCATGAGAACCTTGTGAATTGATAGAAATTATGGCATGCATCCCTTACTTATTCAGGGGGAGAGTGGCACGGCCAAACATCATCCCAGAAGCGAATCATCTTACCATTGCCCAACAAAAGTCTGGCCCAAGTTCTGCCTGAAAGTCTCTCTATATCAAATAATACCTTTCTAGATGCAGGATATTTAAGATGTGGGTTGGTCAATCCATTTTTGCCATTAGAGAGGTACTTAGCAGCCAAATATGAGCACCATGGCCTTTTCTTTTCCTTTGGGAATATCCATAGCAACTTCATAAGAAGGGCTGACTTGGTTGAAGTCCACCTCCTTCGTTAAGGTGATTGAAAAAATCCAGACCATAAAAAGATTTTCTTTTTTGTATGGGATATTAGTCAGGATGAACATGATGAGGTCTTATTGCATTACTTTTTTTTTATTCAAACATATCTATCTCAATCTTGTGGAAATTTCCTCTTCAAATCACATCAAGATGAACTTTGAAGGAGTAGGGAGGGCTACTCTGGGAATTCAGATTATGGTGGGGTCATAAGAGATGGCAATAGTGCTGTCATGTGAAATTGATCAAATCTCCTCTAGGGATCAAAGATGCAATCTTTACAGAAGCAAAAACTCTCCTGCATGGTCATAGTTTTGTCCAAACTATTGATTCTTTTCAAGTCATCATATCAAACAAAAATGGATTCTCTTCACATGATTAGATGGGCGAATGGTAATAATCAAGAACCTTGGCGCCTATGCTTTATCCTGATAAAAAATGTCTCAATATATGTTGAGTGAAAATGAATCATTTGAAGAGGGAAGGGACTCCTTTAGCTGACCGTCAGGCTAACTTGGGTGTTAGGCTGTAGTCTTGTAGTCAGTGGATGGGAGGTCTTCCATTCCAGAAGAGATTGTAATTTCACTCCCTCCCCCACTTATCATCTCTCCGTGGGACTTGTTCCCTCTTCAACTCAGCGCTTTATAGATAGGCATTTTGATTGAAAATGCTTTTTTCGGAGGTCCCACCTTACCTTAAAAAAAAGTCGCCGAGCCGAAGGAGCTCTCACAAATAGAATTTGAGTACCATGGAGAAAAGCTAGCTGGATAAACAAGACAGGGATCGCCCGCTCGGTAATGCTATCTTGTGGAGGAGACAAATTGAATATAACAATTGAAACTCATTTTCTAAATCTTTTTCGATATATGAACAAGATTACTATGGAAGAGTTAGTGAACATTGTTCTGACTCATAGCTCTAAGATGACTAGCATGAATGAGCCAGCTTCAACACCACCTAGACTCTTAATCATACACAGACTTGCTAACAAGAGAGGAGGCCCTTCATTCTTCCTCTATGTTGTTTACGGAATCTGGTTCTTTTGGGGTTCTAGTTGATAGTTGTTTCTCAATTCCATCTCTACTACAGAATCGGACATGAGAGTTTCTTCTCATCCAAATCCTCGCGAATGAAAGGATTCAAAAATATTTCATTAAGATATACATGTATTTAATGAATAATACACTGAATCATGGGATTCTTTGAGATTTCATCTAATCTATTAGGAATTTGTATACCTTGTTCGGACTAAACATATATTTCTATTTATAGAAAATATTTATAGAGAATTTCGCGTTATAACGAATCTTTATTTGTTTTTTTCTTTTATCGTAATGGATCTCCCCAAATTTAGCAATCAAATAAAATAAAGCTTTCGTGGGCGAATATTGACTCTCTCAATATCTATTTCAGTTGTAGGGTTAGCCCATGACCTATTAGAATAAATGAATTGGTCACTGGTTCGTTCCGCCATCCCACCCAATGAATCATTAGGATTCGTTTTCAATAGAATCTTTTGCATTCACAGGTTCCGTCGTTCCCATCGCTTCTCGATTAATGGTTAGGTATGAATTATACAATGGAGCTCCTAATGAAATTCGTTCTTGAGACAATCCACTGGTTCTTTCAAGCACCAGGCTCTTGATTTTTAAGTTCTATGAACAGATTCATCTAATTATGGACGAATCAGTATTGATGCTTTATTACACTGCCTTTTATGACCTAAAAGTGCTTGATTCATGAGCTTTACAGGCCGGAGACCTAGGCCTCCCTCCTCTTTTCTCGGATGGGACCTCCTGTCCCTCCCTCGTCGCATAAGGAGTGTCTAAAGACAGAAGTTCTATTTGATCCAGCCATATTTTTTATAACGTTTTCAACCCCCCTCCCTCCTATGTTGTAAAAGGGAATAAAGAAGAAATTCCTTTCTTTATCTTTACTGATACTTATGATTGTTCGGGCATCTATCTCCTCTCCAATGTCTACTAATTATTAGAAAGGCGTTGAGTCAGAAGGCTTCTATCCCTCGAGGTAGGAACGTGGGATGGAGGCGGTAGAGAGAGAATACTGAACTTACCTCCTTTCCAAGCTTGATTCTTGATCTCTCCTTCCACTAAAAATCCGAATCCGAGCCTTACTAGTAAAAGGGCTCTAGTCCAGTCTTCTATCCTCTCTAGGGAGGAGGAGTAAATACAATAGACTTATCTAGTCAAAATAAATGATGGCTTTCAAGCTTTACTAATAGGGGCATAGTTGGAGTCAAAGGTATTTGACTCTTATTTCGGCATTTTAATAAATCCGCTATTACTTACTTCTTTTTAGGGATTTTTGCAAATAATGGTCAGGACAAAACATAGCCCCTTGGAATGAGGACTCTGAGGAGGGGTCGAGTTCAAGACACAAATATTCGTACTCTCCCTCACCCAACTCATCGGATACTATAACAACTATTAGGGCCGGGACGAGAATAAGAAATCTGCCTCGCCTATCGATTATCGGAGAAAACCTTGACCCCCGAGCCTTCCCAAAGGCTATGTGAAACTCTATAGAGGGCATATAACTCCCTAAAAAAATTGGAGAGACGACAATGAATGGTCGAGTAATATTTGGGGATCTATATCATAAGATGAGGTGGAAGAATATTCCGTAAGAGAGAGCCGAGAGATAGAGTAGAAATACCGGAGAATCACTAGGGATAAAGGAATATAACTCCTAGTGATGAAGTCTTCCACTCTATCTATCTCATTCGGGCATCTCCTTGCTTTCTAATAAATAGGAGTACTGAAGAAGCTTGAATTTGCTCTTAACGTTAGTGCGAAGAGAGTAAAGGTATTCCCCTATCCTTCTCTAGGGGATTCATTAGAGGACCTATATTTTTTCCTGATTGTCCATTGATAGACACGAATCTATAGCGCTATCACCTATTTTTGTTGAGATTCTCTTATACAGCGAACTTGTTTAGGTCAAAGAAGAGAGAGGCTAGGAATCAGGAATCTTTCCCTTTGCATTTCTTATATGAAAAAGAAAACCACTAGGAGCCTATTCTTTGAACCTGAAAGATTGGATATCTGGCATTTCCAGTAAGCCTTTGTTTGAAAGATGTTGATGCATTTTTGGTGATGGTAGAGCCCTTTTACTAGTAAGGCTCGTAAGTGAGATTTGGGCACCTTATCAGACGAAGTTGTTAGACCGCTTTGGATAGTTTGTATTCAACCTGAAAAAACCTGACGTCACTTGTGTTTTTGCAACATCTTCGGTAAGTTCTGTGCTGGTTGTAGAATTCGAAGATATGATGAAATATCCTAGGTTCCGCATCAGAGTTGGCACAACGAATGCCCATAAACTAAATGGGGGGACCCAACTCGATATAGTGAGCTTGATATCTCATTTGCTAATATTCCCCTATGAAAGGATTTTTTAGAGGAGCTTACTAATATATAAGGCAATGGAATTCCTCTGCAAGGCTTTAGTTTGTCATAAGGTTCCTCCTGTACGCCTGGATTCGAGTATTTGCCGCTAGTGCCCTTACCGGAAATGGGTATGTATTGAGAGTGAAGGGATTGATTTCTCTCACGCATTGAGAGTTTTGGATGAAGCCTTTTCTTAAGGAATCTTGTATCTTGACCCGCGTAGATATTGAGTCTAGTCCATGCATATTGCCTTTATGAAATGAAAGAGCTCTTTCTGAACAGGGTTAGAGTGAAGGAGATGATCGAGTTTTTAAGTTTCGATGGGCTTCTTTCTCCTGTAAAGTCGAACCTAGTTAGGAGTGAGTCTTTCCTAACCCAAAACGTTGATGGATATTTCTAGGCTGAGCTTAGCTCGCTCCAAGGGTGGAGTGGAGACTTCCTTTCCCATATCGTTTTTCATCCATTGGGATGATATCTTTCTTTGATGGTCTGTCAATATATCATAATGTGTAAACCTTGTGACACGTGTAGTGTTTATTGGTTTGGGTAGTTAATCAATGTATAATCTAGAAAATGATTTTCGGCGGATGAAAAATGACATTTTTGGACTCAGATTTTAGTTTACCCCGTTGTTGATTGGTGCGGTGATTTTGATAACTGCGTATCTACTGAAGGTATAGTGTTCTTGCGAGTGGGAGGTATGGCATCCTAGTCTAATCGATGCTTATTGATTGTTGCACTCTAAACCATGGGAGTCGAGTACTTTGTGCGTTATGCCTAAAAAATGGCCAACATTCATACGCCCCATCTATAGTCACTTTTTGCTTTTTTGGTATATCTATTGCTATAGTGGATAAAAGGAAAGAAGAATTGTAATATTACGCATCAAGCATCAAGACTATATAAGATAAGATAAGGTATACTGCTATGCTTAACTATGCGCAAGTATACTATGCTATAGTAGAATCTTATGTTATGCTAGACTACGAAAGCGAGAAACTATCTAAAGAAAAGAAAGAGGAAAGGAGAGCGGTCGAGTGCTCATCGAAATAAAGATGATTTGGTCGAGTTGATTCTATCTCCTTTACCCCACTCGAGCCTGGAGTTGGTAGGCCAAATCCCCCTATAACCCCCCTGCCAAGTGATTGAGTTGAATGAAGCCCGATTCGGAATGAGCCCCGACAGAGGAGTGGAGTCATTCACTTGACCCCAAAATCTAGTTTTTATTCAAATCCCTCCTCAACCCCTGGCCTTAAATAAAACCCAACTAAAGAGGCTTCGGGATATTTTCTTTATTTGTAGCTAGGGATTTATTTATTTGTAGATAGGTCAGGATCGACCGCCTTGACACCTTAGTATCAGGAAGACCAACCCTCCTCGTGCGGGAAAGAGGACAACAATGGCTAGGCCCCCCTATCAAATGTAACTAACTACTAAAGGAAGCGGATCGATCAAATCTATAGTGAGTCCTATTTCAATCGACTTCTTTCTCTTGACTATTGAGGATCTTGATCGGCTAGGTAGGGGAGATCTCCTATCCCAGTTCGTGCCAGGACGAGGATACATACCCGACCCAACCATCAAGGGATTGTCCTAATACTTTAGTCAGGCTAAAAGAGAGATATGGTCTGGAATAGGAATGGGTAGGACTTGGATGCTATGAAGGAGTTGACCAATACTTAGCTTAGGTATTTGGCTCAGGAAGGAAGGGGAAGAGCGGATAAGACAGAATATCGGTTGTTCGGCTCTGCGATTATCCCATATAGAAAGAGTTTGGGAATACAGGGATGAGGTGCTGGCACTTCATCTATGGGAATTGTAGAAAGGATAAAATATGACCCTAATCGTTCTTCTCGGATCGCTCTAGTACGATGGATCAAGGAGGTGCGGCCCTCCCTTATGCTCTCTTTTTAAAAAGTGCTGGATTTTTGAAAAAGGAAGCCTATCCTACAAAGGATAGGGTTATTCGGTGGGCGGTCCCTCTTTCGAATTCTGTTCCATCCATTTTCGGGGGGGGGGGGGGGGGGGAGGGTGGGGATTTTGGGTGGAATTGTTGGCAAGTAAGCCTCTGCCTCTACTTTTTGGAGGGCATCGCTGAAGCCATCATTCTATGCTGAAATCGGGTGTTGATCTGGAGTTGCGTTTGGGTCAACCAACTCTACCATCCTTTCTTTATTAGTGAGTGCCAGCTCTCCCGACTCAGCTCGTGGCCTAGCAACCATCTCCATCTAATGGGTTATAATTCAATACATCGTGCTCTAACACTACATGCAAGGAGCTACATGAAAAAAAAGGAAAGAAGAGAGCTCACATCGAATACACATTCTTATCTAGCCTAGCTTGTTCTAACCTTCAGGCAAAGACCTTGAGAGATCTCATTAGTTCTTTTCTGTCCTAGATTGATCTAACCTTTTAGAAGCCTGGGAAGAACTTACAGTGAGGTAAGGAAGTTTAAGGTAAGTCCTCACACTAGGATCTCCTCTCTCTACTCAGCTCTTAGCCAAGCAACAGGAAAGCAACAAGAACTGATCGATATAATCTATTCTTATATGGCCTAGCTTGCTCTAACCTTTCAGTTAACAAGGAGCAAGTAGCAGCTATTGCATTCCAGAAACTACCCTTCCCACATACAACTTCACTAAACAAGAGGAGCGTAAAGCCACTCGACTATAAATGAGAGGAGCGTAAAGCCAAGCTAAGCTATTCCATTAAAACATGTCCTTACCTCCTAGAGCTATCACTTGAGAGAGATTATTTGACATAATACATCCTAGCTTGCTCTAAATCAAAAGGAGAGACTCTCAAGAGAGGGATAGAGATAATGGCTTATAATGCATTATTTATTCCTATAGCCTCTTGGATATAAGGAGGAAGATAGATACAAACTCATCTATTCTTCTATCCTAGCGTGCTCTAACCATAAAGGAATTATTAAACATCCAACTACCGAGCTATAAGAAGAGAGCTACTAGAATCTAGGCTACATTCCCATCTAGCTGCTATAGCTGATAGAAAGGGCAGACCTTAGCTTAGTATGGAGGGCAGACTACCTTCTTACAGAGTGCTATATCCCTAGAAGAGCATACCATATTAGCATACTCTATTTCTATGGTATGATACTCGATCTAGATACCTAGCAATTAGAAGAGTAATAATAGCAGATAGCTTGCCTAATAGAAGGGAGCTCAGGGCCGGGAAAGCTTCTATCCTTATGAAACTAAGAGGCAACGGAGGAAGGCAGTGCTGGGCCTAAACCCAGAAGGAAAGACTTTAGATTCGCTAGCTCGGTAAGAACAATTGGAATACAAGGACGCAAGGATGGGATCGGGCTAGAGGACTCTCTATCGTCCCCATCATCCTAACAGCCGATCACGCAATTAGAGCTACGAACAGTTTGATTGTTCTTGGGAAATATAATCAGTAACACAATCAGGGGTACCAGGCTTGCCTAAATATCAGGATAAAAGGAGGTCTAGGAAACTAGGCTGTTGACCGGGCTAAGGTAACGAAGTTAGATCTAGATTCACGACTGACTTCCTCTACAAAAGAAGTTGTTGAATAAGATGTTGGAGAGCCATTCCCTTAGAACAGGCTCGAAGGAAGGTTTTGATTCTGGGGTCAGCTGGGATCAGGATTTCACACTAAATGAAAGAGAGAGCGAAAGACCCATTATGAAAGTACCAGACAAGTAAGGACGGGAACCCAATCACGAGGGGGAAAAACACCCCATTGAGGGAGGAAATAGCCCTATATTCTATTCTCTTACGAGATTTGGAGGAAAAAGAGGTTTATGAAAAATCATCTTGCCTCTAGGAAGAATAGAAAGAACCTACTCTCTTACACAATCAGTTTTGAACTAAGATTCTCCTACTTATATTGAGAGTGACCCCGGAGAGAGACCCTCTTCTTCTATTGCTCGGGGGATACCACAACACATTTAAGCGAGACCTTACCTCTTATTGACTGGAACACACTCACTCTCGTGTTCCCTACCTTCATTCACTCTTTTAAAGATTTACTAATAAGGGAAAGAAAGCATAGGATTATCTCTCCATATACTCAATATTTAATTCCAGCTTTTGATTTTGAGAGATGGAGCTCTAGAAGTGAAGTTCCAAACAGTATTGGTTTTCTTCCACTGAGACTGAACATCTACCCGTCTTTGGTGATTTGTACCTCGCCTTAGACAAGCAAATTAAAGTTTCATTGAATGAATGAAAATCATAATCTGAATAAGAGTCTGATACTAGACGACTAGAGAAGAGAGAGGCAGGAAAGACAAATCGGACTGACCCTTAACTAGATAAGCTTCTCCTTCTATTTTAAGAAACCAACCAAAAGGAAATAGTTCACCTTGGCAGAGTGACCTGTGGAAAGATCGATCTCTGGATTATATGAAATGCAGTTCAGTGGAATTCTAGTGAAAATAGAAATCTGAAAACAAAGAAAGAAGATAATGAAATTGAATTCCATTAGCAAAGATTGGTCTACTGGTCTACGAGATTACTGTTTAGCAAATGAGCTGAGAAAAATCAGTCTCACCTAGATTTGCTCTATAAGACACCTCAATAAGGAAAAATCAAAGAAAGGATGAGGCAACGTAGGCAGTTCCATCCACATCTAGCGAAGGAAGATTACCCCGCGGGTGCTTACTCTCAGTCTCAAGGAAAAACTTTTATGACTGGGCAGACATACTGAATAGGCGGAGAGAAGGAATAGACCTAAGAAGGAAAGCCCCTCGATACAAAGGAATTGATCCCAAGCAGCAGGTAATAGGACAATTTCTCAAAGGCTTCTCCTACAAAGACGATCGGGAATGGGGCTCCCCTGCAACCTAATTCCTTCCTTCTCACCTGAGTCTTAATATAAAAGAAAGGGAATTGTCCTTGATATGGCTTCGAAGACTATTAGGCATGGACTGCTAGCAGACTGGAAAGAAGGACTCGCTACATCCTCAAAACAGTGATAAGTACCTCAACGAATAGATCAAAGTCAAGACAAGAAGAAAGTCTTTCCGATTCCTTTTGGAGAGAGGTCAGGTTGACTTTCGACGTCGTGTCATCTCGTATTTGATCTAGATCTTATCAATGGTTAGCTAAGATTTAAAGAAAACTCTGGACGAGTGCTCTGGTCTTTCTATGGCTCTAGCGTCGAAAGGCCCCTCGAGTCTTCTGGTAGGATAGAGTAAGAAGACTGTAAGCGCATCTGAGCACCTTTTTCCAGCGATAATATATGGACACTTAGGTAAGTTCCATAACAACATGGATTAGGATGAATCTTCAGAATACTAAGCCTTGTAGGAATACTAGCAAAATCCAATGTGACATGTATTAGAGGGCAAGGGCTATCTTTACTCTTTATCCTGAGAGGGAGAAGGCTTCCCCTTGACTATTTTTTTTATGGAAACCTCGCATTCAACCTCCTCGGACATTAACATTGATCTAGTTTAGGCAGCTTTCAGTCCTGGGAAAGGAAGGTAAGGTGAAATCCTATTCTTAGATTAAGAACTGAAGTATGTCATCCCCTTTAGCCCATCCACATTGGAGATAACATAAGACATGGAAGGCATAACCGAAAGTCCCCCATCTCTCTTGAGAACGATACCCTTTTTCCCAAGCGATTCTCTTGTGTGCGTGGATATCCTTACTTTCGATGTCATATTCTTATACGATGCATGCCTCCTCTTCCGAATAGCATCATTCTCTGCATCCCGGCCCTCTACCTATCCATTCCTTCTTCTCATAACAGACAGCGAAAGACGCTAGGTAACTCTTCAAAACCTTTCCTTCTCCCAGCCTACCGCCCTCTCCAATGCGCTCTTCGCTGGTTGCTTCCCTGCCCGATTTGATAAGAATCTTCTCCCCATTCTCATTTCCACCGCCCACTCTAAGCCTTTTAACACCATTCGTCCGTCTTCCCTAAATTCCAAGCTATCCATAATCTAGGTTTTTTTAAATAAGCCAAGATTGATCGCTAAATTTTTATCTTCGTTCTTCCCTACCTATCTGACTAGGTAAGAGCTTTCTTGCTATGAAATTCGTTGATTAGACGGCTACTATCTATAATAATAGAATTCATCAATGATACTAGACCTTCGAGTGATGTTGAAAGGTAGGTTTAGTTAATCCTAAAAAGAAAGTGGTTAAGCTTTCGGTTTCCCGGAAACTCAGAAATGGCAGAGCATTCTTTAGTTGCGGAGGGAGCGAGCCCTGAATCTATAAGTTGGCCGAATTACCTTATCACAGCATGCTTGTCCTGAGAGTACTGCCCGTGGTCTTACTAAAAAAAAGACCTCTACGACAGCCAAAAGGAAGTTGATCGGACCGGGAACAAGTGAGCAAAATAGGTGTATACAATCAATTTGACCGGGACATTACTCACCATAAGTCGTCATGATTTAGTTATCCTGTAAGTTCAAGACAGAACGACCTGTACCACAACCACTGGCATATGCGGTATGCGGGTGTCAAGTTTAGGTCTAGATGGAGGTTCTCATTCCAGTTCCAGTTCTAGTTCGCTTCGGTGCTATATTGGTTATGCCCTTATATAGCCCTGTGCTAACGCACAGTGCTTCTTTCTACTACGTCATCAAAGGCCGTACAGACTGGTCTAATTAAAAGAATTTCTATTTTCCAGAAGATTTCAGCGACTGCTTTCTTAGTATCTTCCCAGGCATTCAGCGCAGCTTGCTCAGATTCTTCGATCATGGCCTTCTTCTCCTCTAAGTTGGTGTCTTTCAGGCTCTGAAGCTCGGCATGGAGTGGCTCTAACTCAGTCATTAAGGAGTCATAGTCTCGAGTGACATCACTCTGCCTCTTCTCAACGGCTGCCAACTATTCCGGGAACTTTAAAATTTGGCTTTTTTAAATCCTCAACCTCGGCCTCCATCAAGTCTAGATCATTCTCTATCTTCTCACATACCGCAACGAACTCCCTTGCCTTGGTTGACTACTGAATGAAGGTTTGGATCTTACAATCCATTTCTTTTTTTCTTTCTGCTGCACGCCCCACTATCATCTTAATCTCCTCTTTGAGTGCCAACATCCTAGCCTTCTTCCCTGATGATATTCCCTGATCATCAGCGAAATTGTTAATAATATGAAGAGGATCCTTCAGCGACTCCAAGCTTCTATTCCCTATGTCAATAATCGTGAAAAATACAAAAGTTGACTACAGGAAAAACTACATTAAAAGCTCTCTATTCCGTCTAGTCCGATATTCCGTAACCAGTCCATTTCGTATGTATTTCTAAGCGAGGGGCCCGATTTCCTTTCGGAGGACATGAGAGTTGTCCTATACTTCTTTCTAGCTTGGCGCATTTACTTTCCTTGAGTTTTGGCTAGTTATAAGTCTTCCCGCCTTGTCAGCTTTCCAGTCCTACTAAGGATTTTTCAAACTCTCCTAGTGCCTCCTAAGGGAATCAATCGTAAGTATTCCATCTAACCTCTTAGCTATCCAAAGCAAGTTTATGTCTTTCCGGTTGTGGAAGCATTCCCGTAGCCTTTATCTTATTCGAAAAAGGGGCAATCCCTTATTGTATATGTCCTTCTTGATTCGGTCTAAATCTGAATTAATCATTTAATTTTGGATTCATTCAAAGCCTTCCAATCGGCCCAAGCTTTCCAGGCTTCCCATTAGCTCTCGGGGCTGTCCAGTCTCCTATGTCTGCCGGATTTCCGATTTACTATTCCGTCTATAAATCTTTCCACTCTTCCAAGTGATGAAGCGAGGGTCTCTTTCTACTTGTGTAGAACCATTTTCCTATGTTCTTGGTTGGCGAATTTCCTTGCCTTTCACCCTAATCCGTCTAGGACGTAATCCTTCTTGCGGTTTCTATCTTTCTATCAGTAAGCCTGCTTCTCTTCTCTAATCGATAAGCCCTTCTACCGTTGGAGCGGTGCCTTTCCTTTATCTTCTCTTCTGTGTTAATACCATATTTCTTGCTCAGTTTCAGTTGAAGAACTGGTTCTCAATCTATTTATGCCTATCCTCACTCCTATAAGAAATTCTTTCCGGAGCGTGAGCTTGAATTTTACACAAAACTATTCATTCGATCAGAGTCTGATAGAGATTCCACCGAAAGTGGAGCTATGGTATGGGCCTGCATGTATGTGTGCTGTTCGAGGATTTTATCGTCGGGCCCTATTGAGAAATCGGATGTTCCTGAGATCCAGGGAGGCTGAACCAGAGAAAGGTAAGCCTTCTTACCTATACGAATAGATTTTCTGCGCTTCCTGAGAAAGGAAAGAAGTCGTATTGGTATTGGATCCGCTCAGTCATTTCTAACCTGTCTTGGAACAGAGAAAGAAATGGAATTTACATTTCCGATAGGCTACCACTTATCCGCATCCAATTTTCATAGCTTTTTCTATAGACGACCCATAGTCACGAGCTTTCAATGAAGTAGGAGAGGAGCTCTTCATAGAGAGTTAGAAAGCGTCAGTTCTCATAGCGAGGCTTAGGTTGATGAGGCGAGGGAGAGGCCCCCGAATTATCAACCCCGACCTACACAAGTGGTTTTATAACCCACATTTTTAAAAATTATGTTAGCACTTGGAGAGGTATATCCCTAAGATTTCTACCATGCCTTTCACCTTTACATCAAGGCATGGAATGGAATCCTACCTAGAGGGTCACTGCATCGAAATGCAGGCCAGCCAGATAGGGTCCTAATGGAAAGTTTCGATCTCGAACTTTCTTCAGGGCCTTTCCTTTCGAGAAAAACTCGTGGTACCAACGGGTCATCGCAAGTTTTGGATCAGAGGCTGCTAGTTGGTTTGGAGTACTTTGGTATCCTAGAGTTTGGTATTGCTTTGATGAGAACAATGAAGTATTCAGTTGCCTCGATTGAAAAAAATTTGTACAGGAAGTGATTCCTGTCAATCCGACTCCGGACTTTGTACAGGAAGTAAGTCGGACTTCCCGTAGAGGTCGGCCAGAATATTTAGGGATCGAGTCGCTCTTATAAAACTTCTAATTTTCCTCCAAGTCTTGGGGATGAGCTGAGCCAATATAATAAAAAGACAAATGTTGAGTGTGAAGACCCAAAATTTAAAGCGTCCTCATAGATGCAGAGCCTACCGGTCGGGTTCCCTGGACCTGGTTCGTCTTATTCACGCTACCCCTCGCACATCTACTGCCACTTACCCGGACACCCTTAGGTCCCTCTCTTTTCTAAACTGACTTGGAGCCTTCCTTCACTCCTGAACTAGACTCAACTGCGTGCGCACATGATAGGATCCTGCTACTAAGGAAAGGACTCTAAGAGACTGACTTTCGATCTAAAGAAAGTTAAATTAAGGTCGAAAAGAAAGTCTATTTGAGAGACTCTTTCAGCTTCCATCTAGAAGAGAGCTTGAACACGCATTCTTACTAGCCCATAGAGAATTATTCCAGGAAAGGGCAGAGCTTCTAACCTTAGCATCAGCAGGAGATAGAGAAGGGCGCTTGAGCAATAGCCCTTACGAGCCTTACCGTATATTGGAGCCTAGACTGAAGAGAGTAGATGTGGATATGCACTATATTAGGGGGGATATAGACTAGAAAAGTCCAATACTACTATTAGCTATTAGAATAACATAGTCTAGCTCTATTACATATGATGAAAGAAAGCAGCATAGCAAATGATTCTTTAGCTAATGAGATTCACACTCATTCACCAGTAAAGACCAATCACCAATACAAGTTCAGCGGAAAAGAGATGGCATGGGGGAATTGAATAAATACGGGAAGGAGGGAATGACATAGGGAATGGGATACTTTGAATGGAAAGAACTCAACCGATTTGATCAGAGACGCTTGTACGCTTTCCGACGGATCTATTGGATTGAAGACAATAGTGGATCCCGAATGGAATTCCGTTGAGCTAGCTTTACTTTAGATAGAGGGGGATCTTGGCTTGGAATACGGAATAAATGGTTGGTTTGATCGAGGCTCAGCTGGGGGATAGGTCGTGGAAAACCAATACCTGGTAAAAGCGACTTTCCCTTCGGTTCGATGCCGCACTTTCAATCTGGATTCTATCCTTATTAAGATTTCATTTTAGATAGAGATACCTACCTTACGATACCAGTTTCCCCATTGAATCGGAAACTTGGAGAGCTCTGGGTGTCTCCCTACTAGTAAGCAGGCCACCTGGAAAGTTTTTCATTTCAATCTCCAATCCGGGGTGCTTCTAGCCACCACCTATAGGGACAGCTGAAGATCGGCTTCATAACATAAGGGAATCTCTACCATCGACTTACCAAGGCCCTTACGAAAAAAGTAAGCTGAGCTTCCACCGCTACGGGAAGAAAGCATTGGGACTCCTACTGGCAATCAATAGATGCTTCGTTTTAGTGTTGCTTTAGTGAAGGCAATTTAGCTTGTTAGCGGCCGCTACAATTATTTCGGTGGTCGGGCAGCAAGCGCTGGTCCTAGCCCGGTAGCAGACCTTTTCTCATCCTTTTTGGGACCATTACACAGTGCCTGATAAGGTCGAGTAATTCGAATTGCGAAGTTCATTCTTGATTAGTCATGTGCGGAGGGAGAGAATGGTGCAATTGCCCCAGACCAAGTCTCATCCCCCTACTCCAAGGGGATTCACACTCTGGGAGTTCCTTGTACTTGACCAACTTATTCGGCTTTGAATTACTAGCCCCCTATAGGTATTGTCTTCCAATCAGTGGGTTCATGCCGCACAAAAAGCGAGACCTGAGAAGGAGGTTGTAGGAGAGAGCCTAGCATAACTGAAATCATCTAAGCTCACAAGGAGACAAAAAAGGAGGATGTTGAGGAAGAAGGCTTTAGTGAAGAGGAAGACTGAAGCATAGAAAGAACAGAATGTTGGTCTGATGGTGAAGTACCCTTAGTTACCTTCTTGGGGAGTTTAATATAGTTAGCCAAAGAAGATAATGAAAGGTCAATCTGAACCGCCCGACCATATTTCTTCTATAACATTCTTCTATGGAAAGACGATCCGGGATATCCAGACCTAGTGAGGGAGACCGATACAGGCAAGAAGTCTAGAGCCTTATTATCACCTCCAGACACCGTCATTGGATAAGATTCACACTGCTTCAGATACAGAGCGAGAAATAGCCACCCCCACCTTTTGCCTAAAGTTCGAACTTGTATGGGGTAGACTGCGAGACAAGTCTCTTTGGTTAGACCATCAGTAACTATTAGCAGAACCTTCTTCAAGAATCCTACAAAGAACCGAGAATCCTCTGAAATTCTCTTCAACCTGATAGGTGAGACCCTCAATAGCGACCGGTACAGAGACCTCAGCTTTCAGAGCTGGCACCGGGGAAAGCAGCCAAGCAACAAGAACAAGGCTAGTGAATAAATTAAGTACTCCTCTTTCAGTAGATGAGCTGATTGGAATAACATATGCATGCTTCCTTTGTAATTATGCTTCGACCTTTTTCTTGCAATCTTTATGGACTATAGCGGTTATTCCAAGACTACCAGTCATGCTAAGATCAAACCATAGACCAGGTGGATAAATTATTCGACATTGAATTACCAACTATACGCCCAAATCATTCTTAGTCGACAGAAAAAGATCTAATGCTCTATGTGACTTTGGGATTTTTTTTTCTTTTTTTAGAGTGTCAATTAACCAGACAAGCTACTAATCTAGTTGATCCGATCCCTTCTAGAGAGGAAGGGAACTCTCCTTTCTCTCTTTCAGCGGGATGAGAGAATGAATATTCATCCGAAAAGAGATAGTGAAAGGCTTTTTGGGGTACTCGCTTCCACATATCGAAAAAGCAAGCTATCGTGCTAAGGTTCTAATGCTACGGTCAAATTTGTTCATTCTACTCCCCCCTCCTCAGGGCAACCGTCCTCCGTCTTAGGTAGGGCTGAGTTCGTTTTGCTCAAGACGGCCATATTAGTTACGAGGAAGAAGGAAAGAGGAAAATGGCGGAAGAATAAAGGGAAATCTGTCAAGAAAAGCAACAACCTGCACGGGAGTGCCACTGGAAACCCCTAAATTAGTATAGGAGCGGTGGATACCAACAACAGCAACAGATGCCAAAGTTGCAACCAAGGAAGAGCGAAGCATGATCCAAGCTGCTTAATGGAATCAAACAAGAAAATGGATGGTTGGAGCAACAATCAATGGATTTCTAAATATACTATCGACTGAACAACTTATCTGGACTATCCTTTCCCCGGTGGTTCTGCAATGGTTGAGCGAACGGAAGGTTTCGACCAAGAGAACTGGGGAAGGATTGATTTGGTGTTCAGTATGAGCAACAAATTAGAAGACTTCTTGATCATCATACTTTCGGGAAAATCACAAGTCCATAGATTAACATGGCAAGGACCTTTCCTTTCACTATCCTTCATGTACTTAGTGAGATAATTGGCAGGCAAAGATTTTCACTGCCTTTTCCTTCATGGCTTGTTTGATTTCAGTGGCTGGGATATTTGACTATTGCCTATGTGACCTCTGACTATACCAGTCTATTTTTTCTTGCCAAGAGAGCAAAATCTGGAGCAAGGTCTTATATTCTTCGAAAGTAATCCCATCGGACTCTGATCTTCTCTTCTATAGATTCTCCTCCCGAACTCGAAGGTTCTCATCTCAGGTCTCGGACATGCTTTCCATTGGAGAGAAAGCGAGTTAACAAGTTAAAGAATTCAAAATGGAATAAAAGTTTTTCTCATTGCGGGGTAGAGGAGCGAAAGTAAGCCTACAAATAGGCAGCCAAGGACAGTAGCATTAAGACTTCCAACCATTAGCAAGGCAAGTTAACTTGAAGCAAGAATTATTAGGCAAGAAGGGGAAGGGAGTCAAAGACTGATTGCCCTAAAGGATTTATTGGCCTTAGCATCTTAGCATACGGCATTACCGATCTTAGGACTGTTTAACAAAAGCGCCAAAGCCTTGAAAGGTAACTGATGCAAAGAACGAGCTGTTCTCTTTTCACGAATCCAACTGACATAGGGGCAATATCTTAACTATTTATTTAAGGTCGATTAGATCTGACACTAGGAATAGTTAGTTTGTAAGACCTATAGGTAGGGAAATTAGACTGAATATGGCATGTCTGACTGATTGACCTCTATAAGCTAAGGAACTTCTTGAATTGCACATAGGGAGGGTGCGGAGCGGTTCTTTATCTTATCATTGCCCTAAGGCTTGGAACTGAACTACAAGTATATAATAAAGAATATTGCTAAGAGTTAGCAGTCGAAGGGAGTTTGAAGACGGTGCGCACAGAGAAGGAGCCGTGAGGGAAGGGATTGAAGATGGCATTGAAGGGGTTATTGTCGTAACTGCTTTAGCGGGAGCTGCTTCTAGTCTTTTCGACAATGAATCTCTAGAAGGGCTTACAAGAAGCCGAGAAGGAGACTCCAATGGCATAAATTTCTCTAGCTGAGACGAACACATCCGAGCTAAAAAATATGCACACATGTTACCTTCTCTGAGAACGTGAACAATCTGAACCTGCCAATTCCTACTACAAAGAGAGGCAATGTCTTTAATCAATGGCTGCCTAAAAAGATACTGCTACTGCTGGCTCAATAGAGTCAGGAGATTTTAGATGGAAAGAGATAGACAGGGACTGCAGGATCGGGATAGATAGGCTTGCTTTAAGACTCCAACAGGCTCATTTGTACCGCTCGTAACTGGAAAAATGAAGAAAAGGGAACTAACCTGCACTCTCTTGCCTTGAATGGACCACTCGTCGCATGGACCTCTCCTATCCTATAGTATATAAAGGAAGACCTACCCATTCTCTCGCTCGGCTGGAAAGACATAAAGATATACTTACCAATAAGTCTTTCTTCATTTTCTTTTTTGGGGGATAGGAAGCGAGAATTAGCTATTTAAAGCCTCAAGGAAAGGAAGGAGGCTAGGTAAGGAGATGAAATCGCTGGAACAGAAGCTAACAATGGATGGAAGGAAACTCCCACTCGATGAACACTGTCCCTATAAACATATCCTAAATATCCGGAATGCCAATAGGAATTAAGAAAATGAAGCTAAAAGTCCTTAGCTCGCTTTCTCTCATATGAGATGAATATGATCAAATCACTTCTTTGTTTTGGATTGATCACTCGATGTCACTAACAAAATTGGCAGCGAAAAGGTATGAAATTGCGAGAGCAAAGCGAGAAGGGACCCCCTATAAAGCACGGGAACTTCAAGTGAAAGGGAACTAGCCGAGGAAGCTCAATAGATGTTATCTAAAAGGGTCTGCCCTCCCGATGGACCAAGGAAAGTGATTGGATAATCGATAAAGATCATACCTCTTTGCTTAATAGGGGTAGACCCTTCCCTCCATCTGGTCCACATATGGCTCATCTCCTTCTTGCCGAGTGGCTATCGCGCCTAAACTTTTAAATGGAGCTTCTCTGCTCCTAAGGTGAAAAAGGGTTGAGTTTCAAGGATATGAGTCAGGTAAGAGAGTTGCTTTTGCCTAAGCTGTGCTTTCTTTCATAGCTTTTGTTGGAAACAAAGACAGACTGAGAAGAATCCCTATAGTCGTAGTCATCGGGGTAACTTCCTCTATATATAAAGGATCATGTTCTCCCTTCTCTGTCCCAAAGTCAAGTTGAAGTAGAGAATTTCAGTTCTGTTCTAGTGGAAGCCCTTAGGCACTTGATTCTAGCGTACGCTCGACTCCTCTACCAATCACCACAGCGCGAGATGTGAAAGAGCGACCCATCTCTCTACGCCAACTGGCGGAGCAGCTCCCTGTGCTCACTTGGTTAATGTATTAGTTTCTTTCCCTTCTCCTAAGTATGGAGAGTCAAAGGAATAGCTCCAGAAGGCGGATTCCTGCCCTTCTTGCTTAATATATATATATATATATATATATATATATATATATATATATATATATATATATATATACACACACACACACATTGCATTGGATTGTGAATCACAATGAACAAGTGAATTCACATGTCAACATGCCTGCTAAAAAGTGGAAAACAAGTAGTGATAATTAAACTATGAGCGATGGATGAGATTTTGAGTCACTGTGAACAAATGAGTGCACATGTAAACGGGATAAATAAGTAAATATAATAACTAGAGGTCTAAAAATATATAAGGATAAAAATAAAGTGAAATAAGTAAATGAGGACTTCAATCCCAAGATAATTTTAGGATGCCTACGTAGTCGAAATCGGCATCAAAGTCCACGTAATTCGACTGAGGAACAAGGTGGGGTCTAATCCGTAATCCGAAATTACAGTCTTCCCATTTTAATATATGAAAAAGTGCAAAAGTGGTGATGGTATGAGAAAAGGGGACACACACTCTAATTTTGTAAATTATATGATGTACCCCCTTTTGTGGGTTTTGAGTTACGAAAATATGTTTGAAAGTGTATAAATAATCAATAGTGTTATAAGTGGTGAGAAAGCAAGAATGAACTAGAAAATCCATTCAAAGTAAGGAAAAATGTGAGATGACACTACATTTATAAAATAGGATGAAGATGGTTTAGACCTTCTAAGTAATTTGAATTATGTTATTTGGAAGTTGGGTAATCTAATTTTTAAATGGTGTTGGAGTGGTTGAAAATAATGAGGTGAAGGAGCGATGTAAGTAAACGTATGATAATGTTTTTAGGAGTTATGTACTCGGGTTACTACATGAATTACGAGGTTAAAGGTTCTAAATAGTGAGGTTATGATTTCCTTAAGTAAGGACACTTAAGAGGCCAAAATGAGCAATCTTCACCTGGGGGTGCTGACCAAAATTTCCTTTGGCCTGCCAATCCGCAAGGCCGTCAGACGTGGTGGCCAAATAATGTTTTCCCCTGCAAGTAGGCAGGGTAGGAGGAGTGCATATAGGCAGGCTAAAACTAGATTTTGTTGTAAAATGACCATAAAATGGAAATCATAAGTCCATTTGCACATGAATGGGACAATTGGAAAGATGATTTAGGGATCTATGAAAGTGTGTTGAGATACTCTCAAATCTGAGAGTTAAAAAAAGTCAAACGGTGATTGAAAAACATTCAATGGTTCTTTAGGGTTTCTCTGTAAAAATAGTTATTAAATGTGAATTGCAAGTCCGATGTGCACAAGTCCAGGATCGTTGGAAAAATGATTTAAATGTATACGAAACTACATTAATATAATCTCATGCACGAGGGAAATATTATGTATAGATCTATATTTTCTCAATTTTGGAGGGAAGAAGGGAAATTCAAGTGGAGAAGAAAAGTAAAATGCTTTAAACGACATAAATGTTCTCAAAAATGAATCTGAGTTATGAAGTTTTCAGATACTTTCAAATGGAAGGTAAAATGATCTATTTATAGGAATTTATCAAAATATATATTCGTCATACACAAGGTTGAGTTTTTCCATGTGCAAGATTTCAAGCAACTCCGCACCCTTAGCAGAGATGTGTGCATGAGTTAAAATATAATCGTGTGAAGGGTTCCATGCACATGGGTGAACTTAGGACCATGCGAATGGTCGAGACTAAAAAACATAATAAACCTTAAACATTTCACAAATAGATAGGACAACTTCAAAAATGGTTTACACAAAACATTGAGTAAAAATATCACTTCTTCATCAAATTTAAAAGCGTACATTTAAAAAACAAACTTGCACATGTGTGTAGCCATAAGTGAACTCACAAAACTAAAAAATGCTATATTCTTCAAGATACCCGACAATGAAAGCCTTGCGATTATTAACTGACCTACATGACCTTTAAATTCGAAAGTCCATCTAAATGAAATGGATGCACCTCATTTAAACGTAATAATCATATGTGGCTTGAATTACTTAACGAGTCCAATGTATTGTTATAGAATTTAGAAAACTTATATATATATAACAGTTATAGTACAAAACTACATTTTCCCTTTAGCTATTCTATGGAAAAAACTCTGAAACCCAAAATACTCTTAATTACTTCTATGAGATCCACTCGACATGCCATATAATGAGAGTAATAGGAGGTAATGCACATATGGGTCCAACTGAAAAACAACACATTAAAATCGAGTTTGAAACGTTTGTTCATAGTCAGAGTCGACATGGAAATGCCCAAAACCACAGGAAATATCAAATATAAATCCATTTCGATCTCCACATGAAATATCAAATATAAATTGACATGAAATATCAAAACCACATGAAATATCAAGATTCCTCCTTGGGATCACGCCATGCTCCAATTCCTCCAATTAATCAAAGCACCTCCAATTTTATGTATAGGAATGTTACATGTCCAATTGAAGTTTATATATGTTTTTAAATGAATAAGTCTATGTGGATTTGAACCAAACTACACTCAATTATATCTCAAAAGCATATATCAAGTATAAATTTAGGTTTTTTAAATTTTGGAGGGAAAAAGTGAAATTGGAAAAAGTTAAGCAAAGTAAAATGATTTATTCATAAAAAATGCTCTAATAATTGTATTTAAATTATGAGGTTTTACGATATTTTGAAATGGGAGGAAAAATAACCTATTTTTAGGAATTTTAAAAATATAGCTTCGCCATGTGCACAGTTGCATTTTCCCATGTGCACAATTTCAAGCAGTATCGAAATATTAGCGCAATTGTGCCCATGAGTCAAAATAGTGTCGTGTGAACGGTTCCACGTGCACGGGTCCACAATAAGGACCATATGAAGGGTTAAAGCTTAAAAACATAATAAACCTCAGAAATTGCATAAAAATCTAGGCCAACTCCCAAAATTGTTTACTCGATAATTTGTGTAAAAATGTCACTTGTTCACTGAATTTAAAAATGCACATTTTGAAAAGAAAACACGCATGTGTGTGTAACCATAAGTCAATTCACACGACTATAAAAAATGAGACATACTTTAATGAATGTGGAAAATGAACTCTTGCTATTATTGAGCGGCTTGAATGATCATCAAATTTAAAAGTCCATCTAAATTAAATTAATTCGCCTCACTCAAATAACAAATAGTTTAAATTCATCAAACAAATATCTACCATAATTTTGATGTTAAGTAATAAACATGAGGTGTTACTAAAAACTAAATCAGAAATTGAGTAAACCTATGATGACTGTAAAACCCTTTGAAAAGAGGCAAAATTAATACCTAAGAATGATTATTATACTCTCCCCCAAATTGACTTTCGTTTATAAGAACCAACAACCATATTGGATTGATAAAATATGTGAAGCGTTATAACAGACCACCAAATATCCAAAATAATAAAAGCTTTGTGAGAATTATTTTTAGTGTTTATAAAAACTGAGGCAAGAAAACAAACAGGTAAAATACCTGTTATTAAGCTTCTTCGAGTCCACCAAGAAGAGGAGTCACCGGAGATAATTATTTTGATAAGTTCTTTAGCTCCTCAATAATAGGAACCTATCTATAGTGTAGCACATTAGTATCAGACTTAGAAAGATTATCATGAAGAGGGAGAGAGAGAGTTTTAATTTTTGGAAATTTTATATCTCTTGGGGATATGTTGCAATTATGTATAACTATCACTTCAGCTGGAGTAGCATTGATTGATTTTATTTTTTTAATCTTCTCTTGACTTAACTTTGCAGGTGTTTTTTTGAGTGCAGTGTTTGGGTTTGCAATATCTTCTTTATGAGTATTCAATTGCCAACGTGATAACTGCTAAAACTAAGTCTTCAACTGCCAAATTAGTAAATGTTGGACACGTGTTCTAGACTTCTGTTATGATATTCTCCAATGTAAATGCAACTTGTTTTTCTAAGGGAGGAATTGAGTTTTCAATGGACAATTCAATAATTGCTTGATTCATGTTATGAACTTCTGTAGAATTACCCTCCAATGTATCTTGAATATCTAATGGGCTATATGAGTCTTTACTGGACAAAGTTTGTCTGGTAGGTTTATAGTTTTCCCTTCGGTACAATTACCTACCATTGCGTCTTGAGTTCAAATGAAATAATTCTTTGCTTTGTTATCTTACCTTGGTGTCTATTTTGAATTATGGAAGAGATAATTTATTACGAAGAACCTATCCATGCTTGCACAACATTGTACAATTAATAAAGAAAAACATCCCATCAATTTCATATATATCTTTAAGGTACAAAAATAGATGTAAGAGAGAATCAACTAAAGATGGTATACGTTGGCCTAAAAAATTAGATCCCCATTTGTGCAAACTAACCTAAAAGCTAGGCCTAGGTTAGAAATTGTTTACATAGTGCACACCAAAATTAGATCCCCATTTGTGCAAACTAACCTAAAACATATGAAGCCATATATTAAAAAGAAGGAAAATATTAAGTAGAGTGGAAAATTTAAATAAATTATCTAACTAAGAATTGTATTTGACTTAAAAGTGAACAACGAAATAACTTTGGAATTAATTTTATAAGCATAACATCAAGAAATAAAACCATAAAGAGAATTAAATTAAAACCGAACATAGTATAGATTATAATTGAACATAATGTAAAATATAACAAAGCTAAATTTAAACAGCATAAAATGGCCAAGATGGAGCAAAATGTCACAAAATGAGAAAAGATTGTTAGTAAAAATGTTAAGGAAATGTTGATAAAGATTTTGATGTTTTTTCTGCTAAGAAGACCTCCAAACTGGCCAAGAAAGAAGAGGCTGGAAAAAGATTTTGATGGGTCCACTGTTAAGAAAAGCTCGAATAAGAATGTTAAGCTAAAAATGCAAAAGAAGAAGAAGAAGAAGAAGAAGAAGAAGAAGAAGAAGAAGAATGCAAAGGGATGTGTCCGACAATGGATCAAAGCAATGTAATGGCAGACTGAAAAAAATGCAGACTGATATGTTCGAAAAAGAAAAAAATGTAGACTGTAATTAATTGGGGGTTAAGTGATATCAATGAACTGGATACAATCCACCTGAAACATTACTAAATAATAAATTAAACACATAATACAAACTTGGAGAATCCTTCTAAAAGAGGATGGACTTAGCATTGAATTAAAAAAGCTAGAATTATGGTTGAATCAAATAGCTGAATATTTTCAATATAGATGTTGACAGTCAATAGTGGCCATAAAGTTAAAGTTAAAGAATGTACACAATGTTAAGGTTTATATGAGGTACAAAGAAATAATAAGTAATAATCGGAACCAATCTATTAGTTTTTTTGTTCAAGTAGGTATTATAGGATCACCTACCACTCGTTCAAGTTCTCTACCGTCTCTTTAGTCTCACAGGTAATTCCTTCCAATATTTTCTTATCAAAACTTTACCATCACCATCAAGTAAATATAAAAATAATTCAAGATATTATACACCATTATGAGTTTCTAAAAAACTTAACATATGGAATATATCCATCAAAAGTGTAAAAAACATAGTAGTATAAAACTAAAACCACCAGATATTGAAGAAAACATCTAATGATTCTTGCTCTGCCGAAGTGATCTATTTCAAAATGCATTATGTCTAATTGCCAAAGTGATTTATTTCAAAAGGAAAAAGATATATCACATTTTGGTAAAACATCAAAGATCCAAGATATTAAAAAATGGATAGAGAGAGAGAGAGAGAGAGAGAGAGAGAGAGAGAGAGAGAGAGTACCTTAAATGTCAAACAAAAAATGTTGAAAATGCTTTTTTGAAGAGTAAAGTGAAGCCCTAATCGATATTTTAAGACCTTTAAAAAATAGTAAAGGAAGAAAGGCAAGCAGTCCAACAAAATCGAGAGGTATACCTAAGAATGTGAGAGATAGAAGATATCGTAACAGCTAGTAAAGAAATTTTGAGACCTTTAAAAAATAATAAAGGAAGAAGGGCAATTAGTCAAATAAAATCGAGAGACACACTTGAGAATATGAGAGACAAAATACACCGTACCTGCTAGTAAAGAAACAGAAAACAAAATTAGTATATAAAATTTATTTAGAGGGGAATAATGGTTTTAAACCACAAACAAAAATAACAAACAATCTGTGATGAACTAAATACAAAAGAAACCCAAATCTTTCCTCGTGAACTAAATACGATTAAAATTAAGAAATAAAAGAACATTTTCTTACATCAAACAATCATTTCTAATAATATTAAAAGTAACACACCTAGAAAAGTTACATAATGAATTCATACAATTGCATTATAAAGAAAAAAAGAAAACAAACCAATATCAGTTAAAATCGAGAAAGGGAGAGAGAACGCATCTACTATAACTAAAAAATCGAACCAAAACATGTCATATGTACAAAATAAAACAACTAATGAGCCCTAAAAATTCTTTATTCAAAGTTGTAGATGTTGAAAAAATGAATGGGAAAAGATCACAAACCCTACTGTAATACCATGTTTGAAAGAACGCAGCATATAGTATATACTAAAAATAAACATAAATAACTTATTTGAACCAAAGTTATGTAATTCAATCCTCAAGATATACCAACTCTAAAAAAAATAAACATGAATGATGAATCCAATACCCATAAAAGAGTTGAATGAGATTAAACAAAAAACCTAAATATAAACAATTCGTTAAAAATAACATTGAAGCTTTCGATTTGAAACCTAACTGGAAACAACACACATAACTCAAAGCCACCCAAAATAGGGAAAATCCCTAATTTGTACCTATTGGTAGAATGAAGAAGAGGTTGGAGGTAAGGGAAGTAGTGAGGAGAGGGGCTACAGTGGGTAAATAGGGTGGCAGTGGAGAGGGGGGAGAGAGTAAGGAGTAAGAAGGATAAGTGAGGGAAGGTTCCATTTGGGTTGCTGAAATGAAATGGAAGGGAGATAATAAGAGAGGGGGTTCGATTATCTCCATCTTTTCCATGTCATAATTCTTACCTTAGATCGTAGTACGCGAATCAATCTCAACCCTTAATTTTTTGAATCAGTAAAACACCCTTCTCTCATAGTGTATATATATATACACTTTGATAAAGCAAAAACTGGGATAAGTCACCAATTACCTGTACAAAAATTTGAAAGATAACGTAAATACATTTGAACAAAAGGAGTATAAAATACCCTAAAACAATTACCCAAGCACCCACCGTCTTACTTAGATTCACCCAACACAGGGCCTCTTTTCGGTTAACTATTTATAATACTTCATCGCAATAGGGGCCCTAGGTGTGTCCTAGACTAAAGGACTAGGAACTATAGGAAAATCTAACATAAAAATAATATACGAGCCCATTACGTGAAGGTTCACCCTGAAAACTGCCATAAGATCATCTATCTTCAACTGAAACATGTGAAGGATCAGAAGATGGCACAAAGAAAATAAAAGCAAGATATACTATATGTAAACAAAGTATACACTAAAAAATATACATTTCATTAGTCAAATAAAAAAAATAAAGGATATGAAAAAAGAAGTTAAAAAAGGGCTTCTTAAGTTATTTCAAGTATCTCGAGATCTAGTCAAGGCACCAGCATCCTAAAAGAAGCCGACCATGAGACAACCCTGCTTTTTATATCTAATTCGGTTAGCTACGCCCAATTAAATTTATGCGGAGCGTCAATATGTTGGCATTAGAAACAAAATTTAAATAAACGCAGTAAACTAAACATGTACGCTTTCATACGTGTAACCATATCACATCATAACATCTATAACAAGTGAAACCAACTCATAACTATTAACTGTAATAATCCATCAGTAATCTCAAACTGAAAATATAAAATGCCAATACATGCAGCCCAACACAAAACGGGAAAGAGTAATACAATAATTCTCTCAAATCCCAAATATAAATAAAATCATATTATTCTCTGATACCACCCATAAGAAAAGGGAAACAAATGGAAAAAATGAAATTGAATAACTCCATGGCTATAGGAATCCTAAGATTGATATGATCTCATCAAGCTCGATAGTCTATTGTCCAACGGGATGAGATTCTTCCATATATTATATATATAGGAGAGGAGCAAGAAGCAAGATAGACGAATGTCAAAGAAACAAAAAACAAGCTATAAGATTATAAGATGTACTTATAATGAAAGCACACTAATCATTACTCGTCTCCAGTAATTAAGTTGTTCAATTACCCAACCAATGTTCCTATGTCTTGACTACCCAACCCAAACTCGAGTAACGTGTAGTCTCATATTGTATCATGATTAATCATTATTAATCTGATTTTAGTATTTAATGTAACAAAATATTTCCTTCAAATATAATATCAAATGCATCGATTGGGGATATTACTTTAAGACACAAGCATAATATCTTACACAACAAGTCATATCGGGTCACTATCGTTACCCGGGGAACAAGTCGTAACACTAGGCCTACACACGAATATTCCCCAATACTACGTGTCAAGGGAAATTATACTAAGTTCTAAATCTCATGGCGTTCCAAGGTCTTTTTATCAAACCCGCATTACAACCATGTGTCATGTTCCGGTGATTTATCTCCGACATGGCACTCGAGTGGAACCTAACTGGATCAATCACAAAAAATCTCACTCAACATGTGCCTACGTCGACCGGAGGACTAGTCTAGTGTATACTCGACAATATACATATAAAGAAATTTCACGCTTATGTATATATACAATCGTGTCAAGTCTCTTACTCGAGTTATACAATAGTCATTATTTACAATATAACATAATTTACATCATTAATTCAATAATTCAACATCAAATCATTTCAAGGTTATATATCCCTAATAACCATAAGTATGTGATTAAGTTAGGATGTTAGGCATAACACCACAATTATCTTTCTAAAAACATGAACACCCTTAGCGCTCTTATTTCAACAACATGCTGCCCAAAATTTATAATGCAGATTCAGGGCTCTTCTGATTCATTTTTGGAAAAACTTAAAACTACAAAGTTGTTCGGAACGTGAATTTCTACAAGGACAGGGGAGAACGCTACCATAGCCAGCATAAAACAGACCTAAAACTAATATATATTATTCACCCCTGTTTTCAACAAATTTCTGCCCAGAATTGTAAAACACCGATTTGAGGTTTTTTCGATCCGTTTTTGGAAAAATTAAAACTACAAAGTTGTTCGGAACGTGATTTTATACAAGAAACCGTGGTCACGATACCATAACCTGCTTAAAACAAACCTGAAACTAACATATACAATTCGGACCTGTTCACGACAACTTTCTGTGCAAAACTATAAAACGCATATTCGAGGATTTTTCGATCCGTTTTTGTAAAAACTTAAAACTACAAAGTTGTCCAGAATATGATTTTCTACTCGTCTTAGTGGACGAAACATCCATTTTTGGATCAAAAACAGCTCAAAATAGTTTTTAATATCACGATGTACTCAATTTTATAAATTACTCAAATTCAAGAGGTTGTTCAACAATTCAATCCTTATAATGATGTTATTGCATTTGAATCTACATGGAGGGTGATCCTAATACATTTCATATAATTTTTAACATCAATTTCATATTAATTTAGGGATCCAAATACATGTTCATGTGAAATTTCATTATAGATACAAATTATACACATATAGGTTATTAACTTGCCTTGGATTGTATGGAGAAGTTGAATCCTCTTAGCTTTCTTCTCTTCTTACTCTCTCTCTCTCTCTCTCTCTCTCTCTCTCTCTCTCTCTCTCTCTCTCTACCAAATCCTATCCCCCTTTTATTAAATGATAAAATGAAGACTTCTTCTCTTCTTTTCTATTTATACCGAGGGTTAGTTTATTTACAAAAATGTCATTGCCCCAAATTTAACCCTCTCGATCTTTTTATGCGTTAATTCACTTAAAATATTTAAGTCACACATTCGTATCTCAATGAATTCATTTTAACTTTTCATTTCCAAACATTTTGAATATATATATATATTGACATAGTTTCATTTCCAAACATTTCGAATATATATACTGGCATAGTTTTTTTTTTTCAATTTCAATTTAATAAAAAATGCGGGGTATTACATTCTCCCCCTCTTCGAACGATATTTCGTCCTCGAAATCCAAATTAAAAAACATCAAGTTAAGTCAAGTAAGGTAGTTTCGCACGTACCTTCCATGAAGAGATATGGGTGATTAATTCGCATGTCATCCTCTCTCTCCCAAGTGTCCTCAGACTCATCATGATTACTCCACATAACACGAACAAGAGGAATGACTTTTGACCTCAAATGCTGCTCACGACGATCCAAGATCCTGATCGGCCTCTCCTTATAGCTCCCATCAGGCTGCATCTCAACCCCGTCTAAATCTATGTGTAGGTGTGAGTCCTCGGGACGTAAGAACTTCCTCAACATGCATACATGAATACATCGTGTACCCACTAGAGCTGGTCAGGTAGGGATAAATGGTAGGCAACTGACCCCACCCTGTCCAACACTTTAAATGGAACCACGTATCGCGGTGAAATCTTACCTTTGGCATCAAAGAGAACAAAGCCTCTCATGGTTGAGACCCTCAACAGCACTTGGTCCCCAACGATGAACTCTAACTTCCTCCGCCTTATGTCAGCATAAGTCTTCTGATGATCTTGAGCGGTTTTCATCCATGCACGAATCAAGTCTACCTTCTCTGAGGTCTGCCTAACAATATCAAGACCCTGTATCCGGTTCTGTCCGAACTCCAAATAATATGTAGGGGATCGATAATGCCTTCCGCAAAAATCCTCGTATGGTTCTATGCCAGTAGTTTACTGATAATTATTATTGTATGCGAACTCCACCGGTGGTAAATGTGTATCCCAACCACCTTTAAAGTCAAACACACAAAATCGTAACACGTACTCCAAAATTTGGTTTACCTGCTCTGTCTGAACATCAAACTGAGGATGTAACGCAATACTCAAACTCAACTAAACTCCCATCGCCTCGTGAAGATTGCTCCAAAAGTACGAGATGAAGACACTTCCATGATCGAACACGATATCACGTGGTAGCCCATGCAACTTCACAATCTCGTTAATAAACATTGCGGCATACTGTGATGCCGTATAATCCATCATCACTAGAAGGAAATGAGCACCTTTATCAGTTTGTCGATGATGAACCAAATGGAATCATGACCGTATTGCGATCTTAGCAACCCAACGATGAAATCCATGGAGATACTTTCCCATTTCTAACTATAAAACTGAACTCTGACCATGAATCCTAACATAACTGAACTACTAAGATGATCTAGAAATTAATACCCCCAGGTCCTAACTCACTAAGTTTCGTGCGTAGAGTGTCTCATAAGCAAAATCAAAACAAGGAACCCCTCCGATACACTACTGTCAGCTTGTCGAGATAAGGAATTTGTCTACTCAATATACCTAGTGATACAAGAATCATCTAACTCCAAAAACCACTTATCTCTAGACTCAACGGTTCATCACACAACAAATAATCCAACTTCGCCTATTCAATACAGATGTCATTATTCATCAATCATGCCTCGATACTCAACTCAAAATCGACTAATAGATGGTACTGAAAGCTCAAAAGCTAACTCTACTCTGAGTTGTCAATAACACTTGCCTTGCACTTAAATTGATTGTCAGTCAACCGATATGGCAACCCTTATTATCCACTAAGGTTTCACACGTGCATAAGCATACAACTTTTATGCACTTACAAATATTGTTCCATCTTTCAAAGTCTGGACTTAGGTAAATAATATCAGCAAGGTCCATACTCTCTTGAACAAGAAAACACCCATAACGTTGCATTATGTGCGGTCAACGATGCCACAACCAAAGGTTTCGAAATAACCCAAGATAAAATATTCCCCATTGTACACCCTCACTTCTCACGATTTGATCGCTCTAACCCAAGGCGACAGTGCTTGATTCGACTTACCACTCTTTTGTTAAAAACACGTATAGGAATTCAACCTTTTCGATGGGATTTTCCTTGGACTGTGAGTATATTAGAATTTTCTCACCGAAAATGAAATAAACTTGGTTCTTCAAACCACGAATAAGGCTTGTACATTTTCCAAGCAATGAGGTAAGATAAAAAATTTCCACTTATCATACCAAATAAGAATATCAGATTTGGAACACTCACCATCCGAATACTCATCTTCCAGCATACCAACGCTACCTGATCTTTATGAAGAACGATGTGATATCGAAGAGGTCAAAGGTCGTAAATATAAGGTAGCGGTACTTTCACATACCGTGACCCCAATTAACACTCAGTACTCCACACATAACTGAAGTAAAAATTAAATATCTTACGAACCCATTCGCGGGTGTTTTCCCAAGAGTACACACCCTCCTTACAAAACTTCTCAACAACAGTCGAAACACTCTCTTGTTGTCCCCCTTCAATGGAGTTTATCACAACCATTTTAATGAATGGGTCCAAAATTTGGAACCCCAAAATGTCTCAATCCTTGCAGTTAATGGCGACACTCACTTGGCAACACTATCATCAATCACGCAAAAATTTACCGAGCTACACACAACTCTACCACTATCAAAAGACTATGAAGACCATTCTATGACTATTCACTAGTCTAAACATCACCAAGATCAAATATCTTACACTTGGTTTCGAAACGTATCTTTAATCACACACGATCTAAGTAAACATCATGTCACTAACTACTCACTCGTGCTCTAATTCACATTAATACATAATGAGGGCCACAACATAGCCACATTTCCATAGCTGATGGATGCCAAATCAAGCACCACCATTATCACGGTGAAACAAATTACTACCCCCAATCACCGGGTGATAACTTAAAACTGAACTCGTAGATATATCACCAACTTATGTGATCACACTCGCATCAAATGAAACGCCTATTGAACACTCCCTCATGATGTTCTCACTCGACAACTCATCCCTCGAGATTCTGTACTCACCATAGGGTTCACAACTGGTAACTCTAGCTTAACTCCATCCCTTATCACACCCATATTCATGTCCCGGTCTCGATAACTTTTCACGAATATATCGATATTTCAAATCAAGATAACCACATCTTATCGAATACCCATTCTAATCTAGGGCTTTCCGAAGAACACTGAACTCTAATCATTACCGAATAAGGAAATAATACTCCATCGACAATTCTGGACTTCTCCAATGTCAATCCTCATATGACTTTATGATATGGACTTCCTCATCCCTAGTGTCCATGGCCAAGATATTGCAACATTACTGATACCTTCTCACGAGCTTGTTCCGGATAACTCACCGAAACATTCCACTCTGAACATGTGAGTACCCAACACACTAACATACCTTGTGCATAACTAACACACACCTAATCGTCCTTAAGTTGATTCCATTACAAATTTTATCAGATCAGAACACTATGGAACCACTGTGTTACCCCAATACGACATCTATCACTTGTGTGGACAACGTGTAGGTTTACATACCTACCAAACTTCTCTGATACCAACACAATATTTGAAGGATAATCACTTATCCATTCCAGATTCAGACTCAGGAATCTCCCATTGAACATCATCAAACAGATGAATCTAGTTCGTGCTTTTCGCAAGTATGATAACACTTTTCCGTACAACAAAATTGGACACCTCAGACCATCCTTTGATGAGATGGGACATACACCGATTTGGAGTAGTCCTATCTCAAATCACAACCCTTCATTTACATTTTCATGAGTAATACTATACTCTTATTACCACAAGACTTACTTCGTTAACCATTCATGGATTAATACGTCATCGAATGCCTCAACAGTCTGTCCATCACGGTGGAGAGCGATAATTCCTTCTCAAGAAAACGTCACAATAACAACTGTACCACATCATTTTGAGGTATTCCATATCTAAAGGTCTACCCTTCCACATTGGAAACAAATTCAGACAACTACGTATGCAAGTAGTACTAACAACTCAGTGGTACTACAGAGTGGGATATAACTTATACCAACTTCTTTATAACCATAAGAGTGACGATATTCAAAGTTGAAAATGCACAGGAAATATACGGGTGTTTCAGGCCCCTAAAGCACCAAAAGTCAACTCAATCATTGAGTTCAACAATGGAGCTCTCACTTACTGGTGGGCGATTAAACTACGATAGTTGTACGTGAATCGCGGTCTCTTAAAATTTTTGGACCCTATGCCCTCCTAGAGTCCACATCTCATCAAATCACTGTCTTAAAAGATAGTAAGTTAACACGTATACTAAAAAATTATTCAAGTGGAGCACTAGTCATAATTACAATAAGTACTCACACATGGACCTCATGCGTACTATCATGTGGTCGATCGGAGATTCACCTCATGCGTGGGACATCTCTCGAATGAAATTCAAACAAGTAACCCTCCCTATACACAAGGCTAGCTCTGAATAGCCCATCGAAATCGTAGCATAAAGATCTTCCAAGTCATTGAATTCAATACCTAATTGTAAGGCTCTACGTATCAAGAAAGCGATGCGCGAAAAATGTAACAGATGCCCTCACATCCCTAAAGGATCTATAACCGTGACCTGATACCAACTATGACAACCCTGCTTTTTATATCTAATTCGGTTAGCTACGCCCAATTAAATTTAAGCGGAGCATCAATATGTTGGCATTAGAAAAAAAATTTAAATAAAAGCAGTAAAGTAAACATATACGCTTTCATACGTGTATCCATATCACATCATAACATCTATAACAAGTGAAACCAACTCATAACTATTAATTTTAATAATCCATCAGTAATATCAAACTAAAAATACAAAATGCCAATGCATGCGGCCCAACACAAAACGGGAAAGTGTAATACAACAATTCTCTCAAATCCCAAATATAAATAAAATGATATTATTCTCTGATACCACCCTTAAGAAAAGGGAAACAAACGTCATAAATTAAAATAGAATAACTCCACGGCTACATGATTCCTAAGATTGATATGATCTCATCAAGCTCCATAGTCTATTGTCCAATAGGATGAGGACCTGCCATATATTGTATATATAGGAGAGGAGAAAGAAGAAAGATAGACTAATGTCAAAGCAAGAAAACAAGCTATAAGATTATAAGATGTACTTATAATGAAAGCACACTAATCATTACTCGTCTCTAGTAATTAAGTTGTTCAATTACCCAACCAATGTTCCTATGTCGTGACTACCCAACCCAAACTCGAGTAACGTATAGTCTCATATCGTATCATAATTAATCATTATTAATCTCATTTCAGTATTTATTGTAACAAAATATTTCCTTCAAATATAATATCAAATGAATCGATTCGGGATATTACTTTAAGACACAAGCATAATATCTCACACAACAAGTCATGTCGGGCCACTATCGTTACCCGTGGGGAACAAGTCGTAACACTAGGCCTACACAAGAATATTCTCCAATACTCCGTGGAAAGGGAAATCATACTAAGTCCTAAATCACATGGCGTTCCAAGTTCTTTCTATCTGACCTGTATTACAACCATGTGTCCAGTTCCGGTGGTTTATCTTCGACACGACACTCGAGTAGAACCTAACCGGATCAATCACAAAAAATTGCATTTAACATGTGCCTACGTTGACTGGAGGACTAGTCTAGTGTATACTCGACAATATACATATAAAATAATTTCACGCTTATGTATATATACAATCGTCTCAAGTCTCTTACTCGAGTTATACAATAGTCATTATTTACAATATAATATAATTTACATCATTAATTTAATAATTCAACATCAAATCATTTCAAGGTTATATATCCCTAATAACCATAAGTATGCGATTAAGTTAATATTAGGCACAACACCACAATTATCTTTCTAGAAACATGAACACCCTTAGCGCTCTTATTTCAACAACATACTGCCCAGAATTTAAAATGCAGATTTGAGGCTCTTCCGATCCATTTTTGGAAAAACTTAAAACTACAAAGTTGTTCAGAACGTGATTTTCTATAATGACGCGCGAGTATGGTACCATAGCCTGCATAAAACAGACCCAAAACTAACTTATAATATGCGCCCCAGAATTGTAAAACACCGATTTGAGGTTTTTTCGATCCGTTTTTGGAAAAACTTAAAACTACCAATTTGTTTGGAACGTGATTTCTACAAGAAATCGCGAGCAGGCTACCATAGCTTGCTTAAAACAGACCCAAAACTAACATATACAGTTCAGACGTGTTCACGACAACTTTCTGCGCAGAACTGTAAAACACATATTCGAGGATTTTTCGATCCGTTTTTGAAAAAACTTAAAACTACAAAGTTGTCCAGAATATGATTTTCTACCGGGAAACGTGAGAGAAACATCCATTTTCGGAACCAAAATAGCTCAAAACAGTTTTTAATATGACGATGTACTCAATTTTATAAATTTCTCAAATTCAGGAGGTTGTTCAACAATTCAATCCCTATAATGATGCTATTGCATTTGAATCTACATGGAGGGTGATCCTAATATATTTCATATAATTTTTAAAATCAATTTCATATTAATTTAGGGATCCAAATACATGTTCATGTGAAATTTTATTATAGATACATATTATACACATATAGGTTATTAACTTACCTTGGATTGTATGGAGAAGTTGAATCTTCTTGAAATCCTCTTAGCTTTCTTCTCTTCTTACTCTATCTCTCTCTCTACACCAAACCCTAGCCCCCTTTTGTGAAATGATAAAATGAAGACTTGTTCTCTTCATTTCTATTTATACCTTGGGTAAGTTTATTTACAAAAATGTTATTGCCCCAAATTTAACCCTCTCGATCTTTTTATGCGTTAATTCGCTTCTAATATTTAAGTTTCACATTCGTATCTCAATGAATTCATTTTAACTTTTCATTTCCAAACATTTTAATATATATACTGACATAGTTTCATTTCCAAACATTTCGAATATATATACTGGCATAGTTTTTTTTTTCAATTTTAATTCAATAAAAAAAATGCGGGGTATTACAGACCATTAGTGAATATGCATCACCTAATATTTTCCTTGATGGATAAGGATGAAATATGACATCAGAATAGGAAAAATAGTTAGGTATGACCCTAAAATATTATATGGGTGAAAGTGGGTGAATGTTTGACCCCACACGTGTAGTCTGAAGTAGGAGAACCTCATTCTTCGGTATCATAGTATTGGTCTTAGAAAGTGTTAGAGAAGTAGACTAAAATGATACTTTATGTAACAATTTTAGTTATGGATTTATGGTTCTAATAAAATCAATTATTCCTATTTTAACGAGAATCATGTATGGACATAATGTTTGCAGTATTTTATATATTGTTGTTTTCTTTTATGAAGCCCAGTAGGTGTTCTGGGGTGTAGAGTGGGACTTACACACAGTGTATCAGATCAAAAGTTCCTGTGGAATATAAGTTTTATCCCTCATTGTCTTAGATGGAACTGGACACACCATCAGTAGGACTATAGCACAATATTTTAGTAAGTCTATATTGATTAGAAGAAAGTGTATAGTTTCAACTTATTGTGCTAGTACACTTTGTCTATAATAAACGGGACCAATTTGAGGTTATTGTCTTTATACTAATTTTATAAGACAATATACACCTAGTGATTATTAGGTTTACTTAAGGATCTTAATCCAGATATGATTGATGGACACAATCACTAGTTATTTATTACTTTAACTTATTGGGTGAGATTCATTATTAGATCATTAATCTGGATAAATTGAGTAATGATGATTAATGTACGCTGAAAGTCTTTTATGGGTGGAATCCACGTCTCGTTATAGACATTGGTGATACCCCTTTGATATGCTTATAGGTTTTATATGTGTCAAACCCTGCAGTTGGATTATATTAATCTGACGCTACAATCAAGTTAAGTTTTGCCGCTCAAAGACTTAAAGATGTTAATCAAACAAATTATTAGTAATTTATTTTATTAATGGGTATCTGTAACCTTAATGTGGGGAGAATTAAGTAATTAATAATGAAGAGCTCGAATTATAATTTTGAATTAAGGAATGGAGATGAAATTATAATTATTTCGTGGTATTAATTATAATTTAGATACTGAGATTAGGATCCGAGAAGGATTAGGTTTTCTCAGGTCTATTAGGAGTCACATCCTAATCTCTCCTTAGGGTCCCTACTGTAGCCTATATATGTGCACCTAAGTCTCATTCTTTCTTAACCTAGTCGTCACTCTTGGAAACTTGAAGACCCGAGTTCATACTTGTGAGAAAGACAGACAGTGGAGAAGAAAGAGGAGACAAGAAGGTGGTCACGAAATAGGATCCCACCCTCTAGTTATGGTTGTCCGTATCGGGAATAAGGTAGAAGATCGTAAGGTGAATCGAGCCATCACATATTATGTTCGTGATCAAATGAGATCAAATCAAAGAGACCTCGTAGGTAAATCCTAAATCTTCCTTATAGGAATTCACATATATGTAGTTTTTTTGTAGCTCGATCTATACGCATTTTCAAAAGACCTTTGGACATCTTCTCTAACAATTGGTATTAGAGCCCTATTGATACCGCATATAGGTAGAAGTAAGCCATGTTGTCCAGTTAAGACAATCCTATTTGTGCACGGATGTTAGGTAGAATATAGATTTGTGCTAACTTCTATTTTTTAACTATCTTATCCCACTATTATGGTCACATATTTATGGGTTTGTTTTGTGTTATTGGATACCACAATGGTGTATTCGTGGTTATGTTTTTATGATGGATTAATGTAGTATTGATGTATAATGTGAACTCCTTTATGGAGGCATAGGAAATTTGTAATTTGTTATTATTTTTTTATTTTAATTATCAATAGAGGAGTGTGACGAAAGATCGGTGATCAGAGGCAGTTTTTGGCACAGAGATCAGTTTCAACAGTATTAAATAGTTCTTGGAGGTGAAGGTGCTTCCCCTACAATCCCGCAAGAGAGGCCCCCCTCGACCTTACCACTTGGATGGGTAGGGGGGACCCCGTTCCATCCCAGCATAGTGGCATCACGAAGTGTTTGGGTTCATGGACGAATGTTGAGTTCAAGGATGATGTGACACCCCTCCTAATTAAATATCGGGTGATCAGTCCTTTATTAAATTAAAATCAAGGTGAACGGTTTGTTCATTCATAGCATCACTGTTGCAAAATTAATTATTTCAAATTTAAACCCCCTAAATAATTAAGCTAAGTGTCAATACAATTTAAAGTCTTATTTTCACCTTATTAAATTCCCATACGAAAAACTTTTTAATAAACAACAGTTTAAGATTCATATAAATACTAAGGATGGTAATTAACACATAAGAATTCAATCATCTAGATAAACCAAACCAAGTTTAAGAACAATAAATGAAATCATCCTGATAAGATTTAACTCCCAAAGAGTACTGAATGCTGAAAATGTAAATAAACATAAATCACTGACAAGTCCAAATGGAATAGGAAATTGAGCGACACATTCTCTAACTATGAAGAACTAAATAGGAACTGAATCAATGAAGAGTTCTTCTAAATTAAGGTCCTGCAACTCCCACATAAACTGCAGCACGTCCAGTCCAAAGAATCTATGCATGGCGCCCCTGTGATTGGGCACCTGTAATACATACATATATATACAAGAGAAAGAGAAGTAATAGGAAATGGGTGAGAGCCCGAGTGTACATTTTTTTAAAATTGTTTAGCAAGTATTTGAAATGCTTACTGGCTAATGTGACAACCATGTTAGTATGCGACACCCTTTTGAGAATTCTCATCCCTCATCTAGTGTGCACGCCTACCGTACTACTAAACTCATAAGTCTATCTAAATTATTTTTCCATAAAGTTTTATCTTGAGAAGTAAAAGGTTTATGATATTTAATTTAAACAAAATCAATTTCTTCAAGGTTTCTTTCGTTACATAGAACCCCCAAGTATCGTTACAAAGTTTACGAACACTTATTATAAAGCTGGAGCATTTATTCATTACTTAACTACTTATACATATATATTAATCACTCATATAATATATATACTATCGGCACCCCACATAAAATCTATGGTGCTGGCATACTCTGCTATCAAGTCCCCGTATCACTTGTACTAAGGAAAATACTAGTTTGGAATCACTCTCGAACTGTATTAACACAATACACACAAAACGGAGGCGGAGCATAGTTCCAAGTCACTAAGAGTTCATCACATACCCCTCACATCTCTTAGGACAGTATGACTATCATTCTCAGATAGCCTGTACCAAGTAATTCTATGTTCTAGGGTACAAGTCAATATCCCCCATAAAGGTTCCATCAAGATAAGACTGTCCCGATGCGGCAACCTCCGTGATAGCAAGTAGCGTGGGTATGATTATTCACAAATATAATACTTAATATGTGTACACAGTCACACAGTTATATATATAGATATTCACATTTTCCAAATTAGGTTCGTCCACGACCCATAATTATTATTATTATCCGTTCTCAGCATAATTTACTCAATTATCTCTCATAACGGATTCATCTCTCTTATTCTCACATATAATTTATTTCATACTTACTTCTATCTCTCGAAGTATTCCTTCTTATTAAAATATAATTTCAGTAGGTATGCCCTCTCTAACCTTCTGGTCTAAGTCTTTCACGAGTCTCTAAATCCTTTAGTGAACGTAACCAATATTTCCAACGTGTGACTAAACCCCCCGTTAACCCAAAATTTCATCCCATATTAAATTTTACTCCACGGATTCTACTTAGACCCTACTGGTCTTCTTCACAGCCCATTACACTATTTAAATGATATCCAAGGGTTCCTATGTATTTTACATGGATTAAACAAAAAGGGAAAAAATATTCATTTTTCCAAGAGGAGTCGATCAATCGAGGAAAGGGGTCGATAGATACTCTTCAATCGATCGATCGATCAAGCAGTTATTTCAAATTGTGCTATTGTTAAATATAGGTTTTCTTCTCCAACCTTAACCAAAACTCCATTAACGACCCCCAAACTCCCAAACAACATTACTACTGGTCATATATACCTATTTACGTGATTTCCTATGTGAAATATGTACAAATTCGTCAAAGGTATTGAATTAATGGGGTAAATCATCATAATTGTCAAGAACCCTAATTTTTCATAAAGCTTTCATTTTTCTAATTCTTTTCCAGATTTCTTGCTTCTAAACACATACAGTTTCGTGGGTAATCCTCAACACGTGATTGAGATTCCAAGAATATATCTATTTCCTCTAAAACATGTGATTTAATTCTCTAAATCATTTAATTCGTTCATGATACATGTGTTTAACAATCCTATTCTAACATGGGTGTAACATTAACTAAAAAAAAAGCAAGATAGATACTTTCCTGGGATTCTAATGTCTAATTTATTGATGGTGAGGATATGGTTGTGTTCCTCGTCTTACGATCTATATTTTGGCGGTGGTGGTGGTGGTGCAATCGAATGGGTCCTTGGTCTTGGATTTCTTGGAAAGCTTCCTATCTTCTTCTCTAATGGTCGTTCTTTTGTTTATGTGATTGTTAACCCTAAAGCTAACCTCTAATAGCTGATAAAACTTAGGGAAATTGGTGGGTTTAATTACCCAAAAGTACAAAATGACAATAATACCCTCCTGGGATGCTAATTAGGCCTAAAAACGCACCGAGACCAAAACTGAACGTCGGGTACACTTTTCTGACTTTCTCGACTCTTCTGGACATGTTGACATGATGACTTATAATTTATTCACTTTTATAATAATAATTTAGTCCCGACACGACACAGGCGTGTCTCGACTTAAATTTTCATAATTGTCACTTTATTCACTCGTGATAATTTTAATAAAATCAATATTATATATTACTTTACTCGTCTAGTAATATTCAACAAATTCCCAATAATTACTAAATATCCTCACGCTACTAAATATTTAAAATAAAATTTTGGATTAATGTTAAATTAATTTTCAATTAAATTTAATAAATTCCCAAATTTAAAAGCCATAAAAACACGAGGTATTACAGATGACTCTTGAGAACTCCAATATACGATAGAGTTGTATCTTGACCGTAATAGTCAGGAATCCTTATTTATATCAATTTTCTTATTTACATTGATTTATGTCTCTATCATTCATGTTTTAATTATTGGGTTGTTAATATGTGTTAAGAGTACCCTTAGAATTATGGTCAACATGGAATACTGACCCGATTTAAATCATGTATATGATAAATGTGAACAATTCATTATTATTTTGAATTGTGAACATTAATATATGTGGTTATAGAATAAAAAAAATTGAGTATTTTTTTAACGATCAAGGGTATTTGAAATTTTGTATTTATCACACATTTTCTTGATGTATTAAAATAGGGATGTCTCGGTATTTTTGGAAATATATCAAATATCCTAGAATTTTCAAATTAATTAAGAATTGGACACATTTTTTTTAACCCCCACAAAAGTTTTTTAAATTACTAAGTGGGAGAGGGAATTTTTCAAGAGAAAATCCCATGGTCTTCATCAACGATTTGTAGAATTTCAATAATAAGTAGGTCATTAGACGAGGAATGGAAATTATTGTGGTAGTCGGTATAAATTTCCTTAAGGGTAATTTTTAATTCATTATTAACATAGGAGATCCCAAAGGAGGAGTCTGTGTGATATCAAATAATATAAAATTAGTTGGTGGTATACACTTAGACATAAAATAATGGTAGGTTTCCCAAAGAGGAATGATATGATTTTGTGGGACCAAAGTCTTGGATATTTAATTTTATTTGACATAGGTTTTGTCTAGATAATAAAATTAAAAGATATAAGCCTGCCTAATTTTTTTTGGAAATTAGGTTCTCTAAAGAGGAACACTATTCAAATGATAATCAGGATGCCAATGAATTCTTTTAAAATTGATAAACGGTATTTTATTTTAGAATTTAAAAGGTTTTATGCCCTATAATGAATCATTTTATTATTTGATTCTCAGTATTAAGATGGGAAACTCTTTCAATCCAACTATTGTCATTCTTAAGGAAAACAAATTAACTTGACCTAATTACACTGACTGGAAAAGAAAATTGGATATTGTGTTGAGTGCTGAAGGGTATAAGTTTGTCCTCTATGAGATTTGTCCTAAGACACCTGGCGAGGGGGCAATCGAAAAGAATACACAGGATTACCAAAAATTGATCAAGGCTGATGAGATGCGTGGTGTTACATTTTGGCATCTATGTCAAATGTTTTGCAACATCAACATCATTCGATAGACACTGCCTATGGAATGACACTGAACCTCAAAGATATGTTTGGGGATCATAATCGTGTTGGAAAGCAAGTTTCCATAAAACAACTCATGAACACAAACATGATTGAAGGGAGCCCAGTGAGAGAACATATTTTAAGGATGATGTCTCTTCTCAATGAGATTGAAATTCTTGCAGCAAAAATCGATGGGTAAACCCAGGTCGATATTATTCTCCAATCACTACATGAGTCCTTTAAGTAGTTCCACCTAAATTACAACATGAACAAACTTTCTTAATCTTTAGCGGAACTACGTAGAGAACTGCAAGCAACTGCGGATCTCAGCAAGAAGTCATAAGTTCTTTTATTATTGAGAATGGTTCTACTTCTAAGTCTATGGGGAAGAATAAAAAGAAGAAAAAGGATAAAAAACAAGTTATGTTCTAGCAGGAAGCTCATGGGCCTCAGGAAGCTGTGAAAAAACCCAAGGGCAGGTGTTTCCACTCTAAGCAGTCAGGGCACTAGAAGAAAATTCCATTAATTTATTATTAAATCATCTTTTTTGGTTCTTACTACCAATACCTTGTGTGTAGATACATAAGCCACTAATCATGTATGCAATTATTTGAAGGGGTTCCAGGATACCAGGTGACTAAGTTATGGAAAGATTTATCTGACTCTGAGAGATGCTACGAGAGTAGCGGTAGTTGCTATAGGAGACGTTCATTTAAGCTTTAATAATGATAGGAGTTTATTTTTAAAATATTGTCTAGATGCACCTTCCATAAGAAATAATTTGATTTCATTTTCTTGTTTAGCCTTTTATAGATATTCATTTTCTTTTAATAAACTCATGGTTATTAAGAAAAATAAATCTTTTACTTGTTCTGTCACATTAGTTGATAATATTTATATTGTTAATCCCAACTCTCCCACACAAAAAAATAATATTTTGCATATTTCAATTGGACCAAATTTAAAGAGAAAGGAACCTTCCTCAGTGAACCAAACATATCTTTGGTACTTATTCCTAGGTTATATTAATATAGAAAGGATTCATACACTTGTAGTAGGTGGGAAATTGAGTTCACTAAAAGTGGATGCACTTCCAGTTTGTGAACCTTGTTTAAAAGGTAAAATGAGCAAGAGGCCTTTCTCAGCCAAGGGCTATGGAACCTAATAAATGTTGAAAATGGTTCATTCTAATCTATGTGGTCCGATGACAACCCGAGCAAGAGGGGGATTTGAGTATTTTATGACTTTGATAGATGATTACTCAAGGTATGGGCACGTTTACCTACCAGGTTCGAAGCCTTTGAGAAATTCAAAGTGTATAGGGCAAAAGTGGAGAAGCATAAAGGTAAAATGTAAGGACACAAATTTCCAATTGAGTCCATGTATAGTGTTGGCTCAATTCCGGAAAAAAACATTTATTCATAGGATAGTATGTAAATGTAATACTCTCAAGCCTATGAAGTGTTTGTTGAAGACGTAGCAGCAAAGAGTATAAAGCCTCATCAAATATGCCGGTTTGCGTGCCTCGTTTCTACATCGTCAACTATGGTTCCATGCTCCCAAGGTATGAATGCAATTATATTTATATAGGATCTTGGAACAAGTTTATTGGGTGTTAGGTTTAATAAAAATTGTGTTTTATTTTCAGAAAAATTTAATTAGAACTTTAAAAATTAAAGTATATAAAGTTTCTGGGCCAAAATCGAATTTTATAAAATTTCTGGAAGTCGTTAGATATGTCGTTCAAACGAGTTTTTTTGTTCGAACCAGATGTCGTTCGAACGAGTTTGCCAACGAGTTCCCACCAAGGTATACTGGTCCGTCGTTCGAAATGTCGTTCGAACGAGATTGTTCGTTCTAACGAGATTTCCAATGAGTTTCTAACGAGTCCATACTGGAGCGTCGTTAGAAGTCTCGTTCGAACGAGATTTTCTTCGAACGAAATGTCGTTCGAACGAGCTTCCGGGCGGGAACAGTTTTGGGAAGTTTTACACCTACTTCCCCACTTGGTTTTTAACTAGCTTTTTCATAGTTTAATAGGTGCGGGAATCACATTTTCCAACTTAACTTTTCCATTCCATTTTCATCTCTTAGAGAGAGTTTGAGAGCAAATTGTTTTAAGGAAAATGTTCATGTTTTGAGTGAGAATTTTAGAGAAAAATATCCATCACTCTAGTTTACACCCAAATTAGTGTTTATCCAAGTTCTTATATACATATCAATTGCTTGGAGTTTGGCACCGGGTTATCTCTTCCGTTTAAAAATGAAGTTTTGGTTTGCTTCTACATCCATCAAAGAAGAAGACGTTTTGTTGCGATTTTACCCACTTGGAGAAAGTCTCCTTGCTCGGGTTTCGGTGACCGTAGAAAGCCCTATCGGTGGATTCCGAGACCGCAATGGTGTTCCAAGGCTATCCGTTAGGAAGAGGTGTCTACAAGAAGAAGCGTCGAGGCTTGAGAGGGATCGAGTCGGTCGTTGTAAGTCTATCTGTCTTGTACTTGTAATTCCGTATCTAGTGGATTTGTGGCTAGGGCCGTCCGAGGTTTTTCCCGTCTTGGGTTTTTCCTCGTACATCGCGGCGTAGTGTGATTGGTTTATTTTATCTTGCTTAAATAATTTAGAACGCATACTTAGGATAATTCAAGATAAAATTTGGTTTAAATTATCACACTCAATTTAATTTGGACTTTAATTTAACTTTGGGTAAAGTCGATTAATTCAAGTCATTTGCAAAAATTGGTTTAGCCTAAATTTGTTGAAATGAAAAATATGACTTAGGCAAATTCTAGGACTTGGATTTTAATTTCACTTGGTTTAAGTTTAATTGGTTTAAAGAAATTTAAATTTGTTGTTTCTAAAGTTGAACCATCTTACGCTTCCGCATCGTGTTTGTTTTTTTACATAAAAGGAAATTATTATTATTAGTTTGATTTTTAATTGAGATAATCAAAATCCGGAGTTTTCAAAGTGGTATCAGAGCCGGAGCGCTAAGTTATCGCGTTAAAGATCCGTTTTTCGGCTTTTTGTACTTCCTTACCTTTTTAGGTGGTTCAATTTTTTATCACTCTCATAGTTTTTTTTTCTCTCAATGGGACGTCTTAATAAAAAATTGTCCAATTTTAATGAAAATAAAATTTTAAATTTTCGAGAGGAATTAAATGGGATTAACTAATGTAACGATAATTTAAAGGAATTAAATTTGAGATTTGTAAAAAGAATTAAATTTCTTGAAAATGAAACTTCTTATTTTAAAGCTCACATTGAGTCTTTGCAAATCTCCTTATCTCAAAAAGATATTTTTCGTGAAAAGCTCATGGACTTACATTCAAATTTTGATATTTTAGAAAAGTCCAAGAAAGAGAGTGAAAATCGTGAAAAGACTCTTAGGGACAAGTTTGCTCATATTGAGGGAGAGCGTGTTAACCTTCTAGGAATTATTGAAAATTTAAAGAAGGAGTCCCATAATTTTGAGGAGTCTAATTTATTACTTGAGTCCGAAATTTTAAAATTGAAAAATGATTTACAAGACTCTAGTAGTAGTTTAAATGGTTCTAGCATATGTTGTTCAAATTCATCCATTGATAAAGCTAAAACCATAGTCTATTTTAGAGGATCAATTTTGTCCAAAGACTTTAGAAAAGTCACACCTTAAGTAACATTCCTCGTATTTACACATGCTTGCATTGTGGTAGGAAATGCCACCTTAGGTCATATTGTTTTGATCTTAAAAGAATTCCAAGGAAATCTTTATCTAGCATTTCATTATTTCCCAATCCCTATCATTTTAAATATAAATCTATCTGGGTTAGGAAATCACTTTTAATCGCGCTAGATACAAGATTTGTTGATTCTCATTTACTCTCACATGAGACCTCTCTTGCTAAATTTAAAGGTTAAATGTGTTAGTATTATTTGCATACTTTAGCTTTGTACTTCATGCTATATTCATATGCTAAATGTATGCTTGTTTAGTCATTTTCTAGTCATTGCCTTATTTCATATCACATTCTAGAAATTATGACTTGTTTATCTTTATGTATTATATTTTGTGTTTGAATTAATTGAAAAATATAAAAAGATTTTTGTTTATCATTTGTGTTTTATTTATTTCATTTAAGCTTAATGAAAAATACAAATGATTCTTGTTTGTTTTTTGAGTATATATTTTTTATTTTTGGTTAAAAATGTCACAAACTCAAAAAGATTTTATTTTGTGTGTATTTTAGTTTGACACACTTTATGTGGCATATATTTGTGTTTGAATCCCATCTTTTATGCTCTCACGTGGCTAGAACTTTTGGTTTAGATTTTCAATCCTTAAAATGTTCTTTACCATGTTTTATACGGAGCAGTTGGATTTAGTATTGTTTAAATGGATTCTATTTTTATATGCCTCTTTTTACACATGCACGAGCTCTTTTGAAATTTTAACTTCATATGTATATTTGAGCTATGTGAGGTGTTCTCCTACCAATCTTGTCATCTACATATTTGTGACTTAGGAGGACTAGTGCATGTCAAAATCCGCTGCATGTGAGATTTGTGTGAAAAATGAAAACATGATAAATAAAAATGTGCACGGGGAAGGGCTCCGAAAGGACTAAGTGATCCTTTGCGATAGTAAGCCACCGTTTAATGGACCTAAAAGAAATACGTGGTCCAAAGGCCTAAAAACAAAATATTTGGCATTAAAAAGAAAACAATTGCCAAGGCCTATGTTTGTTTGATATATTCATTCAAAAGAAAAAGAATATATATGCTTATTGAGGGAGAATTGGATGGTATATCAACAATTTGCACATTGTCCGTTTATCCTAGTTGCGTATTTCATGTCATGACTCTATAGGTTTGTAGAATCATCAATATGCTAGGCTTGTATGCGTTGTGTATGTTTGTTCATTGAGTTCAATATATATTATCACATGAGGTTATATTCAAATGTGATGAAGTTTGCAATCAAATGAGAACTCCGTGAACGTTTATTAAGTGTTTGGGTCTAAATTTAATTGTTGCTAGTTCACACCCCTACACTTCCGTTTCCATATGACACATTTTTGCCATACGAGTGTGAAAGACTCCTATTATATTTTGTGTGTGTCATGTGTGTGTTTATATCTATACATATGTGCGTGTGGATTATTGATATATTTATAGTACATATATATATGATATTTTTTTTTGACTTTGTCTTGATTTTGTTGCCCATATGATTTCATGTATTATCACTTTAAGCTTCAACATGCCTTTATCGTTTGATTCTTTAGCCTTTGTCTATTCCTGAACAAAAAGGGGGAGAATGATGATAAGGGGAGAAATGGTATCTAATCCTATTATTATCGTATCTTAGTTTGGGGAGATTTATCTTAGGGGGAGACGTCTTTCTAAGTAGGTCATGTGTTTGATAAAGGGGAGAATTAATTTAGGGGGAGTAATTAATTAATTGCATTTAATATTTTAATATTCCCTATGCATTTGATGAGTTTGCTTAAGTGTGCAGGTATTCCTCTAAAGCGGCATCCTTCAATGGCAAAGCGTTTGATCCTTGGGTTGTGTCAAGTTTGGGTGGGTTATGTTTTTGAGTCTAGTGAGCTTGACGGCCCTTTAGGATTTTTGTTTTGGTTTTTGTCCTGAAATAGCCAAAGGAGGAGATTTGTAACGACACAAATTTCAAATTGAGTCCATGTATAGTGTTGGCTCAATTCCGGATAAAAACATTTATTCATAGGATAGTATGTAATTGTAATACTCTCAAGCCTACGAAGTGTTTGTTGAAGATGTAGCGGCAAAGAGTATAAAGCCTCATCAAATATACCGGTTTTGCGTGCCTCATTTCTACGTCGTCAACTATTTTTCCATGCTCCCAAGGTATGAATGCAATTATATTTATATAGGAGCTTGGAACAAGTTTATTGGGTGTTAGGTTTAATAAAAAACTGTGTTTTATTTTCAGAAAAATTTAATTAGAACTTTAAAAATTAAAGTATATAAAGGTTCTGGGCCAAAATCGAATTTTATAAAATTTCTAGAAGTCATTCGATATGTCGTTCGAACGAGTCTTTTCGTTCGAACCAGATGACGTTCGAACGAGTTTGCCAACGAGTTCCCACCAAGGTATACTGGTCCGTCGTTCGAAACGTCGTTCGAACGAGATTGTTCGTTCTAACGATTCCAACGAGTTTCTAACGAGTCCATACTGGAGCGTCGTTAGAAGTCTCGTTCGAACGAGATTTCGTTCGAACAAAATGTCGTTCGAACGAGCTGCCAGGCAGGAACAGTTTTTGGCAATTTTGCACCCAATTTCCCATTTGGTTTTTAACTAACTTTTTCAGAGTTTAATAGGTGCGGGAATCACATTTTCCAACTTAACTTTTCCATTCCATTTTCATCTCTTAGAGAGAGTTTGAGAGAAAATTGTTTTAAGGAAAATGTTCATGTTTTGAGTGATAATTTTAGAGAAAAATATCCATCACTCTAGTTTACACCCAAATTAGTGTTTATCCAAGTTCTTATATACATATCAATTGCTTGGAGTTTGGCACCGGGTTATCTCTTCCGTTTAAAAATGAAGTTTTGGTTTGCTTCTACATCCATCAAAGAAGAAGACGTTTTGTTGCGATTTTACCCACTTGGAGAAAGTCTCCTTGCTCGGGTTTCGGTGACCGTAGAAAGCCCTATCGGTGGATTCCGAGACCGCAATGGTGTTCCAAGGCTATCCGTTAGGAAGAGGTGTCTACAAGAAGAAGCGTCGAGGCTTGAGAGGGATCGAGTCGGTCGTTGTAAGTCTATCTGTCTTGTACTTGTAATTCCGTATCTAGTGGATTTGTGGCTAGGGCCGTCCGAGGTTTTTCCCGTCTTGGGTTTTTCCTCGTACATCGCGGCGTAGTGTGATTGGTTTATTTTATCTTGCTTAAATAATTTAGAACGCATGCTTAGGATAATTCAAGATAAAATTTGGTTTAAATTATCACACTCAATTTAATTTGTATTTTAATTAAACTTTGGGTAAAGTCGGTTAATTGAAGTCATTTGCAAAAATCGGTTTAGCCTAACTTTTTTGAAATGAAAAATATGACTTAGACAAATTCTAGGACTTGGATTTTAATTTTACTTGGTTTAAGTTTAATTGGTTTAAAGAAATTTAAAATTTATTGTTTTTAAAGTTGAACCGTCTTACCCTTCCGCATCGTGTTTGTTCTATATATAAAACGAAATTATTAATAGTTTAACTTTTGGGATCTATTGTTCCAACATAAAAGTATAAAGACACTACGATCCGATCATAGCGGCGAGTACCTCTTAGGGAAGTTTAGACAGTATTTAGAAGATCAAGGTATCATATTGTAATTATCTGCACCTGGTATGCCTTAGCAACATTGTGTAGTAGAAAGGAGGAACATGACTCTTTTGGATATAATTAGGTTCATGTTAAGATATACAGATCTCCCAGATTCCTTTTAGGGACAAGCCTTAAAAATGATCCTTTATTTATTAAACTTTGTTCCTTTAAAGGAGGTCTTTACTACACCAAAGGAATTATGGATTGGGCGCAAGCCCTGTATGAAACATATTTAGGTCTGGGTAGTCCAACTCATGTGCTAGAGAGAGATCTTAGTAAGGTGGAATCAAGATCAGAAGTTTATTTCTTTATAGGATATCCTCTAGAAACTAAGGGCTTTTTATTTTATGATCATAAGGATCAAAAGGTCATTGTTAGAACCAATTCCCTATTCTTATAAGATGGTTATATGATGGATCATAAACCTATAAGTAAAGTTGTTCTTGAAGAATTGCGAGGGAGCCAACAAGATTCTTCAACACCACCAATACAGGATGAAATAACACAACGTGTTGACACTAGTAACCAGCATAGGGACTACCTCGTCATAGTGGGAGGGTTATACATCAACCTAAATTATTTATGTTCTTGGGAGAGTCTCATGACAAGGTCCCTGATGAACTCAAAGTCAATATCTATAACTACAATGAGCCTATCCAAGATAAAAATTAAAAAAAAGGGCATGTATTACGAGGAAACCTTTTTATCAGTAGCTATATTGAAGTCCATTAGAATTATCTTATCTTTTATGGCTCATTTAGATTATGAAATTTGGCAAATGGATGTCAAGAATGCATTTCTTAATAGTAATGTTGATGAATGTATCTATTTGGTGCAGCCAAATGGTTTTATTTCCCAAGGCGAGGAGCATAAATTTAGTAAGCTTAAGAAGTCCATTTATGGACTTAAGTAAGCATATAGAACTTAGAATGTTTGTTTTGATTAGGCAATCAAATCTTTTGTTTTTGATCAATGTCTAGATGAGTCTTCTATATACAAAAAATGCAATGGAAATGCAGTGGTGTTTTTAGTATTATATGTGGATGACATTATGCTCATTGGAAACAATATTGGAGTGTTGTCTTTGGTTAAATTGTGGTTTTCCAACCAATTCGATATGTAAGACTTAGGTGAAGCTAGACACATTCTTGGGATCAAACTTATGTGTGATCGTAAGAAAAGGATGTTGGGTTTATCACAAGCAACTTATATCAATTCTATTCTTGACATATTTAGCATGAAATAATCCAAGAAAGGGTTGAACCCTTTCAGGCATGGAATATCTCTCTCCAAGTATCAATGTCCTAAGAAACTTGATGAGATAGATAAGATGAAAGGCATCACTTATGCTTAGTCAGTTAGGAGCCTTATGTATGCTATGCTATGCACTAGACCTGATATTTTCTTTGATGTTGGCATAGTTAATAGATATTAGTCTAACCCTGGGCAAGAACACTGGACTGCGGTAAAGCATATGCTCAAATACCTGAAAACGAGATTATATGCTAGTTCACTAGGTAGAGAGTCTAGTACCCATTAGATACACCGACTCAGATTTTAAGTCTAATAGAGATTCCGTAAAGTCTACCTCTGGATATGTGTTTACCCTAGGAGGTGGAGCCATTAATTGCAGGAGTTTCAAGAAATCTTGCATTGCTAATTCCATTATGGAAGCTAAATATGTGGTGGCCTCTGAGTCAGCCAAGGAAGCACTATGGCTTAGAAATTTCCTAATGGATCTAGGAGTGGTACCTTTAGTTAAATCAATTATTACACTTTATTGTGATAATAGCGGTACAACTACTAACTCAAAGGAACCCAGGAGATCTAAGAGAGGTAAACACATTGATCCTAAGTATCATATCATTCCAGAATTTTATAGAGGGTGATGTCAAAGTTATGAAGATTGCATCAGAGAACACCTCGCAGATCCATTCATAAAGATCTTACTAGAGAAGACTTTTGATAGTCACGCAGAGGGGATAAGAGTGATATGCATTGCAACATGGCTTTATGTCTAAGTGGGAGATTGTTAGAGAAGTAAAACTAAAATAGTGATTTATGTAATAATTTTAGCTACGGATCTATTGTTATAATACAATCAGTTATTTCTATTTTGATGAGAATCATGAATGGACAAAAATTTTACAGTATTTTATATATTGTTGGCGTCTTTTATTCTGCCTAGCAGGTGTTCTGGTGTGTAGAGTATGACGTACACAGAGGATCCGATCAGAAGTTCGTATGGAATATAAGTTTTATCATTCACAGTCTTAGATGGAACTAGACACACCATCTGTAGGACTGTAGCCCAATATTTTAGTAAGTCTATCTTGTGTAACACCCCACGTAATTCTGGCATCCGCCACCACCAAAACTATGTTGGGATCTACGAAATAAATTATCATTCTTAGCATGTGATAGATATGAGACATAATAAAATTCATTACAAAAGATAATAATGAAATCAATCCCAATAAATAATAACAATTCATGCGATATAAAAAATCCATCAACATGCTAATATCCAAATTAATATCCAACTCGAAATAAATATAATATCCAATAAACTGAATCCATAATGAAATATCTGGATACAAATCGTAATAACTGTGTAACCGAATGGCCCACCAAATCCATAAATTGAGTCTCAATATAACTGCGAAGGAAAAGAAAGGAAACCAAACTAAACTACTAAGCATAAAATAAATAAACTTGAGCTGCACATCCAAGATATATCTCCAAATATTCCTATGAAACTAGTCCAGCACTAATACCTGAAAAATGTTAGTCAACGCACAGGGTCAGAGACCCAAGCATATATACACACTACTCCACTCAATTTGGGTCCGTGAACCGTGACAGTATCATTATACATGAAAAATATTACAATAGAATATTTGAAATTAAACGAGGTAATTAATAACGACGCGAGTAATTAAACAACATATGCTAGAATACTTATTCATGCCATCTCAACATCTACGTCCAATTATGCACTCATCTGAATTAATTCAAGTTAATCCAATTATTAATTTTTCATCATCATTAATATTACATATGGAACTCCCTTTTAAATCTTTATCTCATTTTATTTATTTGGTTGCGGGAATCATGTTGTTCTACACCACACCCATTCCCCTCACCATAGCCAGCTGGTCCGTTTAAACTATCAACCCTATAATTATGTGTGAGGTTATACGCACGACACGTCTTCATAGCTAGCCAACCCGTTTAAACTGTCAGCCATGCAATTATTCAGACGCCACACACCCACACGTCGCAATAGCCAACTAACTCAGTTAAACTGTTGGTCTTGTAATTATTAATGATGCCAATATATTTTAATACCCATTTTATTGTCTTAGGTATTAATTCTCACTTTATCAACTTTCTCATTTATTTTATTTAATTAACCCACCCTTATTATTGGTTGAGATCCTCAAAATGCCCCTTAGTCTCATACCTAAGGGTCCCCAAAGTACCAATACTCTTAACCCTAGTTATATGATGAATTTCTATCAATAATGGCTCCCTAACCTTATGCCTATTCTAGTGCAACAACGTAACAACATAAAAAACAGACCCACCCCCGTATAGCAAATCCGTAAAAATCTACGCTAATTAGTCCCATACCTAGAAAGCGTAAATCACAAACAAGGACTACCCCCAGTCCTATACCTGGCAAGGATCCTCTAATATATGTGATAACATACTACCCAAAAGTCCCGTCGTCCTCGCAATGGAAAATATAAGCAACAACTAATCACACAATTCCAAAATGTATATGAACAATAACGTAATATAATCATAATGGCCCAATTTAATTTAATGAATAACATTGTCGTCGTTCTTGACACAATTGTTTACATCTAATAATTTTAGATTAATCAACATACAAATTTGTTCAATATGTAATAATTTCCCACTTTTATCAATTAGAAAATTATATGAGTGTGTACGCGCCCCATTTATTATTTAAACTCCATAGAATTCTACATTCGAACCTACACCCGAAATAACCTAAGCTCAATACTCTAAGCTACGTACCCAAGGGTTTCCAATCTTATTTCATATTAAAATATTTCATGAAAGCAGTACTATTGATACCAAAAATTCTCCTACTACGTGGACCAATCATATAGGAACACATGTCATCCATCTATGCTTTAATCCAAGTCAGCAAGGGGAAGTTATCGACCAAATGAAGGAATCCCGACCAAAAGGTTAAGAAAGACCAGCCAACACCACGAAGACTGGCAAAAAATGAGAGAAAATCATCAACAATTGTAAACGTTTTTAAAATTGTATAGATATAAATACCTATGTTATAAACACATTCCATCCTTTAATATTCCAACTCTTGTACACCGTCAAATGGCTATAAATACATTGTAAACCCTACAATTAAGGGACATCAGAAAAATGAGATAAGAGGCAATTGAACAAGCCCAAGTATATACACAACAATGGACGTAGGCTCTTTTTTATGGACAAACCACTTTAAAAATTATTTGTCTCTTTTAATCATATTTATCCGTGATCAATTAATTAGGAAAATCAAGTTTTTCCATTAACAAATTGGCGCCATCTGTGGGAACGTATTTTTAATTGTTCTCCTTCACTCAAGCACCAAAATGGCTGATATCCTTAAATCAAGTCTCAATAATGATGGCATTTCGCCTGTCCCCTCTACCCCACCAATACCAAATTAATTAACTGGAATTCTGGCCAGTCTTGTAAGAGGACAAAAGGCTATGCAGGACACCATCAGGCAACTTGCGTAAACTCTTCAAGCAGGATAACCTGACTTATTCGCCTGTGAAAATATGACACAATCACCACCACCACCACCAAGAGGAGGCAGGAAAATTTAGTCAAGAACTACGAGGGACAAATCCTATCTTCTAGGATCAAATTCACTATCCCGGGCATCAAAATCTTTTAATACACAGTCCTACTCTCCAGAAAGGCAAAGTGCCTTAGAAAGGCTAAGTCGTGCTTCTCCTTTTGATCGTTTGTGACCCATGGGGAACAAAAATGTTCGTAGGGCAATGTCAGGAAGTGCTCGATGATTATCTGATTGAAGGGAAGCTCTACCTAGTCTAGTTCAAACACCCGAAGTACTGCTCCGTCCAAGCAGTAATTCCAAGAGGAGAGTTCAGCGAATAACAAAAAAATAATTCATAGGTCTGATGATGGTAGTAACACTTGGAAAGGTTCTATTCAGAGATTGGTGGATAGGCTAGGAGAGATGGCTAAGGCCAACAACCAACTACAAATAAGCTTTGTAAAAGGATCCCCCTTTGTGCAAGCAATTGTGGATTTCCCCACCCAGGAAAAGTTCAAAGCTCCACTAGTTACTCCCAAATACAATGGCAAAATTGATCTAGTCCTTCATATAGAACAATACCAAGCAACAAATAATATTTATATAGTTCCCAAAGAATTGAGATGTAGAGCATTCTTTGGAATAATTACTGGATCTGCCCAAATCTGGTACAATAGCCTTCCTCGGGGGCATATTTCCACCTTCCACCAGTTCGTCGAGCTATTTATTACCAAATTTTATTTTGGGGTCAAGACTGTAAAAAGGGTGGTACATTTTATTATCGTATGATAGAAGGAAGTAGAGAGCACCAGGGACTACATCACTCGTTTTAATAATGAGAAGCTGAAGGTTTGGGATTATGAGGAGAAAACTTCTATAACAACCCTTATGAGTGGATAAATTCTTGAGAAACTCTATTATACATTTGCTAAAGATCCCCCAAAGACCATGGCAAAATTGATGGCCAAAGCAACCAAAATCATGAATGTCGAGGAAGCAATGGCAACCAAGAGGAGATCGGGAGTAAAAGTTGAGGGAAAAAATGACAAGAAGAATCACAAAGAGTCCAGGGAACATAAGGAGTCAAAACATAAAGGAATTATAGAAAAGCTAAAGAAGTATCATAACTACACTCCACTAACCATGGGAATTCATCATGTCTTGGAGGACATCAAACACAACAAAGATCTGCATTGGCCTTATAGGTTGAGAAGTTCCCTTACCTAGAGGGATGAAACTAAATACTGCGAGTTCCATAGAGACCCGGGTCGCACGACTAATCGTTGCATTGCTCTTCAAAATGAAATTGAAACTCTCATCCTACAAGGAAAATTAAATCAGTTTGTCGATCGACAGAATAATAAGGGAGCTCGACGCAGATCAAAATCCCCATGCCTACTAAGAGAAGAGAAGAAGATGGCTCATGAAGATGACCAGGATGATGATCCAAACTTGCCAAAAATGTCCCATCAATCGAAATTCGAGCTATTCACACTCAATTTTGGTTCTTTTAATTGCCAAATGATTACACGTGGAGATATAGGAGGGAGGTATCATACAGCAGAGCGAAAATCTTACCGCAATGAGGCTCAAGCTTTCTTGTACATACAGAGGATTAATCTTATCGAGGGAGACAAATCAAGGAAGGTTGATAAAGACTCGTAATAGGATTTTCGAAAAATGACCTATCAGGAGTATTTAACCCCATGACGATTCCCTGGTAATTAAAATCAGGAGAGAGGACATCATTGTCTCTAGAGTGTTAGTACATAATGGTATCTCAACAGATATCATATTCTATACTTATTTCACCAGCTTAAACTTCAAGCTCATCCAGTTATAGCCCTATCATCGAACACTAATAGGTTTTACAGGAGAGAAAGTTTTTCCTTTGGGAACCATTAAGATGCAAGTAATTATTGGTACATAGACAACCAACTGAACAAATCCATTTCTTTGTAATTGATAAAAATGTCCATTCAGCGTATAATATAATTATGGGAAGAGTTGGGTTGAAGAAATTTGAGGCAGTCTCTTCTACCATTTATAAATTCTTGAAATTCCCAACCAACTTTGTTGTAGAAGTAGTGAAAGGTGATAAAAAGAAGTAGCTCGATAATTCTACTATTCATCTATCGAGTAGGAAGATATGGAAGAAACAAAAAGGAAAACCACTACGTACCAAGTGGATACCTTTGAAGAAGAACCTGAGGTTGAAACCTTAGATCCAAGGGAGGAGAAAGAGCTGGTAAAGGGTCAGATTATAGAAGAAACATAAAGCATTGTGTTAAATGGTGACAAACCAGAGAGCACTAATCGAGTTAAAACAACACTGGATCCTGTTCTTAAATAGGAACAAATGATCTTCCTTAGACAGAGAAAAAATGTGTTTTCCTGGAGTCATGAGGATATTTCAGGAATTGATCCTAGCTTCCTTTTCCATGAGCTTAATGTTAATAATGAAATAAAGCCAGTCAAGTAAAGGCGAAGAGTGTTCAGCCCCGAGAAGAACCAAGTAATACAGGAGGAAGTTAAAAAGATTATGAAAGCATCCTTTATTGACGAGGTGAAATATACAGATTGGTTGGTCATTGTAGTGATGGTCAAGAAGAAAAATAACAAGTGGAGGATGTGGGTAGACATCACAGATCTTAACAAAGCATTCCCAAAGGATCACTTTCCTTTGCCCCGAATAGATCATCTTGTGGATGCTACCTCAGGACATGAGTTGATCAGTTTTATGAATACTTATTCTGGTTATAATTAGATCAACCTGAAGCCTACAGGAAAATCCCTTCTTTAATCACTACCTAAGGAACTTACTGTTATAATGTTATGCCTTTTGGTTTGAAAAATGCACGTGAAATGTATGAAAGTCTAGTGAACAGCGTCTTCGAGGAGCAAATAGACAAGTATTATATGCTTACAAAGAGAAAAAAATCATATGACCATATTTCCGACCTCAGCTAAACTTTTGATCAACTTGAGAAGCATCGGATGAGATTAAACCGGACCAAATGCGTCTTTGAAGTACAGGAAGGACTGTTCTTCACGTACGTAGTAAATCAGAGGAGAATTGAAGCAAACCCAGATAAGATAAAGGCTTTACTTGAGATGCAGTGCCCGACTTGTAAGAAGGATGTGCAAAGGCTAACTAGGCAAGTAGCAGCTCTGAACAAGTTTGTGTCCTAAGCTACAAATAGGTGCCTACCATATTTCAGAATACTCAAAAAGAGTTTTGATTGGAATGAAGAATGTGAGAAAGCTTTTCTAGAGTTGAAATAGTATTTGGGGTCAGCTCCACTACTTTCCTAACCAACTATGGGGAAAATTGCACTTTTACTTAGTTGTTTTTTAATCACCCGTCAGCTCTGCTTTGATCAGAGAGGAGAATGGAGTTTAAAAGTCGATTTACTACACCAGTAAAGCTTTTAGGGGAGAAGAAGTTAGGTACCATCGCTTAGAAAAGTTAGCACTAGTATTGATTAAACTATCTAGACGCATGAAGCCATATTTTTAAGCCCATATGATAGTAGTATACATTGATATTCCACTAAGCCAGGCTATACATAAGGCAGAGAAGTCTAGAGGATTAATGTATTGGGAAGTGGAATTGGGAGAGTATTATATTATCTATGAACTAAGTACTTCTCAAAAAGGCCAAGTAGTAGGAGATTTCATAGCTGAATTCACTTACCCTGAGGTTTTCAAACAATAAAATCAACAGGCCGAGCAGGATGAGGAGAAAATAATGTTGTTAACAATTAATCTCCCAAGGAACTTTTACCAGGAGAGGCCATTTTTGACCTAACAGATTCCTCTTCAAGAAAAAATGAGGTGTAAAATAAGTGTGAGGAACTAAGAAGAAAAACATCCCACTATGGGTTTTTAACAGACCAAGCATTTGATGACGATCTCCCAATATGGAACTTGTATGTTGATGGGCCATCTTGTGCAATAAGCACTAGAGAAGGTATCATACTTAACACTCCTGATAATATTGATATTGAATATGCTCTACAATTTCAATTCAAAGCCTCAAATAATGAAGCTAAATACGAAGCTCTCATTGTGGGCTTAAGTCTAGCCCAATCACTGAATGCCAATCAAGTTATGGCACATAGTGATTCTCAGTTGGTAGTAAATCAAATCTTAAGCTTGTATGGAGCTAAAGGCAGATTGACAGTTAGATACTTGTCCAAATCAATGGTGGTAATAATAAAATTACCAGTTGTTCGAATGAATAAAATTCCAAGAGTGGAAAATGATCAAGAAGATGCTCTTGCTCGGCTAGCTTCAGCTACCAGAGTTGAACTCCAATGAACTATTCCTATTGAGATTTTAGCCAATAGGAGTATAGATGAAGATTTAATGATCAATTTTTTTTACTATAGATATGGGGCCATCTTGGATGGATCCCATCAGACATATAGTCATTAAGCAACCTTGCCAACAGATATAGTTGAAGCTAAAGATTTAAAGTACAAAGCTCCCAGATATGTGCTAGACAAAGGAGTTTTGTACTGGGGAGGATTAATAGTCAATTTGCAGCATTGTGTTCATCCGGCAGAGGTTCCATACCTAATTCAATAAGTACATGAAGGATCTTGTGGAGCTCACATTATGGGAAGAACACTTCTGCAGCGAATAAGTGCACAAGGATACTACTGGCCAACTATGCGAGGAGATTGTGAAGTTGTTTCTAACAAGTCTGACAAGTGACAAAAGTATTCCAGCATTCATAAGACCCCACAGGTTGATCTCACCCCCAATCACTTCACCTTGGTCATTTTCCACGTGGGGAATAGACCTTATCGGGCCATTGCCGACCACCCGAGGAATATTCAAGTACTTGGTTATTGTAGTGGACTGCTTTAAAAAGTGGGTGGAGGCAGATCCATTGATAGACATGCCCTATAAGAAAGTCTACCAATTCATTTGGAAGAACATCATGTGTAGTTATGGGCTACCTTATGCCTTCATCACCGATTATAGAACGCAGTTTGACAACGACGAATTCGCAGCTTATTATGATTAGTCCAACATCTAAAAAATTACACTTTGCTTCAGGCCACCCGCAGAGTAATGGGAAAACTGAAGTTACAAATATAACTCTGATAATTGGGTTAAAGAAAAGGCTAGGTGATTCAAACGGAAACTAGACCAACGAGCTACACTCAGTTTTATGGGCATACCGAACAACCTCGAGGACTGTAACTGGAGAATCCCCATACATGTTAGCATTTGGGACTGAAAGAGTCATACCTGTCGAGTTGGGTCTTCCATCCAATAGAGTTTAAAATTTTAACTCTCATGTGAGTGGTCTAATATGAAGGTTGGATTTGGATATTCTAGAAGAGGTGAGAGAAGACGCTTATATGAGAAATGCAGCTTACCAACAGAGAATAACTCAGTTTTATAATAAAAGGATGAAGATGACCAACTTAAAGGAGGGAGATTATGTGCTAAATAAGGTGCTCCAGAAAAATAATAAGCTTGAAGCCAACGGGCATGGGCCCTATCTATTTCAGTAGTCATCCGACCTGGAACTTATAGGATTGAGACTTTGGAGGGGGAAGAATTTAAGAATCCATGGAACGCTGAGCATCTTAGAAAATATTACCAGTAACTTAATCAAAGTTACTCAGTTCAATATTAATTTCTAGTATCAATAAAATGATCTTTCCTCTAATTTCTATTTTTCCAAATTTTGTGGGAGTACTAGTGCTATGCACTACCTATATACTATATACTTGATTTTGAATAAGCTAAAAGTTTCCAAAAAAAACTTCAAAATGTTGCTCGGTATGAGATTAATATTCCCAAAATAGTCCTAGTGTTGATCGGCATAAGCAATAAGTTTCTCGACTCAAGCAAAACTTGATCGGCATCATACCAAAACAAGTTATTATGACCTTAAGATGGTCAACAAATATAAGGATAAAATAAGATCTTTATGCTACTGGGTAAAGTACAGGAAGAACGATGTGAAGATTTCTCAAGAAGAATATAGGAACATATTCCACATACGTCTGGTCACACCACTGGTAACTAATACAGAAAACCTAAGCATTTAGGTGTGCTAGTGAACCCTTTGGAGACACATGGGTAACTAGCTCCAGATTTAGATTTCAATCTATCCTAGTAGAACCTATGGATTCATTAGTAATTGATACTAAATTGAGATTTTAATCTAAGTGTGTTAATAGGTTTAATGAAAAACAAGAAATCATTCACAATAAGAAAATAACCACATTCAGAGATCAACTAGATAAGTTAATAAAATGCTTTTTCATTCATTATAATAACTATTACATAACTGTGTTTACAAAAGAAATACAGGACATTATTCTAAAGGGCGTTTCCCCTCAGCTTTGGAAACTTGATCCATGCCAACTGGATGATCATATAAAGTATAAGGAGAATTGATAAAATTAAAGTCTTGAAGCATTCTCCTAATGCTGCTGCTTGTCTAATCTAACAGATTAGGAGGCCGAACGATTTCCAAATCGTCGTACAGCTCATAGTCTCCTAGATATTTAAAAATTAGGTCCTGGGGAATAGTATTAGTAGGAATTTAGTTAACATCCAATCTAAATGTAGGATCTTTAAGGTTTAACAACCTCGATCATACCATTTTTAGAAAGGACTATTTTGTTCTACCTTCAACACAGTTAGAGAATTGGTCCAACCCCATTTGTAGCCTTCATTCTGGGCTTGTTTAAACCTAGCATCAAAATTCCCAAAGCTTTATCATACCCTTCCATCCAGATCTCTCTAGGTTGCTTGTGAAACTAGAAGGCTAGCCTCTGAACTTGGTGATGTAATTTCTTCAGCACTCCATCCTTAGCTTGCACTTGATAAGACTGAGTGGTAAGTTGATGAGAATAGGTTTGAAGCTTCTGGGATATCTTAGTAAGTTATTGGTTTTTGGCCTTCAGCTGGGCATATTGGTTAGAAATATCTTGTTGAGTCCTAGCCTCATATGTGGTTCCTCAGCTGGGTCTAGTTCTTGCTCGGGAAGAAGATGCAGACTTAGTCTTTTTTAGTGCCTCAAATTCTTCCATGAACCTGGAATTTTTATCCTCCAACAAAATAATGACCTTCATCAGTGGTAGTAACAATAGTAAAAGAAGAATTAAAGGCATTTAGATCATCTCTTAAATTATTGTTCTCCTCCTTCAACAACTTGGTAATGGATTTGGCTTCCTCTACTTGACGGTTGAAACAAAATATTATCTTCAAAAGTGAGAAGAAAATTTTTCCAACTTCTATTTAAAGCCCCAGACTTCACTCAAAGCCTTGTACTTATTCTCATAGCTATCATGTAAAAGATAATTAGCCTTCTTATGCTCCTCCTACAACTCTTCAATTATTTTGTAGTTGGCAACATTGTTAGACACAACCTGATCAAAAAGGAATTTTAGATGAAGAAATTCTTTCTTAGCTTACTCAGACACACCTTCCCCGAGCAACTTCAATAGATCTTCCTCGATCAAAGACAAATGGCTAGCTTTAAAAATCTCATTGCATATCTCGAGTAGCTCGAAGTCAGTAGAGGAGATATATTCAAGTTTATCCATGAGCTATCAAAATCCAGAAGAATATCTAATCAACAACAGAGTATAAAGTATGGATAAAAGACAAGCAAAAGAGAAAGAAGATTTATTTTCATTGATAAACTATTAAGTATAAATACATCATCACAAAAAAAAATGAAAACTTACAAGTGCAGAAGAACATAAAAATAAAAGATGCTTAGATAGATCTACACCTTCTTCATGTCTGCTGTAGGTTCATCAGAAGTAGAGGTAGGAGCAGGCAAAGGTAAATGTCTATTAGATGGAGGAGCAGAAGAATTAATAGTTTGATGTTGGTGGTAGAATCCAAAATCATTAGGGATTCAATTGAACCCCTATCATCTTTAATCTCCTCACACATGTTAGGATGAGCTGTTGTATCATGTATAAGGAAGAGTTTAGAATCTTGAGGGGTGTCGACCTCCACCAGGGTTGCTGACCAACCATCGTTGAAGCATTTCTTATTCACAAAGTCAATTTGCAAAGAAGAAGCCCCAATAGCTTTATCCCATACCTTGTTGAGGCCAGGCTCCCTAACCTTAGCTCTTTTGGCTCTCTCAGTAGTAAACAGAGCCTTCTCAGTATCAAAATCCTTCTGGAGCTTGGCAATTTTGGCTTTTTCACCATCCAAGTCTTTCTAAAGAACAATAATTTGGCCCCGGGAAGCCGCTGCATCTTCTTTTGTAACTCTTAATTTTCCTCCCATTTCTTCTGCTCATTTGTCAGTGCTTGTTGGGAATCAAGCAATTACTTCTTAAGCTCATCAAAATCTTTTTAAACCCCCTGAGAAGAAGAACAAAAAGCACCATCCTTCTCCAGCACATTATTGAAGTCAACAAGAAAATGCAAAAGGACAACAAGGCGAGTTAATATCAGAAATATCAAATAAAGAGATAAAGAAGAAAAAGAAAATTACCAGAGCTAGGCTTTGAGCAACCCTTCTAGAACTCCTTGATCGGGGCAATGCAGTTGCAGCACTCCTATAGTCTCATAAAGTACCAGAATTTATTAATTATCTGGCCAAACCAGGAATAAGTTCCACTGGTAAATTAGAAATAGATAAATCAAATAACTATTATTGGTCAGTGTTGGATGAAGACCCTTCTGCCATCCTATAAGGGAGTCCTCTTCTCAGCCTCTTGAGTTTGTTTTCATCAGCTTTTTCAGTAGGAAGCTTCTTCCCAACATCCCCTTATTAGATTGGGGCTTATTCCGAAGGTCCTCCTTACTCGATGGGGCCTTGTCTCCAGCATCCTCTTTATTTTTGTCACCATTAACAACTTATTTGGAGGAACCAGTAGCAGTTATGTCACCCAAGATATTAGGAAACTTCCTCTTCCCTATGGCAGCAGCAAGAGGTAGGTATGAATCTAAAGAAGAAGAAACAACAGTAAGTTCACCACTTCTAGATACAGTGGTAGAGGATGTGGAGATGGGGTCTTACTCTAGGTTGATCAAAAGAGAGGATGCAGCTATAATTGGGTGAGAAATAAAGGAGGTGGTGGTATTTCTATAATCAAGCAAGTATGAAGTTGATCTAGTATGATCTTCACTAACTTTCTGATGAATGCCCCAGATAAAGTTCAACTCTCTAAGGTTGAAGTTACTCTCCTTTGGACTCTTTCTCTTTTGATCAACTGCAATCAAAAGTCAACAAAGTATACATCAGTACTAGCAGTTAGCATAATATACATAGAAAGTCAAATAAACAAATGCAATATATCCCATTGGCACTTGGTGGGAATCTAGGCCCCCAGTACTCAGCATTCCTGGTTAAAGGAGCATGCTGATAATTTTTAACAACTACTCCATGTTCGAAGTAATCCCTATTGGAGTCGGGAAGGTTAACTACTAATGCTCTGTTCACAGCCCTCATTTTTAAATAGAAAGTGGTATCACTAGTTATCCACTTATAGCAGAACATTATTTCTGGGATCCCTAGATGGATACCATGGAGTTGGTTTAATCTATAAACCCCATTAACTACCCTTAAGGTATTGGGATCTACTCTAGGTAGGACAATATCAAAATACTGACAAAATTCAAGACAAAAGGGGTTCGGGGAAAGGTGAACCCACATTCAGCAATAAAAATAGAGGGAAACTAGTAACCTTCAGCTAATGAAAAAATATTAGTGGGCAAACTGAGATGTTCTAGTTCTACCCATGAAGGAATATTCCATTCATTTCTAAATTCATCATGAGAAGTAACACGATAAACCATGTTTGATGAAGAAGAAAGGGAGAAAGGAAAAAAATTCTTATAGAAGATTCAGCAAGAACTAAAGAACAAAGAGCAATAGAATAAGAGAGAGAGAAAGCTTAAAGACACAATGGTAGAAAAAACTCATAAAGTTTGAGGGATGAGAAGATCGTGGCTTTTCCCGCCTTTATAGGTTTGCTCAAAAATTGGAATGGGAATGATTAAAAGGAAATGTCGATTGAACTGTTAGCGGCTTAAGACATAAAAGACATATTTATCCAAAAACGATTCACTAAAGTTGTGGATAATTAACAAAATACCATCCACATCATGTGTCGATAATTAAAGTGGTTAAATTTACAAGTATAGGAAGTCGATAATCGACGAAGCCTCAAAATTGTTGTCCGAGCAACTTAAAGAGCTATATGTTCCATACTATTGTAAAAATCTCAAGCATGAAGCATTGGGGGCTTCTATTGATACCAAAAATTGTCCTACTACATAGACCAGTCATATAGGAACATGTGTCATCATTCTATTCTTTAATCCGAGTAAGCAAGGGCAAGCTACCGACCAACACCAGGAAGGCTAACCAACAATGACAACAAATCATCAATTGTTGTAAACATTATTAACATTGTATATATGTAAATGCCTATGTTCTAAAGGCATTCCATCATTTAATATTCCAACTCTTATGCACCTTCAAAGGGACATAAATTCATTGTAAACTCTAGAACCAAGGGACATGAGAAAAACGAGACAATATGCAATTGAACAAGCCCAAGGCAATACACAACAGTGGACGTTGGCTCTTTATTATACCTGAACCACTTTAAAAATTCTTTGTCACTTTTATTAATATTTATATGTGATCAATTAATTAGGACAATCTAGTTTTTTAATCAATAAATACCATAGTGAGTTTCCACTTTTTCTAATTCATTTGCTAATTTATTTTAAGAAAAACATATCATTAAGTATTTAGGTGATACTTAAAACGCATAATAATAAAGGAAGAGAATAGAGTATCCATGCCTGAGTAAAAATCATTTGCAAATTCTGAATAGATAGTTGAATTCCTATTGAAAAATTAGCAAAGAGTCATTCTTGAACAATCTTGAGAAAACTCCAATTAAGCCTTCAAATCTTGTGTTAAAATCTTGAATATGTTTGGGGCTAAGGTTTATAGATGAAAGGGAATGATTTTGGAGAGGTCTTCTAGTTGAAAAGTTTGTGAAAAGGGGATTTTAAAAGTCCATCCACGATTAAGTGTTAAAATATAAAAAATTAAGAGTTTAATTAATAAAAGAGTCCTAATCACAACCAAACTCCCCACCGCCCCTCACCAAAAGCGAATCCATTCGGTCCTGATCATACGCCCAGTTTCGCCAATTTTTATATAAAAGTAAAATTTTATAAAATATCCATTTTAACTCAGATTTTAATTCCGATTGAAATTTTGCTTTAAAATAATAAAAACCAACATATTAAATTTTTTAAATTAATTAAATCCCAAAATTTTATTTTTCTCAAATTTCTGAATTTAAATAAATAATTACCGAATTAAATTATGGGGTGTTACATACTTCCACACTAGTACAAGAATTTCGTTGTTGTAATTTGACGAACCGTGAATGCGCCAAATAAAATAAGGCTCACATATGCCTACCCATAGAATATTTCCATTGGGCACTCATACACCCAATCCTACCTGCATGTAATCCCACGATCGAACATACAATATATATATATATATATATATATATATATATATATATATATATATATATATATATATATATACACTAGCAGATACCCGTGCCTAAAGACACGATGGAAATTTTCAAAGTACATAATCGCAAAACGATGAAAATTTTGAACGTACATAATCGTAAACAGAAAAAAAATATCGTTCCCTAACAAAACATCTATATCGTTCCCCAATATATATAAGTGCATAGCTGTTACATGTAACAAAACTCTTTTATTGGTAAAAGCTGGGGTGTCATGTGTTGCACAACGTAAAATTTCATACACACTAATGGCATACTGGGGTGTCGTGTTGCTCAGCGCGGTCATGTCTTATTGGGACAGTGATGGAAGATCCTTTAGTTTCTCCCTTGGGATTCAAAACATCTTCCCTACGGTACCTTCGTGACCTCGCTTCGACATGATAGTAACCAACACAAAATTATAAGTCATTGTACCATTACTGAGTCCAATCTATTTTGTAGATACATTATTGATTGGAAGCACATCTTTCATTGCAGTCAACTTTAAATATACCCATGAATATTTGAAAACAAATAAATGATAGTAAACTAAATAAAAATGCAGAGTAGACAAATCGTCAACTATGAATTTAAAGTTACTTTAGTAAAATATTTTTAGGAAAAAACTTAAAGTGCATCTAACAGTCAGATAACAAAATTTAGATTAAAAAATAATTAGATAAGAAAAATATTTTAAAACTTTGTCCATGAGCATTAGGTCAATTCTTATAAGGTTTTCATCCATCAATTTACATACATATACCTATAGACAAAAACATTATTTGTCTGAACCTTGGTTATAACTGAAAAACATCAGTTACCAGCATGGAGCTTTCATGCTATACGAATTTTCATATCAACAACAGGGAAAAAAAGCGAGTATTACAGGTTGAACCAAAGGCAAAAAATGCCACACCATGATACATAAAACACGGATAACCAATAAATAAATAATCAATAACAAACTATGTACGAAATAAAAACTTGGTGAGCAAATCTTGAAGAGGTTATTTTCGAGCGAAAAATATATGGTGAGGCATAATGGGAGAGAGTAAAATAGTTTAAACCGAATAAAGGTAGAGAAATCGAGAGGTGTGTACATTTTTATATAGATGCACCTGTTTTAATATATCTTGAAATCAAAATACCATTAACAAATATTTGTCCCAGATTAGGTAGGAAATAATTATTTCATTTCAGATTTGCTTGGTATGGCCACCTCTCATCCCAGACCTGCTCTAAATTGACAACCCAAATTTCTATACTTGTTCGGAGAGCTCAAGCTACTTGAAATATCGTTGGCTGATGGGTAATCACCTCCCACATGATGAATTATGCAAACAAGTGTTAAGGAATTCATGATAAAAATTAAGCTGCTGTTGATGATGATAAAAATTAAATCCAGGTATCTTGCAACCTAGAGAGAGCAGAATTGGAAGGAGTTGAGCAGGAGAAAGAAGTATAAAATGCACGGATAGTGATAACACCTTCACTTTGTGATAACACCTGTAGAGTCCGCAATCAGGAACTCCTTATCAATAGAACCACAAACTAATCATATTATAAGCGTTCATATCTAAAAAACAAAGTTAATTTTGATGAAGGAACTCACCCCAGCAAAGATTTCAAGTCGTGGGAAACTCACCCGAAGCACTGAAAGGAATAATTATGTCAGTCAGACTTCTTTCAGCAAAGTTTCTTCTCAAAGCTGGAAACACAGTTTAAGTCCATGAGTGATAATGGATAAATGTGATAAATAAAAACTATATTAAAAAATTACATGAGTGATAATGAACTAATAAAAAATAAAGATTATTAAGAGAGAAGACATAACTGATGTCTAAAAATAACAATCAGTTTAGTTTCCTCATAGACAAAATGGGATGCATGAAAAATATAAGAAATCATTGCTATTAAATATCTCAAAGCATGCAAAAAACTGTAGTCAATATACAAATCCCAAAACCAAAATTTGAGTCGCTTCTATAGTAGTATCCCAATATTAATTTTACAAAGTATTATGCATCAGTGGCTTCTATTGTAGTATCTCAAATCATGCGAAAAAATGTTACAGTCGCCAAGCTGTTGTATATGGCCGAGTTTACTGAGCTGTTGCACTTCTATGCATCAGGGCTACTGTTGCATTAGGGCCTCTACTATTGCATCAAGATTACAGTAGCTATTTTTGTCAAGGCTGTTAAAAATTGCATCGGAAAAAATTTACAGTACCTATTTTTGCCAGGGCTGCTAAAAATTGAATAGGATAAAAATATAAAGAAATGAGAAAGGGTGTAAAACAAGTAACACCTGGTAAATTAACAACACCTTGTGAGCATAGAAAAAATAAAAACGCAAAAATAGAGAAAGAAATATCTAAATCAATAAGGGAAAACTAATTTGTGTTTATCTTGTAATGTCACTATTAAATAGACTAAAAGTCCATGAATAAAGAACCTATAAATGAATTACAATAATAATCGTCATGTTTTTATATGATTGAAAACAAACAATGCAATCCTAAGTACAATCTAATAAATCGCACGCGATAATTTTATACTCAGTGTTTACCCTAATTTGCTTCCAGAAAAGAACACCCATGATATATTATTAATCACGTCAAAATTGTGTCACTGCATTTGTGACATCAGTCAAATTTTTGTCATCAAGTATTAAATTTGGCATCACTAATACAATATTTTGATAAATATGGTGATTAGTCTAAAACATATTCAAATAAAAAAAAAGAACTCAATTGTCACCACCTGAAGTATTGAAGCATTGTTAACTGTTATATGAAGATGTACATTCTAATAGTTAAATAAGCCTAGTTATGCCCATTCTCTAGAAAACATGAATAATGGTTCAAGCATCAAAGTATGAAAGGGAAGAGAAATTACCGAAGTATGCAAATTTGTTTAAAAATAAACAAAAAAAGTTATAGAAAAAAAACTAATTGCGAAAAAAAATATTTTCAAATTAAAATTCTAATGTACAACAAAACCCTCAAACAACACCAGAATACTTAAGAAACGACAGAAAAACTGAAAAATTGGTGAATAGAGTGAGATTCAAACATAAATGCGTGGGAGCATGGAGAGAGAGTATGGAGAAGAGGTGGCATGGAGAGCACTACGACAGAGCGTGGAAGCTATAAGAGAGAGGGGGGTCATTTTGATATTTCAAGGAGAAAAGAGAGAGAGTCGTGTGTTTGCAACTGCATCGGTTATAGGGGAGAAACTTGATCGAGATCGGATGGGATGGACACATAACTTCTCAACACAATTTTGCCTTAAATTTCCCACAAAGATTTCTCGAAAGACGATGAAATCATTTCAGCAAGTAAAAATTTAGAACCATCCATTTTCAGAAACAAGTAAAACTCTCTTTAACATTTTACCAAACACATAAAGTACAACATTTGAAAAGTAATAAGAAGCTGGCCACACTATCAAGGGAAAATATTTATCAAAATTTATATATGTAGGGAAAATAAATAGTGTTGGGGGTTCCAGTGTTAACATTTATAAAAATTGGTGTTTCAGGGTTTCGAAATAAAAGATAAAATCCCAACATGTTGTTTAACTCCCTTAACTCAAAGTAACCTCAAAGTCAATGGCATTCCCAATCAAGTATATGCAAAATACTTCTTTTCTTGGTCTTAGTAAAATACTTGGTGGACCCCTTAAGTATAAAAACTCATTATTTATCTTCTTGAGACATAGGGATTTCTTCTGATCAGAGACTTATTAGTAAACCATGTCCCAAAATTTTGTCTAGATCAGAGACAACTATCAGAGACTTCAAATGAGTAACTGTAGTAAAACGTGTAGATCCAAGAGACACATATGAATGTATATTTAAATTCTTAGTTTATAGAAGGAAGATTAAACATTAACAAATAATATTGAACACGTTCAAAAATATAAAAAAAATTAACCGAGAAGGGTGATTACCTCATAATCTGACATGTCATTTAGGAAATTGGCATGTTTCAAGAAAACACGTGCAAGTATACTATAATGCCCTTTATTGAGTTCACAACCTAAAAAAATTAGAAAGATATAAATCATGTATTAGTAAAAGGTAAAAAACTTTTTCTTTCAGATTGATATAAAAAGTCAGTTACCACTTTTTGTGGAATTATAAAAGATATCTCACCTCCACCTATAGTTCAAATAACAAACAACTGTGAAACAATATATGGGTTTAGTATAAACTAATTCACCCTAACTTTAAAAGAATACTCTTTAAAAGAATACTTATACTAAAAGCATGACCGAAACACATCAAGCAAACAAAAAAAACTAAAAGCATCATAAAGCCGAATATTTCCAAAATGAAAAAAAAGACAAACAAAAAAACCTAAAACCCTAACATTCGAAAGTAAAAGCCGTAGAATATCTGTAATCCAAAGGTTAAAACTAGAGAAAGGAGAGATACAATGTGTAAACCACCACCTGTTAGGGTTTTTAGGGTCAGATTAGAAACGATATCAAATTTCAACACCTCTGAAAATAGAATAAGGAAAAAATACTTATGGAAGTGATGAAAAAATACCTCTGAAAACGAAAAATACGCATAATAAAAAAAATTCGAAATCAAAATTTGATAGGCATAAAAATAGGGGGAATAGATGTTACCATGGATGAGTGAGAGAAAACATTGGTTTCAGGGTCCAATATTAAATACGACAAAGAATTAAAAAAAATATATAAGCTCAGATCTGGGACCATTGAAATCTATAATAAGTTTGGGCTATCGAAATTATGTACAATGATTAATGGTGATGAAGATGAAGAAAAGGGTTTACCTTTGAGAGATGAACGGATGAATGTGAAATGGGATTTTGGGGCTTACACGGTCGTCGTTTGTGAGTAGAGGAGAGGTGGAGAGTGAGGTTCCCAAGTCATGGAAAGGGTCTAAGTTGGAGAGAGAGTTTTGGGCGGGATAATGAAAGTGAGGAAATGATCACAACCCTTTATTTTCTCTCAAGAAATCTAGGACATTAATGTGCTTTTACATTTTTGTCAATTCAAAAGCCATTCCATCTTATATATATATATATATATGTATGTATGTATATGTGTGTGTGTGTGTGTGTGTGAAAGTAACGGCGTACCACGTGCTCTCGTGAATCACCAATTGATTTTATCTCCAAAAGTCATCAATATGCTAAAGTCCTCAAATCAATTTACATCACCAAAATCGATACTTATGATACCGAACATCTGCACTAACCATATTTGAAATATATCTCGGCTCACAATAATCACTTTTAAATATCCTTACTTCAAAATTACTAGTTCTAACTTCAATTCCCATAAAGTTCTTATCACAAAACTCCTATCTCCAAGAAACACAGCTAACACGTATGCTACACCCAATACCTTAAGGAGTAAAAATCGACAAAAGGTATCGAAGATTGGTAACGTGAAATCTAAACGAACTCATAACTTACGAGACCTAAGACCATGCTCTGATACCATTTGTAACACCCCGCATAATTCTGGCATCGACCACCACCAAAACTAGGTTGGCCGCTACTAAATTAATTATCATTCTTAGCGTGTGATAGATATGAGACATAATAAAATTCATTCCACAAGATAATAATGAAATCAATCCCAAAAATCCATCAACGTGCTAGTCTCCAAATTAATATCCAACTCGAAATAAATATAATCTCCAATAAACTGAATCCATATTGAAATATATGGATAAAAATCGTAACAACTGTGTAACCAAATGGGCCGCCAAATCCATAAATTAAGTCTCAATATAATTGCGAAGGAAAGTAAACCAAACTAAACTACTAAGCATAAAATAAATAAGCTCCAGTTGCACGTCCAAGATATATCTCCAAATATTCCTATATAACTACTATAGACACCCCATTTTGTTACCCCTAACTCTCCTTAGGTCACTTATTTTTCACATCTCTTATTTTCATATAAATAACCCAAAAAACAAGAAAAAGAGGGTTTGCTCATAAATTCCAAATAGGGATTCTCATACTTTTCTCACAACAAAAACACTTTTTCTACACACACACACACACTCACAAATAAGAGACCCCCCATCTGGATTTATGGGAGAAATCCCACCCCTCATTTTGTATGCGAACTACGTGGACTTTGATGCCTTTATAGGCTACGTAGGCATCTCGGGGTAAAACTCGAGACTTGAGTCCTATTCTCACTTTCTCTCTCATTTTCCATCTTCTCTAAATCCAATTTTCTTATATTCTATATACTTGTTCTTAGTGACGTATTAACCCATATGCGTTATCGTTCCATTATAACGATCAATGTAAGGGTAATTGCGTAAATCTTATTTTCTAATATTATCTTTTGTACCTTCCTACGGATGAATATCTTTATCTCTTCCATGATACAAGTCGAGGATTCCTATCTCTACTATATATATATATATATATATATACACATGCACACATATCACGGAGAAAATAAAGGAAAATAACAAATATACATGAGAAACCGAAAGGGCGGAATGGGTGCTTAACACCTTCCCATTTCGTAACTTAGCCTCTGAACCCCTCTCGAATCATTTTGGTTCCGTATGCACCAGTATGTCTTTGGATGCCATCCTTCGGGATGGATTTCCCTTTTTTTCTTTTGTCTGTTTTGAGTAAAATAGACTGGCGACTCTAAATCTCTCTACATTTTTACACCTCATCTCGAACGATGCCGACCGAAGTGCTCCCAAGAGGGATGCGCGGGACCCGAGGATCCTCCCTTCACGCGCCTACTCGCAGGCAAGGATCGGGGATGGCCGCAATGGAAACTCTACTAGGGATATTATATATTTTGAGGGCTTGACTCTGTTTACATGGATGTTATATTTGTTTATGTTTACCCCCCATATCTGCATGTTCCCCTTTTTCCATGTATATCCCATGCTTATGATTATATTCACACACTTGTAGAAAATTCTCCATGTACACTTAGCACCACGTGCACCTAGGATCACATATATCTACATGTTGCACGAATCACCCATCCATATTTGGTGTACCTTTGGTACTTGTACTTTGCTCCCTATTTGGCATAATTAAGAAAATCATTCTCATCATAAGATACTAATAAGAGAATCATGCATGATTCACACGACATCACCAAAGAGCATTGTTATTGACCAATTTTTACCCAGTAACTAGAGGATCACTTCGTGATGGGTGCTGGTCCAGCAGGTCGCAGTTATCCTAAGTGATATGACTCTCACCTTCCATTGGATAAGTACATTCGACGTATATCGAACGGTTCCCCCGCATCGTACCTCTTGACTGAAGTTATGATAGGAGGTATATCGTAGGGAATACATTCACGTAGACCGAGTACATCAAATTCTCTCTCATGTACCGTCCCCACGAAGTATATAGTGAGGCAATTCGCGTACACTCAGTATATAAAATGGCTTGTCCACGCGTACTGATTGCCCGCAAGAGCAAGACGTATATCGTGGAAGTCACGCCAAAGGAGGGGAACCCATTAAGATTCACCCAACACACTTCATACCCGCATATAGGTGTCAAACCAAGGACACGCACTTTAGATTATCGGTTCTAACCCGAAAATCTGTCAAAATTTTGGGTCGGCCTACAGCCCCAAATTTTCATGCATTTTTAAAAAACAAGACCCTGTCTGTGAGTCTGGTTACAAGTTCCAGTCGTAGCTTTGCATATATTAAAAACCCTACTTTTCCAGGATCGGGTCTTATCCAGCATTGCATTTAGGAGAATTAAATACAAGTGAGAACATAATAATCGTAATAATCATGCTGAGTTCCGTCTCCAAAAACATTTCTCCCTTCTTTATCAAAAATCCAAAAATAGTTTCTTCTCTTTTTCTCAGAAAAATAAATCCCATTCTACGCCTTCTCGGGTCTATCGTATGCCCTTGGCCTGGCTCCCTATTAGCTTCGGTCTTTAGTTAAATCACCTCGAAGTTTCATCCGTTCCTGTACTACTTCTTCCGAGTCTAGAATCCATACATTTTCCATAGAGAATACAGATCAAGCACCAGTCATACAGTCGAATCTGATGATAGTCCTAGCTCAACTCGTGTCCAAGATTGACAACCTCCAAATTGAGGTCCGAGAGATGCAACGAAACTAGGTTCCTATTCCTCAAGAGCCCGAGGCCCTATTCCTTCATGCTATGGGTCCTCCCGAGACTATCTGGGATCTCGAAGAATATTATCATACTCCACGTGACCCTCCTGCTAATGGGCCGCCGCCTGCCCAGCTTTCGATGCCAAACATTGCCCAACCTGTGGCCAACCGGCCTATGGTCGCTGATCCAAAAGTGGAAGAGTTGAATAAAGTTAAATACGATCTCAAGAAGTTCTACCAAGTCAGAATCTCTAGAAGTTACATAGACTACACCCACATGTCTCCTTATCCTAAAGCGAGATTACCCGAGAAGTTCAAGATGCCAAATATTGAGAAGTTTAGAGGGAGTGGACCCCCGATCGTTCCTCTTCACAGTTATAGTCGTTCCATGACTCTAATAGGGGCTTATGAAGAAGTGATAGCCCAATTGTTTCAGCAAACTTTGAAGGATAGTGCCCTCCGATGGTTTTTATCTCTCGAGGAATCCAAAATCTGAGCTGGGAGGATGTAGCCCGAGAATATATGTCGCAGTACAAATACAACGAAGAGCTTGAGGTCACCCATCGTGATTTCGAGCTGCTCAAATAGAACCCTGGGGAATTAGTCATTAACTTCATAACTCGGTGGAGGGGGCAAGCAGCTACCATGAACAATCGGCCATCTAAGGAGGAATATGTCAATGTAGTGAAGAAGAACTTTTTGCCCCATGTTAGAGTGACGATGGGAGGACAATACTATACCCACTTTCGAGATCTTAGAGAAGCAGGAGTAGAAATCGAGGAAAGCCTTGTTAAAACAGAGGTTGAACTGAAGAAGGTGTCCGGATAGTTCACCCTTAGAAAGTATGATAAGTTGGCCAGTGCTACAGTCTCAACCATCAATAACATCTCTCAACCAACCACATCATGGGCACCAGAAAGCCACCCTGCCCCCATCCGAAGGGAATATACTGATATCCATGCTCCCCTCTCCAAAGTTTACCAAGCCTTGTTAAGAGAAAACCTCATCAAACCCTTGGATCCCCGTTTATTGCCAAATCCACTCCCAAGAAACTTCAAGTTCGATGCTCATTGCTCCTTTCACCAAACTGCAGGTCATACCACTGACCAATGCTTTTACCTTCAAACATAATCATAGATCTCATTGATCAGGGTACCATCGCCCCACATGCCAATCCTAAGCCAAACACCACTCACAATTCACTCCCAAATCATACCAATGCCATCTTCTTAGAAGAAAACCTAGATTTCGATCCCTCAACTCAAATCACACCCATATACTCTCCTAAACCTCTTCAAATTTTCCCATATTTCCTCCTACACCTTACTAGCCTCGCTGATCAGGCACTGTCACTCATTACCAGAGCATGAATCGCTATTCGTACCCGTTCTTAAAATGGAAGTATGGAATTGTTAGAGGTGTTAAACCAACTTCTAGAGTTTGGAATGAAATTGCCCTCATAGGTGGTCATCGATTGCCAAAGGTTTAGTACACTGTTCTTGGAAGCACGAAAATAGGCCCAATATTCAGACAAGTTGATGGTACCGACCGATGAAGTCAGTCTAGATGATGTTATCCAAATTATGGCAGAATTATTCGGGCAAACCAATAGCATTTATATTATCACCGGGTTACTTGATACTTTGAAGCTATAAGGGTGCTTGGTACCTTCAACCATATATATCCCCACAGAATGGGAAGACCTGTATGAAGAAACCGTTGAAGTTGTGGAATGCATTGACTTTACATGAAAAGACAGAATTGTTGCCACCGGATGGGGGGAAGAATTCGAAGATTCGAGTGAAGAAAAAGCTTCATGAAGAACTGGACCAGTAGCCGACATATTTGGGATGATATCATTTGAAGAACTCCTCGGAGAAATATTTAGGGTGACACAACAACTTGAGATTGACAAGGAAATGAGATTCATGTTCTTCCCTTCTTCAGTAAATCACATAACCAGATCAGGGAGACATTACCAGGTTCCAAGCTCACTACCAGCAAATGACAAGGGTAAGGGCATTGAAAACCTTACTATGCCAGAGATGAAGATATAGGACAGTAAGATCCTCGATCAACTGAAGAAAACTCAAGCTAACATCACTCTATGGGGGCTTTTCATGTCTTCCCAGCTGCACAAAAATGCTTAATCAAGCTGCTCATTGCAGCCATAGTTCCTCCTTCTACCACACCAGAAGAGGTGGTAAATCTGTTCGGATCCTTGACCTCTACTCGAATGCTATCGTTTTCTGAAGAAGAAATCCCCAGAGTTGGGCCAAATCACAATCATTCACTCAACATCTCCGTCGAAGTTATGGGGAAGGTTGTGTCACTCTCTCTTGTCGATAAAGGATCCACCTTGAATGTATTTCCACTGAGAACCTTCAAGTGTTTAGGCTTGAAAGAAAGCGACCTCTCTCTAACCTCCGAACTGTACGTGCCTACGATAATACCTGCCGAGAGGTTATGTGATCCATAAAACTTGTAAAAGGGGTTGGCCCTAAAAACCCTATCGTTGAATTCCAAGTCATAGACATACCAACTTATTTCAACCTGTTGTTCGGATGAGCATATCTCCACGGTATCAAGGGTGTGTCTTCCTCACTCCATCAAAAATTGAAGTTCTTCCCCGACGGGCGAGTCATCACCATTTTGGGCGACAATGAAAATATTGAGGGTGCAAGCATTAACAGTCTAATCCTTGAGATAAAACACGGGTCAAATGATATGCTCCAATCAGGATTTTGAGTTGAGCCACTCCTCCTCCCGAAAGGGGATGGTTTCAAAGAAATGGTTTGTCCAGAATATGACCCTCGTGGCAACGTCAATGTGATTCAGATGTTCAGAAACATGCACTTCATGCCCGGACTGGGGCTAGGATAAAGGCAGAAAGGGATACTTGAGCCCATCGAACTAAAGAAATCTTTCCCTCCTTGTGGCTTGGGGTATCAACCATTATAACAAGAGCTCAGAATGATCCACTAGTCTCGACCAAAGAGAAGATTATACTGCATCCGAACTATCCCAGGAGACTACTTGAATGGACGATTCATCAAAGAAGGCGAATGCTTCCCCTTTTGTAGTTTTCCAGAACCATGGTATGACCACACAGACAAGAAGATACAGCCTCGAATGGAGATATTTTTCCAAGATAGGTACCCATGGGCCGAAAGTTTCCAACACCGAGTACAACCGCTCATCAAAGATATCAAAGAGACTGAGGAAAGTAATTTTGAAGATTCCTTTAACATACAGACACTGAGGATGGCACTCTGCATGGTTGATTCAGGCACTACATCAATGGATCCATCTCATCTAATTAAAGCTGCTGATACACCCCTCCTCAACTGATAGGTTGCACCCGTTCTACCTCTTGAAATCTCCCCTAACCCCAATGTTTACCCTATTTCTTCTTCTGTTGTCTATCCTTGTCCAAATGCAATCGAGACCTCTTTTGATAAGGTTCTCAATGCTATTTTTCCTATCAATGAAATAAACAAAGAATTGAGTATCTTGTTGTGCCTTACGTTAACTACTTGGATTCTAATAACTTTTGATGATGATGATTTTGTAAATGAACAATTCATAACTGATCTAAATAAGGTTAATAATAAACAACATAACCGCATTCAAGTTAATGAATAAGAGACTGTAGTTATTAATCTCGGTTCTAGTAGCCAATTGCGCGAGATTAGGATAAGGGCCACCCTTGACAAGCATGAGTGCGCACAACTTGAAGAATTGCTAAAGGAATTCGTGGATGTCTTCGCATGGTCCTATGATGATATGCTCAGCATTTATCCTGAAGTAGCTCAGCATGAGATCCCCATTCTCCCAGACTACAAGACGATTAAACAAAAATTAAGAAAGCTCCGCTCCGAATGGTCGCTCAAGGTCAAAGAAAAGGTGGTCAAACAGTTGAACGTGGGCTTCATTCATGTGATCGAATATCCCACATGGCTAGCCAACATAGTACCTATGCCGAAATCAGGAGGGAACTTTCGAATGTGTGTGGATTATCGAGATTTAAACAAAGCTTCTCCAAAGGATGACTATCCTCTACCCAATATCAACATTATCGTGGACAACACAACCAGTCATGCTCTCAAGTCATTCGTCGACGGATTTACCAAATACAACTAAATCAAGATGCACCCAGAATACCAAGAAAAAATTGCATTCATCACCCCATGGGGAACCTTTTGCTACATCGTTATGCTATTTGGTCTTAATAATGCTGGGGCTACCTACCAAAGGGCTTCCACAACCATCCTGCATGATCTGATTCACAAGGAAGTCAAAGTTTACGTGGATGATATGATTATCGAGTCCAAAACTAGAGAAGGTCTTGTTCCCGCTCTCCGAAAGTTCTTCGAATGACTGTGACGATATCAGATAAGACTCAATCCACAAAAATGTGTCTCCGGGGTTATAAAGGGAAAACTCTTGGGTTCATGGTCAGTGAGAATGGGATAAAAGTCGATCCCGCTAAGCTGAAGGTCATACTTGAGATGCCACCACCCCGAACAGAGAAAGAAGTCCTAGGTTTTCTCGGGAAATTATAATATATCAGTCGGTTCATCAGTCAGCTAACCGCCATGTGTGAATCGATCTTCAAGCTCATCCGAAAGGATTCAACCAAGGTTTGAAACGAGGCCTGCCAAGTGGGTTTTGATTGAATCAAACAATATCTCACCCAACCTTCGGTGCTCATGCCACTATAACCTGGTCTCCCTTTTCTCTTATACCTAACCATAGCTGACACTACAGTTGGGGCTTTGCATAATAGATTGTGCTGCACTTGTCTGGGTCACCCAAAAGTTACGACACTATATGCTCGCCTTTCTCATCAAACTTGTATCCTGAATGGATCCCATCAAATACCTACTTGAGAAACACACCTTATCTAGTTGAATGGCCCGATGGTTGATGCTCCTAACCAAGTTCAATATCGTAGACGTCACGCAGAAAGCCATTAAAGGAAGAGCCATATCCAACTACCTCACCGATTACCCCGTAGAAGAAGCAGATGTTTGGATCTCTGAATTCCCAGATGAAAATATCCTCTGCACCGCTCAATACCACCTTCGATGGAAAATGTTCTTTGACGGCACTTCCAATAAAAAGGTATATGGCGTTGGGATACTTCTGATTGCCCCTGATGACTCCCACACTCCCATCGCCATCAAATTGGATTTCCCTTGCACCAACAATATGAAGGAATATGAGGCATGCACAGTAGGCCTCAAAGTTGCTCTCAAGAAAGGTATTCAATACCTTGATGTCTACGGGGATTCTGTCCTCATCATCGATCAAGTTCTCAGACAGTGGAAAGTCAAGGATGAAAAACTCCAACCTTTCCATGCCCACTTAGAAGGGTTTGACTCTCGATTCCGAGATATCACCTTCCATTACCTACCTCTAGCAAAGAATAAACTAGCTGATGCTCTCGCTACCTTAGCCTCCATGGTCAACATGCTCGAAGGAAGAACAATGACCCCCTTCCTAGTTCAAAAGCAAGATAAACGAAACCACTGCTACCATATTGAGCTTGTCTCTATCGAAGACCTTGAACTAATCGACTGCTAGTACTATGATATCTGGTGCCTCGTCAAACATGGTACGTATCCCGAGGGTTATAACAAGAAAGACCTAATAACCCTCCGAACACTAGCCGCCCAGTACATCATTTGTTATAAAGCTCTACTAGAGAGGAACTTCGATGGAACTCATCTACATTGTATCACAGGGGCTGAGATTGAGAAAATAATGCAGAATATCCACAGTGGGGAATGCAGGCCCCACATTAATGGTCACATTCTTGCCAAGAAGATCATCCGACAGGGCTACTACTGGACCACCATGGCCCAAGATTGCACCGCCTATGTCCGGAGGTGCCTCAAATGCCAACAGTTCTCTAATCTTCAACACTTGCCTGTGCGAGAATTATACAACATGACCTCTCCCTGGTCGTTCTCCACCTGGGGTATCGACATCATAGGGAAGGTTACACCGAAGGCTTGAAACGGACATGACTTCATCCTAGTTGTCGTTGATTACTTCACCAAATGGGTCGAAGCTGAGTCATACGCAGTATTGAATGCCAAGAAAGTGGCCAAATTCCTCAAGAACAATATCATCTACCGATATGGGGTCCCGCACGAGTTAGTGTCAGATAATGGGTTACACTTCGAGGAAGAAGTCACAGAAGTAGTCAATGAATAGGGGATTCAGAGACATACATCTTCTCCCTATTGACCTCAGACCAATGGTGCAGTTGAAGCCCCCAACAAGAACCTCAAAGACATCATCAAAAATATGACCAAAAGTTGTAGGGATTGGGCCGACCGGATCATGTACATCCTCTTGGGCTATCTAACCTCAATCCGAACCTCTATTGGGGCTACCACTTACTCTTGGGTCTACGACATGGAAGCAGTCCTACCCGTGGAGCTATAAGTACCCTCATTATGCGTCATGTTAAAAAGCAAAGTTAATGAAGAAGATTGGTGCCAAAGCCGTCTCGGCGAGCTGACCCTCCTAGATGAAAGGACATTGAAAGCTCTTTACCACATACAGGGGTACCATCATCGAATAGCGTGATCATTCAATAAGAGATTCAAGGACCGCGGTGTCCGGGAAGGGGATTTATCCCTCAAGGAGATAATAGAACCCATCTGGGACCCAGAGGGAAATTCCAGCTCAATTAGAGTGACCCCTAAATTGTGTAGAAAATCTTATCCGATGGTGTCGCCATGCTCACTAACCTAGATGGGAAAGAGATGGATCATCCAGTCAACCTGGACCATCTCAAGAAATTCTACCCCGAGTTTGAAATCTCGGCATGCTACGACTCTTATCATCTCTCTTATATTCTTAAAAAAAAAACTCTCTTCATTTCCCTCTACCCTTAACTACGTGGGCCTGATCCTATGCAAAGGACCATTTTTCAACAAAGAAAAAAAATTCAAAAACCCCATAGATACATAAGCAGCTCATACATCGTACAGGAGCACGAGCCTCTCTTTTTCACAAAAAAACTATTCTTTTCTTATCTCCGAGAACGACAGTTCATTCTAACATATACTTGAACAAAAGGATTATCTATGCCATAGCGGTCGGTATAGATAATTCAAAATTATACAATTCATCAAAAGGCACAGTTGGATGATCAGAAACTTACTTATTTCATTAATAATAAATTACTGCACAGATTACATAAGAAAAGGAACAAATAACTCCCTACTGCCATAAAAATCCAAATAAAATCCCCACATCTATTCCCTATTACAATAAATAAACTCTCCAAGAGTCCTACCCACAGCTAGCAGAGGAGCCTGCACCCTCATCATCTACATCCTGGGCCCCCCAAATTTTCCTTGTCTGAATAGAGTGCCGTAAACACTCCATGCACCGATAAGCCCGAACGAGCTTTGAAAAAACCACAATACCCCCTTCCACGGTGTTAAATAAAACAAATCAACTTTGTCCAGTCTCCACTCCCAACATCTTGCTGACTACCCTCCTCCACAACCACTTCGTATAATCACCAAGGACATGCCAAAATCTCCCGACAGACTGAGATGAATGGGTCGACGGATGCCAATTCTCCCACATAGATCCAACCAACAGATGCAGGTGCTTGTTCAAAACGTCTATCGAAAAGAAATTTAGTGCCCGAGGTGGCACGACCTGTTCCCAGCCAAATTGGCACAGAATCCGCCAAGGGAAATAAAAAGAGTTTTGTCTGATGCCAACCAGCCGCACATATGATTACTCTCCTAGTTCTAGAACAGGATGCAACTGCCCCCACCAAGGCAGTGACCAATACAAATTCTGAGCCCAATGCTCCACAAACCAATTCTCCCAGCTCGTAATATCCAGGCCGACATGGATGAAGTAATGCGAAAAGAAGTTGGGTACAACCGATAAAGGATACTCTGGAGGGACCACCAATCGAAGTCTTTCAGACAACCAGATGAACAGTATCACGAGGCTACCCCTCAGAAAGTCAGAACGTTCTTCTCGCCAGGCATCCATACCATTCAATATCTTCGCCAGTACCACCGCCACAGGATTGCAACGCTATGACATCCACAAAGTAATGGCTGCAAGTTACGGGTCCACCAGCAGTTCCCCAGTCACCAGCAGGACTTTTAAAACTAGGCCCAGAGCAATGGCTCCAGCATAGCCAGCATCGCCTACTTCCCATAAATGCACAGACTGTAGCACCATCAGTTTAAAGTTCATTCCTCCAGTAACCAATGATCTGGCAGCCAAAGGCGAAATATGAAGAAGCCCGGCCAATAAATCGCTGGGAGAATGGGAAAATTCGGGCAAAGCCGCAGCAACACAGGGATTTATACCCAGTATGGCAGAAAATTCCTCGTAGGTAGGACAAACTTCATCCAACCCAAAGAGGAATACATTGTTTTCGGGGTACCAGAATTGTATCGCCTCCATCAGCATGTTCCATTCTATAGGCCGATTACGCCACAAGGAGACTCAACGCATGTTGAAAGCATCATTGTAGACATTATAAGATAACATTACTTCCAAGGCTTCGATGTAGTTAGAAAACTCAATGCTACCAGGGAGAGCCATCTTGCAAGGTTAAGAGATAGTGGTCAAGTAAGTAAAAATGCGAAGGTGTGATGAAAACATTCCACCCTCACCCTTTTTTATACTTGAGAACCCTCACAAGAGACATAATCCCTATAGAAATCGAAGAGAATACTACCCCACAAAATACAAAAGGCTAAAGAGGGTACCATTCAAAGCTTGGAATTGATGGGACTGGACTGAATTGCCGATAGGCAGGACAGGGTGTTTGCCGATTGGCAACCCCCCATTTTTAGAAATTTCCCCTTTTTCCTCTTTTTTCAAATCAGAAAACTCAATAAAAATAAAATGGTATTCCCAATAGAATTTCAAAATCCTTTTTCCTCCTTATATAATTTCCCCTTTTAATTAAAAAACTTTCCTTTAAAAAAATCCCAAAAGACTCCTTTTTACGGTCTCAGCAGCAAAGTAAAAAATGCATGTGCATGCATTCATTCATCATTAATAAAAGATAATTAAAAAAACTCCATTGCATTGCATCTATTTGTTCCTGTGTTACATCAATATTGCAGGAAATAAAAAGAAAAAGAAAAAAAACAATGGGACTAAGCTCGAACCTACATTCTCCCTCTCTCTCACCCACCTTTCTCTCTAAGAGCTTCCATCCCTGCAACGTTCTATCTTCCCCCTACGACGAGACGATGCACTGCCACTACTCGAGCCAGAGTCCTCTATGGAGGAAGCATACGACAATAATCAAGAAGGAACAGTAATCGCATCTCGAATATGGGCAGTCACCGAAGATATCCAGTCTCTGATGCTCTTAGCCAAGTGGTCGACACTCGGACTTGCTGCAAGGAAAAGGCAAAATCAGTATCAAAGCAGAGATGACCAAAATAGAAAAGAAAGAAAGAGAAGAACATAAAGATATATTGTAGGTCGGAGGACCTCCTCTGTCAAAGCCAACTCCTCCAGATCCATCGCATGAGGACGATGCATCATAGGCACCATCCCTCCATTAGCCCGCCGAATGTTGTACGAAGGAGTGTGCAATCGCATAAAAGGAACCTATGAAGTCGCAGCCACCGCAGATGCCGTCGGACCGCCTCCACTGTGGGAAGATCCCACCGTCCGACTCAAACTCGTATGAGGGAAAGATAGGGCATCATATTTGATGGGCGCCATCAATCAGCTCATCACAAAATCCATATAATCATACGGCGCAGCTATATAGGTATACAAGAAGTAGGACTCGTCGAACTTCGTCGTGATCCTCACATCCTCCGACAGCAGTCTCTCCCGCCACATAGAAATAGGAGGCTGTGCAGGTGGCACCACTACCTCCTCCTCAATAATCTGGTGAACCACCCTCTCCTCGAGATACCAGGAATGGCCGAACTCATGCGCCAGTAAACACTTCATCTGCGCGTTCACCCCGATCATCCCCACATCCTGAATGGTTATCCCCCAGGGATAAAAGGTCACTTGAAAATCTCCAACTAGGCATAAATCAATACAAGATCCAAAGGCGCAAAAACCAAGACTGAAAATGGAAAGAGTCTTAACCTACCGCTGGTCAGGTCATTCAAGACCTGACACACTGCCTCCAGAGAGAGAGATCCCTTTGACTGCTGATTAGCCTTACGCCATTGATACAATTGGAAGAAGTCCCCAATAGTGTCGTCCTTTAGCGAGATTAGTGGGGTATTGCACTCAATCACCTCATAAAACCACGTCAGTCAAAGATAAAAATTCACAAACAAAAAGAGACGCATAAGGAAAATGTGAATGCATGAAAAGAAAATGCGAATGCAGGAAAAGAAATGCGCAAACTGAAGAATACCTCAAGAAGGTACATGGCTCCAGTAAAAGTCTACCGGCAGCACCGATTGAATACATCTAGAGAAGAGTAAAGGGTCTCCAAATTCAGACTCCCCCAATCATAGAAAGGGATGTTCGAAAACATCCCCAGGAAGTGAAAATGGACGACGTCGCCGCTCGATGCCACCATGAAACCTCCCAACACCAGCAAAATAAATAACCGAGACATCAACCTCACATACAGCCCGTCCTCCACATCAATCACCCTGCCCAAAAGAACATCCTTCAGCAGAGATCGCCGAATAGAATCCCCAAAAAATATCCTCCCTACATCACGAAGTGCTGCATGCACTTCCTCCAGTCTCACCCACAAAGAGCGATCCACTTCTATCTTCTCTCCATCATAATCCAGCCCCAGTATTGTGACACCCCGACTAATTAAATACCGGGTAGCTACTCATTTATTAAATCAATACAAAATGCCAAGTTGGTCCAGTTAATAGCATCACCGTCGAAAACATTTTTTTAATGATTACTAACCACCTAGTATTTAAAAGTGAGTTGTCAAATTTTAAATTAAATCTGATTAACATGCAATAATTGAAATATAAAAATGTCACACAACCATTCACGATAAAGTCCAACTATAATAAATCAACAAGTAAAGATGAGTCTCGAGGAAATACTCCTCACAACAATCTCAATATGAAATGAAATAAACAAGTATGCATCCCGAATTAATTACAAACCAAGGTCTGAATAACTGAAATATAAAATGAAATGACTCTAAAAGAAATCGGTGACATGCCCTACAACTGATAAATGCTGAATATAGAGTCAAGATACTCTGAGCAACTTCCCTTTCTTCCCTTTCTTCCCAAAACGCATAATCCCCTTCATAGGAGATACTCTGAGCAAAACTTGGTCCCCCACTTCAAATTCCCTGAAGGATCTCTTCGCGTCCGCATAGCTCTTCTGTCGATCTTTAGCTACCCGAATGCGACTCCGAATCAATTCTATCCTCGCCGAAGTATCCTGAATTACTTCCGGCCCAAGTAGTTTGTTGTCCCCCACTTCCAACCAACATGCTGGGGATGACAAGGTCTACCGTACAACGCCTCAAATGGAGCCATGCCAATGGTGAACTGGTAGGAGTTGTTGTAAGAAAACTCCACTAGTGGAAGATACTACTCCCATCCACCCTCAAAATCAATGGTGCACATACATATCATGTCCTCCAACATCTGATTTGTACGCTCGGTCTGCCCATCGGTCTGCGGGTGGTACGCTGTACTCAACCGTAACTCCGTGCCCATGGCCTGCTGAAAACTTTCCCAAAACCGTGAAATAACTATCTTATCTCGGTCAGACACGATATTTAGGGGCACACCATGAAGTCTCACTATCTCTGCAATAAAGAGCTGGTCATACTGTCCCGCAGTGTAGTCTGTCCTTACGGGTAGAAAATGAGCAACTTTGGTCAACCTGTCCACAATTACCCAAATGGAGTCGTGACCTCTCTGTGACGTAGGCAATCCTGTGATAAAATCCATGGATATGCTCTCCCACATCCACATCGGGACCTCCAACGGCTGTAGAAGTCCTGCCGGTCTCTGATGATCCACTTTTACTAGCTCACAAGTGGCGCATTTTGAAACAAACACGACAATATCTCTCTTCATCCCGCTCCACCAATACTGTCGTCTCATGTCTTGGTACATTTTGTCCCCTCCGGGATGTACCGCGAACCTTGAGCCATGCGACTCTGCCATCACCTCGTGTCGTAATATCTCCCCTTCTGGAACTACCAATCTCCCATTGAAGCGTAATCCCCCGTCTGAACTAACGGTATAGGACTCGGCTCCCTCTGCTAGTAATCTAACTATCTGCTCCTGACATAATGAGTCATTTTCCTGTGCCTTTACCACCTTCGTGACAATCTGCGGTGTAACGGTCATCATAGACATGAACGATCGGGCCACTGCTTCTTGGTGTCCCAACTCCTTCCATTTGGCTTTCCACACCCCTGCCACCTCATCTACCGGCCTACAGCTCAATGCATCTGCTACCACGTTAGCCTTCCCCGGGTGATATTGGATACCAAACTGCAATGTTGCTATGCCACTTGGTCATTCTCAATCGCTTCAGAATTTGAAATCTTAAATCCTCATTAATCTCAACGCGCCGTGACAAAACCAACATTAATAGTACTTACATCGTAATTCTTTTACAACTGGCTCTAATGGCCATACATCATAATTTACTCCTTGTTACTTCCAGTTACAACTACTACTGCCATAACGATTGAGGTACCCAAATCATGAACGAATGGCTACACATCTCCTTACTACCAACCTTACGCTAAGTTTCATGCGTGGGGTGTATCGCAAAGCGAAATCCAAACAAGGAACCCCCCAATACACTAATACTTAACATTGTTGGTCATCTGAATATGTTAAGCCCTATCCATAACATGTACCCCTACACTCTCATCTCTTAATAAGAAAGTTATATCTCCGATCGCAATTACACATAAACAAGGAACTCCTTCCGAAAGACACTTTCTCTTGACCGTGATGGAAATCATATTTCATATACACGTGCGAATAAAATTGAGACTCTCCAATCCCCGTCTCCAGATACACAACTATGAGTATGAACTTCTAAATCTCTAACGGATGATAAAACAATGCACTCTTCTCATTACCGCCTCTCTAGCGTTAATTATAAAATTAGCTAACTCTTTGTTGATTAGTAAACCAATTACATACGACAAATTACAATTAAATCCCTATGCATACTGGGATCTAATATCAGATATCATTGTATCTTTTTGAAATCACAACATATTTATAGATATATATACGAAAGTACAATTACGAATCCGGCCCTCTCACAGATGTGGCCTAGCCAGAACAAAACATGCTACCCCAAGGTAGAAATCCCAATAGACTTGCAATATCAGTACACTATCAGTATAATCGTATATATAAAACCATAATTAAGATCACATTATACTCGTATAACACAGCACTTAAAACGAGTAATTTCGATAAAGCATAAACCGCTATCAATATACCCATTCATCCTTCGTGGATGACAATAACAGTAAACCCCCACACTATAAGGGAAAAATATTCTTATATATAATAAAATTACTGATATACTTACTAAACTCAACTCTCAAGTGAGCATAACAAATGTAGTAACTCATTCATGCCACAAATAACAAACATCCTCATCCGAGGATATAACTCATACTTCTATCCTACAAATCGTCCCAGCTGCTTAAATGGTTCCTGGACTTACCACACATGTCCGTACCAAACCGAATATTCCAATAACTGTTGCCCTCGCCAGGCACAATACTTTGACCCCTACTCTTGCATCAGAAAATATTTATAATGCACGGGTTTCACTCCCACAAAATACTTCCACGTACTCCACTTATCTTTTGTCATACCGATCATGTTAAGGTGGTCCTTTTCTCGGACGTTAGTAGTCTCAACTCTGACGGCTACCTCCGTTGTTCCCTTAGCTTTGACGGCCCTAAGGAATACGCTACTAATTTCCACATCTCTTACTGAGATCACCACTCTTCGGTAGTAATTCAGCTATCCGAATCATTTTAACTAGTTCTCTGTTGGGTCATCCCATTGTGGTGCTTCACCGACACCATTTTTCCGCAGTCTTACTTTATATATATAGTCCTCTATTTTTGCATCTCCCCATCCGAGGGAATGTTTACCCCCAAATTAACACTAGGCGGCAATACCCTCTGTCTTAACCGTCCAAGCAGACTTCCACCAGAAGGACTACCAATTCTTCTTGTATGTAAATTCTTCCTTAAATATTCCCTCCTCCATTTCACCTACTTTACCCAGTGTATGGTTCATTAAACAATTATATTTCTCCTCACAAAGTGACCCCTGTCCGGCCCTCTCGTGTGAGTTCAGAACGACATTCGCCTTTCATTCTGAACATCTGATCAAGGAACTTATGGTCAAACAATACGTGTATGCCTTCTCTCGGCGTCACATTCCACTTATAAGTTTTTTTGTGATTGTCCCTCACCATTGAATCTCCGCTCTCACAAGCCGAGGAAATTCTTCCTCAAATTTTCACTCCTGATTTGCCATACCCGACACAAGTCCAATCCTTTGGATGTAATTACGTTTGTTTAGCTAGCATAAGCCATTTCTGCCTTTCAAGTATTTCAACTGCTTGGTCTTCTCAATGACCCTCCTAACTCTTCCTCTTCCATATCAGCCTGGTTGGTTGAGTCTCAATTGACCCCATCTTATACTATGGTTGTGCCTGGAGGTCACAAGTCGCGCCTTGGCCGTCTGTACCGTCCAGGACTTCCGTGACATAGTATGGGTGACTTCAACTAGGGTCATCCCTCTAATCAATTTAATAACCTCAACTGATCCTTCCCTCCTGCTGTTCGTCCAACTGTCTTCACCTGATGTACTACATTATTTAGCGTATGAACACACCCGATTGCAAATTAGAGTCACTATGATATGGATCGAAGCAGGAGAACGAAATCTCACCAAAGATATCAACAATCCTAAGCTTAGGGCTCAACATCAAAGAAAGCTCAGTGAAAACATAATAAGCCGTACAGATCCTAAAGGACACTAGAAACTGATGCTCTGATACCACCTGTGACACCCTGACTAATTAAATACCGGGTAGCTACTCCTTTATTAAATCAATACAAAATGCCAAGTTGGTCCAGTTAATAGCATCACCGTCGAAAACATTTTTTTAATGATTACTAACTACCTAGTATTTAAAAGTGAGTCGTCAAATTTTAAATTAAATCTGATTAACATGCAATAATTGAAATATAGAAATGTAACACAACCATTCACAATAAAGTCCAACTATAATAAATCAACAAGTAAAGATGAGTCTCGAGGAAATACTCCTCACAACAATCCCAATATGAAATGAAATAAACAAGTCTGCATCCCGAATTAATTACAAACCAAGGTCTGAATAACTGAAATATAAAATGAAATGACTCTAAAAGAAATGGGCGACATGACCTACAACTGATGAATGCTGAATATAGAGTCAAGATATATGAAGCGTCTACAAGCAAGGTCCTGTAACTTCCACAAACAGATACAACTCGTCACCTGAATGAGGATCCTACGCATGGTGTCCTTGTGGCTGGGCACCTAAAATGGTTTTTACAAAAAAATAGATTTGAAAGCAAACGGGTCGGAGCCCGAATGTGGAGAGTATTTTTGAAAAAAGCAAGTGCTTTAATAAAATTTAAAACAATAAATGCAAGATACATGTTAGGACGTGCTCTCACATGAAATACTCACCTCTCGTCTAACTGTGCACTCCTAACGTTCCTGTACCCATTCACGTGTTTTCTCATAACTATCTAGTTCCAAAGAGTTTCTAACACTTCTACTCGGTTCACGTTTAATTCCAACTTTAACAATTAAATAGAGAGTTCTACTTTAATTCTCGGATTCCCAATTATTAACAAATCCATTTATTGATATATGTCCCCTTTTATCTTTTCATAATATTACAATTACTATACCCACAAATTAACATATCAATTTCCTTTTCATTTAATCGTATATTATTCACATCATAAATATACAATACAAGCACCCAAAGGCTAAGTTGCGGTGCACACATACTCTGCTATCCATCCCGGTACATCACGTACATAAGGATCACAAATTCCGAATCTCTCAGGAATTGTTGGAATAAACACCACACACAAAAATGGAGGCAAACATAATTCAACATATCCATGGTCACGTACATACCTACGCTACATAGTCAGCTAGCTTATTAACTAACAAATAAGTCGTTCTCTTGAACTATGTCCTCGAGGTACCAATCTAAATCCGGTCAACACAAGGATAAGAAGGCCCTAAGCGAACGTAACCTCCCGTGATAGCAAGTATAGTAGGTATGTCATACATATAAAATCATATACTAAGCATTCACACATCTTAGATAATTCAATATTAATAAAGGTATACTCTACATCCTTATACCATTATTCCCTATTATATATTTTAAGTCTCCCGATAATATAAAAGTTAAACTGTCGACACGTCTCACGTCGTAGTTTCTTATACTTAAAACCTATCTCAAATAGATTATTAAGTTCCTATTATTCCCCCATATAACATCTTTATTCCTAAGGTCTTTACTTCTGCCCCAAACCTCATTTCATCAAATTATTCAAATTTACACTTTTAACCCAAATATTATCTCACTTATCGAATTTCATTAAATTAGAATAATTCCTCAAATTGAATTCTAATTAAGGTCCAAGTTCCATAATCATGCCTACTGGTCTTCCTTAAGTTTAAGGGTATTCATAAGGTCTCCAATAATATTTTCCAAAGGGTTACCACCATTAAAATTTAAAATAAGGAAAATTTTACTCATTCTGAGAAGTTCGATCGATCGACCTTTTACTTCGATCGATCGACCTTTTCCTTCGATCGATCGATGGTGGTCGATCGATCGACTGATGAACATCGATCGATCGATCGAATGCACCAGGTATGGCTACGGACTACTACGTTTTGCAGTTTTCAAATCATCCCAAAACGTACTTTTAATGCATGAATCTCTAATATAACGTTATAGTATCATCATACAACCATCCTACAACAATAATAATGTTCTAAAACCAATAATTCATCAACCAAGAGCTATATATGGATCAATCTTCATCAAGAACCCTAGTTTTCTAATTCTTCCAAGAACATTAATAAACCTCTTCTTAAATCCATTTTTAAATCATCAAGGGTCATAATTTTGAATTCATAATTCGTCCAGATTGTTACTACATGCAGTCCCTAACATAATTCATAGTTTTAAACTTCCAATTCATGGGTCTATATCATCTTCCAAGATAAATTCGATAATTCCTAAACATGGAAAAGCATAGCATTGAATCAATTGTAATTAAACCACTTGCCTCTAATCTTTCTCTAGATTTGAGGTTGAATCTTGAAGGATGAATTGTCTTCTCTCTCTCTCTCTACAAAATTCTTCTCTTCCTCTCTCTCTCTACAAGTTCTTCTCAAGGTGTTAATGGAGGTGGGGTTGGTTTTTGCCAATCTTTATGGTTTCTAACTTCTCCCGTAGCCCACTACCTAAATTGGGGTTGGAACATGGCTTAGGGGGTTAATACTAAGTCAGATTTTAACTCTAATTTTCGTGGGTTTTAATTACCTAATTTCCGAAATAACCAAAACGCCCTTATAAGTTACCGGTATGGCCCAATAATGCCCCGGGACCCAAACTTAACCCCCGGATAGTGTTTTCTGACTATTTCGACCCTTCCGGACGCGTTGGCGCGCTCAAAATGACCATATGGGTGATAAAAATAAAATTCTCTTTTTAATTCAAATAATTATATTCCTGACGCGACTGTCACGCGCGTCCCAACAAAATTTCCCAAATTGTCATATTTCAATCTCGCGACAATTTCAATATTTTCAATATTCGTATATTGCCAAATATTCACATTATAATAAAATACTAACTCACATCTCGTTAATATTTTTATCCGAATTAATTTCCAATTAATACACATTTAATTCAATTAATCCCAAAAAATAAATATCACGAAAAATATGGGGTATTACAAGTATCCCACCACCTCCCCCAAAGCGACAATACCGCTGTCGAACGAGGTGTCTCATCCAGCGCAGATGCCAACCTCCTAAAACCCGCTGATAATACCACCCAACATACCACAGGTGGGAGATGCTCCCAGACATCCCTGAGCCTCGTCGTCCCGCCGGCGCGCATGTTCTTTACGAAAATATCAGACTGGCAAAAAGGAAAAAAATCTCAAGTCAAGGAAGAAAGAAAAATCACCAAAAAAAGGAATGCCGAAGGTCGGGTTACTTACATAACCACCGGTATTCGCTTTCGAAGATCAATGACGCGACGGCTCCCGCAGCAAGGTGCGCTCATTCGCAACAGGCTCAAACGCATCAAAGGAGTTCTCACTCCCCAAAGCAAGAGGCACCCTAGACCTCCACTCCATATTCGCCCAGTCATCAACGGTGAACCACTCACTGTGGACTGCAGTGCTCACAAAAGTGGCCATTTCTTGAAGATCGAAATGCTAGAATGATTTCCAGAGGAATCGAAGAAAGAGAGAAAGCAAATAAGGTTTGAAAAAATGAAGGAATTCGCTACTACCGAATGGCACCCCTCATACCGATCGACACTGACTCCTTACCATCCCGAGGCAGTCCAAAAGTCCGTGCCACTGCCGAATGGCACCACTCATACCATGTCGATCGGCAACCCCTTTAAATTTCGTAAAAAATTCCCAGAAAATACCAGAAAGCCTCGAAAAATCCTCGAAAAATTCCTAAAATTCCTAGGAAAGATTTAGAGCATTTTCACCAGGAAAATTTTGCATTCCCTCAAGCGAAACCCTGCTTTCCTATTGAAATCCTCAAAAACCAAGTGAATCTCCTCCCGGAAAAGCCCTGGAGGATCTCTAAGGATCACCTAATCACTTCCCCAGTGGAATTTTTACAACACCAAAATTGGTTGTTCCCCCCTGTGAGGCCTCCTAAAGAAACAAAATCTTCCCCAACTATCAGCTCCCCAGATCACATCAAAATCATAAAGAACTTTCTCTAGCAGAATCAAAATCCAATCTTTATCCACTCTTAGGTCAGAATTGACCTCGGTCTTAAATCGTTACCTGAGTTAGGTCAGAATTGACCTCGGTCCTCGGTCGTCACCATTTTTAGGTCACAATTGACCTCGGTCTTCGATCGTCACCTGAGTTAGGTCAGAATTGACCTCGGTCCTTGATCATCACCACTCTTAGGTCAGAATTGACCTCGTTCCTCGGTCGTCACCACTCTTAGGTGAAAATTAACCTTGGTCTTGGATCGTCACCTGAGTTAGGTCAGAATTGACCTCGGTCCTCGTTCATCACCACTTTTAGGTCAGAATTAACCTTAGTCTTGGATCATCACCTGAGTTAGGTCAGAATTGACCTCGGTCATCTATCGTCACCACTCTTAGGTCAGAGTTGAACTTGGTCTTGGATCATCACCCGAGTTAGGTCAGAATTGACCTCGGTCCTCGTTCATCAACACTTTTAGGTCAGAATTAACCTTGGTCTTGGATCGTCACCTGAGTTAGGTCAGAATTGACCTCGGTCCTCTATCGTCACCACTCTTAGGTCAGAAGTGACCTCGGTCTTGGATCGTCACCTGAGTTAGGTCAGAATTGACCTAGGTCCTCAGTCATCACCACTCTTAGGTTAGAATTAACCTCGGTCTTGGATCATCACCTAAGTTAGGTTAGAATTGACCTCGGTCGTCACCACTCTTAGGTTAGAATTGACCTTGGTCTTAGATCATTACCTGAGTTAGGTCAGAAATGACCTCGGTCCTTGGTCGTCACCACTCTTATGTTAGAATTCATCTCAATCTTGTATCGTCACATGAGTTAGGTCAGAATTAACCTCGGTCCTCAGTCATCACCACTCTTAGGTCAGAATTGACCTTGATCGTAGAACGTCACCTAAGTTAGGTCATGATTGACCTCGATCCTCGGTCGTCACCACTCTTAGGTTAGAATTGACCTCGGCCTTGGATTATCACCTGAATTAGGTCAAAAATGACGACGATCCTCTGTCATCACCACTCTTAGGTCAGAATTAACCTCGGTTGTTAAACCTTCACCCTAAGCCCGTAGAATCGGTCACCCTGATCGTTTGAACCCATAAAATTGACTTTGACCCGTAGAATTGGTCATCCCCCAAACATCACTTCAGGTCATACGAATATACCTAAACCGTTGATCGCCATTCAAACCATCCCCGGCACACCCCTCAGGTCCTTAGAATCGGCCTCGAACCTCTGAATCGATCATACTCCATTAAAAGCATCATGTGGTGTCTATTTGACGGTTATCATTTATTCCAAACTCACCCGTCGAGGGGCTCTGTAGACACCCCATTATGTTACCCCCTAACTCTCCTTAGGTCCCTAGTACCTCCCTTCATCACTAAAAACCCAAGTCATGTCCCGCGTACTGACCTAGAAGCCATAGGGCACTCCTAGGCTCCGTTTGACCAACAAGTCAAAATCTTCAACTCGACTGAGGCTAAATGAATCTTCAAAGGGAACTAAAATCCCTTTCCAATGGTCCATCCCGTGTGCAATTCCGACTTACCATACTGACGAATGATCCATTTGCATTAGAAACTTGACCCAGAGGTCATCGGGTGCTCCCGAGCACTGTTTGACCTAAGTCAACTATTCAAATCAACCGAGGCTGAATGAATCTTTTAAGGGAACTAAAACCCCTTTCCAATGGTACACTTCGTTTCGGATTCTGATTTACCATACAGACGAATGATCTGTTTGACTCCAAGAGGTCACCAAATGCTTTCAGGGCCCGACTGACCAAAGTCAACTCCCCAAACCAGGTTAAACTCTTTGGAATGTCGAAGTACATCTCTTAACCTTTCCAACGGTCTACCCCTTGCATGATTCGTACTTACCATGTGGACGAACGATTCGTTTGTGTCTGAAAGATTCCACGTTCAATGGACCGACAAATGCTTCCGAGACATATTTGACCCAAAGTCAACTCCCAAACTCGGGAGGAGTCCAAAGGACTATCAAAGGTCTCTGAATTACCTTTCGAACAGTCTACCTCGTGTGCAATTCTGACCAACGGTTTTCCCTCGGTGGCTAATTTTTCGAAAAGGCCTTAAACACACTGCTAAATGGCAGGTTCCAGACCCTGCCTATTGGCAGGTGCCGATAGTCAGGACCAGTTCTATGCCGATCGGCAGTGACCTAGGCCTATAAAATGAGGCCTTCACCTCATTATCAAGATGAGCCCATATCTGATAAGAATCGCCCTCAGCGGATCCCAAAACCCTCTCTTGAAGACAGCGCGATTTCAACATCCAAATCCCTTTCTAACTTCCACTTTTCATCGTCCTTTTCATCAAACTTGGTGAATTATACACTCTTCATCATCATCTAAGTGCAAGGGCTGCTCTCCAACAATCAAGATCATGCTCAAGATCTTCAAGAAGGTCCAACTTTCTCAATTTTCTCTTAAATTCACAATAACTTGCTTTATTACTTAGCACTTTTATTATCTCATCTCACACATCATAATATACTTTTTATTTAGTATTATTTCACATCTCTTATTTTCATATAAATAACCCAAAAAACAAAAAAAGAGAGGGTTTGCTCATAAATTCCAAATAAGGATTCTCATACTTTTCTCACACTTTTCTCAGAACTAAAACACTTTTTCTACACACACACACACACACACAAATAAGATGCCCCCCATTTGGATTTATGGGATAAACCCCACCCCTCATTTTTCTGCGAACTACGTGGACTTTGATGCCTTTATAGGCTACGTAGGCATCTCAGGGTAAAACCCGAGAATCGAGTCCTATTTTCACTTTCTCTCTCATTTTCCATCTTCTCTAAATCCAATTTTCTTATATTGTATATACTTGTTATTAGTGACGTATTACCCCATATGCGTTATCGTTCTGTTATAATGATCAATGTACTTATTTTCTAATATTAACTTTTGTACCTTCCTACGGATGACTCGCTTTATCTCTTCCATGATACAAGTCGAGGATTCCTATCTCCACTATACACACACACACACACACACACACACACACACACACACACACACACACACACACACACACACATATATATATATATATATATATATATATATATATATATATATATATATATATATATATATACACACATTCACACATATCACGGGGAAAATAAAGGAAAATAGCAAATATCCATGAGAGATCGAAAGGGCGGAATAGGTGCCTAACACCTTCCCATTTCGTAACATAGCCTCCGAACCCTTCTCGAATCATTTTGGTTTCATATGCACCCGTATGTATTTGGATGCCATCCTTCGGGATTGCTTCCCCTTTTTTCTTTTACCTATTTTGAGTAAAATAGACTGGCGACTGTAAATCTCTCTATATTTTTACTCCTCATCTCGAACGACGCTGGCCGAAGCGCTCCCAAGAGGGACGCGCGGGACCCGAGGATCCTCTCTTCACACGCCCTCCCACAGGCGAGGATCGGGTATGACCACAGCTACTCTATAACTAATACCTGGAAAATGTTAGCCAACGCACAGGGTCAGAGGCCCGAGATGAATACACACTACTCCCCTCAATTAGGGTCCGTGAACCCAAACAGTAGCATTCTACACCATAAATATCACAATAGAATATTTTAAATTTAATGAGATAATTAGTAACGATGCGAGTAATTAAAAAACATATGCTAGAATACTCATATATGCCATCTCAATATCTAAGTCAAATTATCCGCTCATCTAACTTAATTTAAGTTACTCCAATAATTAATTTTTCATCATCATTAATATCACATCTGGGACTTCCACTGACATCTTTATCTCATTTTATTTATTTGTGTAGGAGGGGCTTAATGATAAGCCTCTCATTAAATTATTAAATGAGATTAGAGATAATTAATATTGAAAAAAGACCATGTGTTTATACGATTGAGGTATTATTATGCGCGTCTATCATATCACACGTATTTGTGTATTATTAATGCATTAACTATATAATATTCTAGTATTGAGGGTTTAATATATGTTATGGGACACAAGCAACTTAAAATAAGACATGTGTCACAAGGGTTTATTTGACATGAGGCAACCCACTTGGGTTGGTTTTCGATATAAATAAGACTCATCACCATACATTTGAGAGATGGCTTCTTGGGAGTAGAAGAGTCATTTTTCTTGTCTTATGAGTTTCTAGAGAGTTTGAGAAAAGAGTATTGAAAAAGAGTTTTGAGATGAGTTCCAACACGTCCCACCTCTCCGAAAAACCACCACAATGAGTTTTTCAACGCATAGTACGAACCCACGAACTACGCTAGCTTTGATTCCGAGTATAACGGATACGTAGGTGCAACCAAAGTTGATCAAGTTAAAAACATACAAAAATTGGGTATTTTACCATATTAAACTCCCCTCTAACAATTTGGTTGCGGGACACCTGCTGTTCTACACAACAACCATTCCCTTCTCCATAACCAGTTGGTCCGTTTAAATTGTCAACCATGTAATTATGTGTGAGGTTCCATGCACGGTACGTCTTCATAGCCAGCCAACCCATTTAAACTATCAGCCCTGCAATTATTCAGATGCCACACACCCACACATCGCAATAGCCAACCAACCCGTTTAAACTGTCGGCGCTGCAATTATTAACGACACCAATATATTTTAAATACACATTTTATTATCTTAGGTATTAATTATCACTTTATCTTCTTTCTCATTTATTTTATTTAATTAGCCCCACTCTTATTATCGACGAAAGATCTTCAAAATACCCCTTTATCCCATACCTAAGGGTCCCCAAAGTATCAATACGCCCTAACCTATTTATAGGATGAATTTCTATCAATAATTACTTTCTAACCTTATGCCTAGGCTAGCGAAACGACGACACAACATACAAATCATCCCCACCCCAGTATATCAAATCCGTAAAAATCTACACTAACTAGTCCCATAACTAGAAAGTGTAAATCACAAGCAAAGCCTACCCACTAGTCTAATACCTATAAAGTATTCTATAATATAGTTGAGAACATATTACCCAAAAGTCCCGTCATCCCCACGATGGAAAATATGAGTAATACTGTTTTAAAAACCCGCCTATGCTTGAGGCTTGGGAGAAACGCCCCACCTTAAGATTTTGACGCCTTATGCTTGGTAAAACCCGAAAGGCGTACTTTTGCTCTAAAAACAACAATGCTTTAGTGAAACGATATCGACTTTTAAAGATTTTTTTACAAATCGGATCATTATCTCATCCAAAATAATAAAATAGTATTTTTATTTGCAAATATTCAGACATATTTTTATGATATGAACAGTTTTAGTATTTTAATAGCCTTGTTATGGTTAAAAAAATATTAAAATATATTAAAATGGCCTAAACGCATGCCTAGGCTTCTAAGGCTTAAGGCTTGGCCTACACGCATTGATCACGCCCCGCGTTTTTTAGAACCTTAACTAATCACACAATTCCATAATTTATATGAACAATAATGCAATTTAATCATAATGGCCCAATTTAATTTAATTTAGGTAATAACACCATCGTCGTTCTAGACACAATTATTTCCATCTAATAATTTTAGATTAATCAACATGCAAAGTTGTTCAATACGTAATAATTTCCAGCTTTTATCAATCACAAAATTATATGAGTGTGTACGTGCCTCGTTTATTATTTAAATAAACTCCATAAAATTCTAGATGCGAACCTACACCCAAAATAACCAAAACTCAATACTCTAACCTACGCACTCAAGGGTTTCCAATCATATTTCATATTAAAAGTTTTCATAAAAATAGTACCATAATTAATTTCAAATTTTCTAATTAAGTTACTATTTTATTTTTAGAAAAATATATAATTAAGTGTTTCGACGACACTTAAAAAAGAATAATACCAAAATAAGAGAATAGAGTATCCATGTCCGAGTAAATATCATTTTTAAATTCTAAATATACGATTGAATTTCTCTCGAAAAATTATCAAAGAGTCGTTCTTGAAAAATCTTGAGAAAACCCCAATTAATCTTTCAAATCTTATGTTAAAATCTTGAATAAATTTAGGCCTATGTTTTATAGATTAAAGGGAATTATTTTGGAGAGGTATTCTAGCTGAAAAGTTTGTGAAAAAGTGGTTTTAAAAGTCCATCCATGAATTAGTATTAAAATATAAAGGATTAAGAGTTTGATTAGTAAATGAGTCCTAATCATAACCATACTCCCCGCCGCCCCTGACCAAATAAGTCTAATCGATTCGTCCATAAGCCGAATCGATTCGATCATGACCATACGCCCAGTTTCGCTAGTTTTTATATAGAAGTAAAATTTTATAAAATCTCCATTTTAACTGCAATCTTAATTCCGATCGAAATTTTACTTTTCAATAATAAAAACGATCATATTAAATTATTAAAAATAATTAAATCCCAAAATTTTATTTTTCTCGCATTTTCAAATTTAATTCAATAGTTACTGTATTAAATTACGGGGTGTACATCTTGATTACATGAAATTGTATAGATTCAACTTATTGTGCTACTAGACTTTGTGTGTATTGAATGGGACCAATTTGAGGTTAGTGCTTTTATACTGATTTTATAAGTTAATGCACGTCTCGTGATTATTAGGTTTACTTCAGGCTCTTAATCCGATTATGATTGATGGACGCAAGAACTAGTTATTTATTACTTTGATTTATGAGGTGAGATTCATTATTGCATCAATAATCTTGATAAATTGGTTAATGGTGATTAATGTACGATGAAAGTCTATTATGGATGGAATCCACATCACGGTACAACGACTGTTGATACCCCCTTGAGATACTTTATAAGGTTTGTATGTGTCAAATCCTGCAGGTGGATTATGTTAATTTGACACTTCAAAGAAGTTAAGTTTGATTATCAGTAATTTATTTTATTAACGGGTATCTGTAACTTTAACGTGGGGAGAATTAAGTAATTAATAACGAGGAGTTCGAAATATAATTTTGAGTTAAGTACTGGAGTTGAAATTATAATTATTTAGTGGTATTAATTATTATTAAGGGACTGGGATTAGGATTCGAGAAGGATTAGGTTTTCTCAGGTCTATTAGGTTCCACATCCTTATCTCTCCTTAGGGTCCCTACTGTAGCCTATATATATGCACCTAAGTCTCATTCTTTCTTAAGTTGGCCGTCCCTCTTGGATACTCAAGAGATATGAGTTCGTACTTGTGAGAAAGAGAGACAACGGAGAAGAAAGAGGAGAGAAGAAGGTGGTCACAAAATAGGATCCCACCCTCTACTTGTGATTTTCCATATCGGGAATACAATAGAAGATCATAAGGTGAATAAAGCCATCACAAATTCTATTCGGGATAAAATGAGATCAAATCAAAGATATCTCACAGGTAAATCCTAAATTTGCATTGTAGGATTTCACGTATGTGTTGTTCTTTTTGTAGTTCTATCTATGCTCATTTTTAATAGACTCTTGGACTTCTGCTCCAACAGCAAGTACACTGCTCTAGAATTTTGAAAGTTTTCTCTATAAAAGGACTTATATGGGCATTCTTGTCCAAAAAGTCTCTCAAATTCTTAGATATTGTAAATTATAGAAAATATATAAATATTATTAATTAGGTAAACCAATCAATTGGTTAATCCTCCCATTAACCAATTATTTGATTCTAGATTAACCATTACATTAATTCTCCCATCTAACGCACAACCCTATATGCATAATTATGCGCGCACGATAAATTTTATACATAGGCACTAGTTTTGATGTTGAGTATCCAGACATGCACAACCTCCTAGAGAGATTCTATGAATGTTGCAAATTTTTGTGTGGGCGTCCCATTTTAGCTTGTGCACTATCCTTGGGTTGTAATTAAATCCATATAAATATTAATAGAATACCAAGAAAATTCCCAAAGTTGACCCAAGTGACAAGACAAATTTGGGGATAAAATAAAATATAAGAAATAAAAATGGGGGATTAATCGATCAATTAATTATCTAGGAACTAAATTCGAAAAAAGATCTGTAGATGAAGAAAGAGATAGAGAATATTCAACATGAAAATACGACGAGTTCTTACCATATTTAGTCTTCTCCTTTGAGGGATTTTAACTCCTCGAAAGCTACTTTCGGACTCCAAAAGAAGAACATTGAGGAAAAGCTCTGCTCAGATAAAACCAAATCCACACTCCGAGGTACAGATTGTGTACCGCTTATTATATTTATTTTCTAGAATAGTTGGATTAATAAATAATTATTTGGTTCCACTATTTTACACCTGCTCCACTAGGATGTCAGGCGCACCTATTTTTATTTAAAACATGTAAATAAAATCATCCAATATAATTTCAAATCTATTCTATTTCTAGCAACTTATATGCAAAGGTAAAACTTTTCTTACACTGCATATAATTTTTTGTACATCGAACATAAAAATTCTCACCGTATTAATTAAAATCAGGGTCCATTCCAAGTGCCTTTCTTGAAAGGTTACAAACTTACATGCACTGTATATTAAAAAAATTATTTAAATATTGTCAAGAATGGTCCATTTCCACATTCCTATATGCGAATGTAAAACTTCGCATACACTGTATATAAACTTCCCTTGTACTTAAAATAAACCAAACTGTGGTAATTAAAGACTGGGGTATTTCCAGCCCTTGTGTGCAAATATACAACATTTTACAAATTGTATATGTACATTGTACATAAAAAAATGAAACTCACTATATTACAATAAAAGTTTGGTCCATTATATAGATCCATGTGTTAATGTGTACCACCTTGCATACTTTGTATATAAATGTGTTGCACAAATAATTTTCCTATAATTAATATTCTATATAAACTCTAACCAAATTTTCTAAATCCAAAAGATTCATTCTTATCACCACTCCCATATCATCAATAAAATCCACCATGGACATACAAAAATAATGTGTAATGAAAGTATACTGATGATGATATGAATAACCACTTAAATTTGTATGAAGTTCAAGCTCTAGCTTATTCAACAATGGAGTAATATATGAGTAGAAAGGTAAATAATAAGAAGGGGAAGAGACAATGGAGAAGACACGGAATGTAAGTGTCGTAGTTAATTAGGTCTATTCCAATGTGCAAGTATGTTGTGTATGTATTACAATTAGGCTCTAATGGACATGAAGATACAACTCACAAGATTTCTCTCTCTACTGTGTATTTGGACATAGTTTCAGCTAGGGTTTTCAATATTCGATCCTTGCAAATGAAGAATGAGAAGGATTGTGTAGGCTTGTGGGTGTGAGGTGTGACCCAAGCATAGAACATGCGTTCATAAGGTATGTGATCCAATGAGAATCCGACACATGTCTAACACGTGTAGAATCCAGGATGACGAAATATCCCCCCAAGTGGGTTAGAGATATGTTATAATTGCACGGTCCACGTGGACTAATGATGCCTAAGTCACGTGTGCCATATGAAATGTAGATGTTGACTCTAATGATCCCGATTAAGTCGATACCAACAGAGACGATCTTCTAAGAAAGTAGATATGAGGTTGAGTCTGAGTACTATCTCGTCTTGTCAGGATTATATCATCTGCATAGTAGGCGAGATAAATTAGGAGAGGCTGGAGAGTGAGCTCTGTTGAATGGCCATGAAGTGATAAGGATAAGGTCCCGTAGTTAGAGATCATGGAGGGTAGCCTACACTATATCGTCCATCGAATAGATATGCCTGATGAATGTTGCTTAGGGTAGGCTAAGCTATACTAGGGCAGTCCAGAGATGAGATGACAAATTTTTTAATCAATAACCTCTATCCCTTAGTGTTTAATGTGAGTGGGAGGCTGAGGGATATATATGTCTAACGCCTTGTGAGGACAAAACCCCTTAGTGCCATAGGTTTTCCTTAAGGATGTGTACGTAATTGGCTGAGGTTGAGGTGTCATTTCCATCTCTTAAAGACAACTATCAGTTAGGTACACTTGGCGTGGCATAAGTCACAAGTCATATAGCTTGGCGTGTTGTCCGAGGAAGAGTGGCTGTAGGCCTGCCCTAGGGTTTCATTCCTAAATTATTTGATGTGTCATTTACCATGTGCAATGATTTCACTACTTAAATACCCAAAATAAAACATTTTCTCTTTCTTCTTCCTTAAAACCTTCGTGCCTTGAGCTTTTGTAACCTATATTTTCTCTCACTTTTAACCAGGTTCTACAGTGCTTATTCGTTCCTTTTTCGTCCTTCAAATAGATCTTCCCTCTCAGGTAATCATTTTTACTTGCTCCTTTGTGCATTCCACCATTAATTTATTCATGTTTACTTTTTTTTAATTTTTCAACATATTTTAAGTTTTTCGGCTCCTTTGTGCAGTCCCGATACTTCTTTATATCGGGAGCTTGGTAATTCGACGCTGACATTACTTGTAGTGCCTCAAAGTCGAGGGTCCCCTAAATATGGTCTAAGTCCTCCATGGGTGCCAAGCTTGACCTTGGCTTCGAACTGATTACTGAGATATGATTGACTAGATAAGAGGTCTAGGAGATAAGGGTAGTCTTATGGAGTTTGAATAATGGATGACTATCCACTTTCCGGCTGAGATGGGTTTCGGGGTCGACCCCCTGACTGAGTTGTGTAGATGTCTTTTAAGTGTTTTATTTATAATTATATTATTGTCTCTTATTTTCTTCGTGATACTAATCTCATCCTTTATTCGTAGTTCGTCCATCTAATATGATTGATCAGTTATGGAAGATGGTCTCCCTTCTCTTTATAACCTACTCAATAAAATTTCCAAGGGGCCCACCCATTAAAGAAGACAATAATCGATGGCCCCGACTAGGCAAAGAAGAGGAAAGATCTGGTCGCGGGCCTTTCCAACATCCCTCCCCAATAGAGGAAAACCATGGGGTTTGATGCTCACAGGGAAGCCAATGATAAGGCTATCTGATATCCTTTGACTCTATATTTGTCGATAGGATATCGATGCTCTCACTCAATTCAAATTCTATAATAGGAGATCAGACGAGGTTGAGAACTATTGTTAGTTCATAGCTTCCTGAATTCGATCGCAGATTTCTACAATTTATGGAGCTTTTTTATTTAGCAAACTTCGGCTTCAATAGGGCCGTTTAGGTAATTAACTTCACTTTTGTTGATTTTTAAACTTTGAAGTGTTATCTCATCTCGTATTGACTCTTTATTTTCTTACTTTGAAGTCTCTCTTCTCTTTATACTAACTGTACTAATGGGTCTAGGATAATATCTCTATTGTCTAAAAGGCTTCTACGGCTATTGGGTTCGAGGAAAGCCTAAAGAAGGAACTGAAGGAGTAGGAACTCAGCCACAACAAAAAGGTTGAGCAACTTGATAAGAGAAAGCGGTATGACCTTACTGCACAAAAAGGGGCACAACTCTGTAATGGCCAATTTGAAACAAATACATAAGGATGAGCTGACTACTACAAAGAAAAACATTATAGAGGATTTCAAAGCTTCAGACGAATTTTTAGGGTATGGACTTCATTACCTGGAGAGGGGATCCCAAACTTCCCTTCGATGGGAGACTATAAAATATACTAATGTTACTTATTTGGCAAAGGGTTTCATGACTTTTTACTCGGACCATACACTAATTAATGCATTGAACGAGGTTGAGGCTGAGGGTCTTTCCCCTAAGGTGATGACTGTAGAGACATCAACACGTGTAGGAATTGAGATGATGGATGGTGTCAATGATAAGAGCGAGACTCAGACCTAACCCCTTGCTGATAACGTTATCTCTGACTAGACCAACAAGAAATCGTAAGACAACTATTTTAGATGTTATTTACTTTTTATTAGTTGGCTTCTTGTGGCCTTATGCTTGTTCCACTTGTACACTTTTTCTGATTCGTAATCTCGTCTCTTCAAACATTTAAATATGCCTATACTATTAACACTTTATAGTTGTTGATGCTTGATGTGCAATGCACTATATAAATGTATTCCCCTCCTTGTCTTGTTGCCTTTGATTATTGTTTTATCCATAATGCTTGTGGTTACATTTGCAATAAGCTGATGCTTAACAAATTGAGACATATTATTTTTTAATTTTTGTGTTTTCCACAAAGTAAATGATGTTACCCCATAAGTTCCCTCTTGTCGTTTTCGAGAGTGTATGGACAAAACTCGTCTCTTCATACATTCTCATCTCGCCTAAAGAGTTTTGACCATTAATTCACCACAAAATGATGTTTAAGTTACCATAATCAAATAATTTTTTAATTTTTGTGTTTGTCACCATGTAAATGATGTTACCACATACGTCCCCTCTCATCGTTTATTAGAGCGTATGGACGAGACTCGTCTCTTCATACACTCTTGTCTCATCGAGAGAGTTTTGATCATTTAATTAACCACACAATGATGTTTCGTAACCATAATCAAATGGTTTTTAAATTTTTTTATTTGTCACCAAGTAAATGATGTTACCACATAAGTCCGCTCTCGTCATTTTTGAGAGTGTGTGGAAAAGACTCGTCTCTTCATACACTCTCATCTCGCAGAGAGAGGTTTGACCATTAATTCACCACATAATGATGTTTAAGTAACCATAGTCAAATGATTTTTCAATTTTTGTGTTTGTCACCAAGTAAATTATATTACCACAGAAGTCCCCTCTCGTCGTTTTTGAGAATGTATGGACGAGACTCGTCTCTTCGTACATTATCATCTCGCTAAGAGAGTTTTTACTATTAATTCACTATATAATGATGTTTAAGTGTTTTTCACCACCAAAGTGATGTTGTTACACTGTTTTCCCCCTCTTGGTATTATTAAGAGTGTGTGAAGCGACGAGACTCCCCATACACTCTCGTATCACCGAGATGTAGTTTAACTAATTAACCATTGAAACTTGTTCAAACAATAAAATAATTAGCAACAAGGAGATATTAGACATTACTTATATCATTCATTAATTCTTGAACCATTGTACAAAAAACTGTCGTATAAAATAATAGGCAAAACAAACTTTACTGATCGTATCTCTTCAGATGATAAAAATTTTGGGGTTTAGATAATGGTTCAGCCTCTAGGTTTTCCAATAAGTTAGTTCCTAGGATGACCTCCTATGATACCCTGTATGGCCTATTCCAGTTAGGATGTAGCTTATTCGGATTCTGCCAAAACTTGTTCAATACTAGGTTGCACATTGCTATTGGCCTCGCCTTCACTCTCTTGTTACAAAATCAGGAAACTCTCTACCGATAAGAGAACTATTGAACTACAGCCTCCTACCGTCTTTCCTCAAATCAAATCTAAATTGGGCCTCCTCTCATCCTCATTAGCTTCGGGATCGTAATTGTGGCAGAGAAGCCCAAGTTTAGTATGGATGACTGCTTCAGACCTATTAACTAGAATAAATGGTGTTTCACTTGCCACCGTCCTCTCAGTCATCGTATAAGACCATAGGACCTCATGTAGTTCTTCAATACATAAACCTTTTGCATCCTTTAGCTTCTTCTTTATTCCATCAAGTATCGTCTTATTCGTGACCTCAGTTTAGCCGTTGGCTTGGGGTCGGTCGGGTGCCAATTAAAATTGTTTTATGCCCACTCTGCCATAATATGACTCAAATCCCTTATTAAGGTATGGGGCACGCCGTATCTACAAATAATATTCCTCAAAATAAACTTGAACGTCTTTACCTCAGTGATGGAAATCATTACCTCGACCTCTACCCACTTTAATAAATAATCAATAGTCACGATCAAATACTAGTAATTGCAAGTTGCTTTCGGGAGAGGACCTAATAATTAATTCCCCATATTTTGAATGACCATGGCATAGTGATGAACGAGCATGGTTGGTGAGGTTGATGAGGGATGATTTAAAATCTCGAGAAGTTGTCACACTATTTTACATAGTCAACTACATCTTTCGCTAGTGTAGGACACCAATAATCATGAGTAACATCCCTTTTGGTAAGAGGCCATCCACCTACATAGCTCGCACAAGACCCTTTTTGGATGACTTGTAAGACATAACCAACCTCTGAAGGGTAAATACATATGAGTAGGGGAAGTAGGAATCGTATTTTATATAGCACATCTCCAATAATAACGAATTTGGCTGTTGTATATCTGAGCATCTTTCTCTCAGCCTTGGAGTCTAAGAGCTCTCTATCCCGAATGTACTTAATTAATTGATCCATCCACGAATCTCCTAAATTTAATTTCAAGAAAAATTCAACCCCATTGTCATTCAGTTTTATGGTCGGCCTGTGTAGGATTTCTATCGACACTATGGGTCTGATCTTTGTCCTTGTTGTTGACGTTAATCTTACCAAAGCAACGATTCGGTTATTGTCAAGCAAAGTAATCCTGTTGAACTTTACCTCTTTGAATTTTTTCATCACTTTATTGACCAGGTGCCAAGTACTTGGCCATATTCTAGTCTTTGGCCTAATAAATAGCCAAAATATGGTTAACGACCAACTATGAGTCACTTTGGACGGTCATTTAGCCGATGTTCAGTATTTTAGAAATTGAGAGAACTACTAGTAAGGCCTCATATTTTGACTTATTGTTTGATGCTTTGAAGCTAAATCTCAATGCATACTTAGTGCATGTACTATCTTGAGCAGAGAGTATCAATCCGACACCACTACCACTTTCATAAGACGAGCTGTCAACAAATAGGCTCCACATATAAAACCTCCTCTAAAAAAGTCCTTTCATCCAAAATCCCATTTTGGAATAGAGAATCCTGTTCTATTGTGTCGGCCTTGTCAAACTTAGCTAGTAATGAATTTTTTAAGTTTTTTTTTTGCATAATTGTTGGTGCCACCATCTCTTCCATATCAGTGTTGGCCTCGACCCATGTGAATTTGGCCACAAAATCTGACATGTGCTACCCTTTTATTACAGTCCTAAGATAATAGATGATGTTAAACTCACTTAAATCAATTGACTTATCCTTCAACCTACCTAGTTTCTTAGATTTATGGATGACCTGTCTCTGGGGAGTGTTAGTGAGAACCACCATCGAATGGGCTTGGAAATATGACTTCATCTTCCTTAAATCATGTAACACCACCATTGTATGGGCTTGAAAATATGACTTCATCTTCCTTGAAGCATGTATCAATGTGTATGGAAATTTATCAATTATAGGATATTTTATCTTGGCCCCTTATAAGGCTTTGTTGTTGAAGTACACTAACTTTTGGAAACCTTCGTCATCTTGTACAATTGTTGTGCTAATGTCCGACTCTAATATTGACAAGTATAAAAATATTTTTTTCCTTGAACATGTCGAGACAGCAGCATTGGTGACCCCAAGTAAGCTTTGTGGTCTTGAAAGGACTTTTCACATTGTTCATCCCATACAAATGCCTTCCTTAAGATTTTAAAAATGGCAAACACTTATATGTCGCTCTGAAGATGAAACGATTGAGGGCCGCAAAATAGCCTGTTATCATTTGCACATCTTTAATTGTCTTTGGTTTCTACATATCTATGAGGGGTTTGATTTTTGCAAGATTAGCCTCTATTCCCCTCTAGTTCACAATGAAGCGTAGAAATTTACCCACGCCGACATCGAAAATACACTTGGGCTGGTTCAATTTCATCCTGAACTTATCCATTCGTTCAAGTTCGGCAACATAACTCTCGACTTTTAAGATTTTTGTGAGCATGTCATCCACATATAATTACATGTTCTTCCTAATCTGGTCCTTAAACATCTTGTTCACTAACCTCTAATAAGTTTCCCCTACATTCTTGAGGCCGAACGACATTACCGTGTAATAGTATGTCCTTTTATTGGTGATAAAGGAGGTCTTATCAGTATCGAACTATGCATTAATATTTGATTGTAGCCTAAATATACATCCATCAAACTCATCAACTCATAGTCGTTTGTAGCATCGACAATTTGATTAGTTCTAGGCAAAGAGAAGCTTTATTTGGGGAAATCTTTATTCAGGTCAGTAAATTCGACATACATTCTCCATTTGCCATTTACCTTTGGTACAATAACAACATTAGATAACCAGTTTGGGTACTAAACCTCTCGTATGAAATAAGATGACCGGAGTTTCCTTATTTCATCTTGAATGGACTCATATCGATCCCTTACGTAGGTTCTCCTCTATTGCTTCACAAACTTCACCTTCTCACTACTATTCAATTAGTGACAGTTAATATTTGGGTTTATGGATCCATGTAAAGATGCTCTGCCTCCTTGTCAATAGTTTCATCAACTCTTCTTTTACCTCCTTATTCAATGCTTTCCTGATCTAGAGAGTTTTTTTTTGCTCGTCCTTATTAAGGATATTGGATTTTACCTCCTTTACGGGTTTGCCTTTTTTCAATTTTTTCTCATCCCTTGGGTCGAGAGTATTTATATTATAAGGACTAGTAGCCTTCTTGTAATCCTTTTTCTGTTAGACTGATCTAAAGTAACACTCCTCAGCTTCCACTTAGTCACCTTGAACTTCCCCTACCCTATACAGGGTCGAGAATTTTATCATTTGGTGGGCCATGGACGGGACTAACTCAAATTCCTTGAGCACCACTCTTCTAAGAATAATTTTATAGGCAAAGAATACATTCTTATCCATAAAAAAAATGATCGCTTTCTTGGAAAAACACCTCGACCAAGTGCCCATGTCTACATCCATCTCAAACACCCCCAAAGGGTGGACCTTTTCCCCGCTGAAGTTGATCAGTGACTAATGATATGTCACCAATCTATTATAGACAATATTCAAACCCTTAAAGCATTCCCAAACACCACGTCAGCTGAGATACCACCATTAACAAGTATACGTGAGACATCATACCCATCAACCATAGAGATGATGAGTAAAGGGTCATTATGGGGGGCCAAAATTCCATGGAAATCCAGTCTTTAAAATCGTACCACTAAGGTGTCCATGTAAACTTTCTTCAACTTTCCCAACCTCAGATCTATTTTGGTTGAGTTAATATCCATCCTCTTAGGATCCGAATTTGCCTCCAACACATGGGCTTTACTATCGGCCAAATCCATGCCTCCTCCAGCTAATCCTCCACATATCATCTTTACATGGAAGGATATTATGTGCATCTGATGTTTTGACTCTAAGATCTTTGGCGGGAGATTGGGGTCGTCGTCTTTACTATTTGACTCATCATCCTTTTTATCGACTGGGGTATATTGTCTTGACTTTTCATCCCTTCCCCACTATGTTTTTCTCTGAAGTCGTCTTTGGCACCACTCCGATCTACATACTTCTAGAGATTTCCTTGCTTCAACCTCTTATATATCATCCTTTAAATAAAAACATTTACCAGTTGTATGCCCGTGGTCTTGGTTGAACTCGAACCATTTGATTTGATCCATCTCTTGAGGAGGGGGCTTGAGCTTCTCCGGTCAATGAATTGCCCCATCATCCTTGATCTCGTCGAGGATCATATCGAGGATTATCGTTAGGGGGTATATTTGGCAAACTTGTCTTTGGACGATCTTTTATTCCCTTCCTTATCTTTTGACTTCTGAGAGTTACCTTAACTATACTCTTTTACATCTTCCCTTTTGGCTACCATGGCCTCCTCAGCATTCATGACCCTCCAGATCGTGGCCAAGATTTCCGTTATGATCTTATGAGGGTCTTCGGAGAGCTTCTAGATCAATTTTCCCAATTATAGCCAGATAATTAGGGCTATTATAACAATGCTCGCCTGGTAGTCTTCCACCTCTAGTTTCTCTTTATTAAATCGAGAAATTTAATCCCTTAGTTTCTCATTATTTCCTCGTTTTATGTACAAGAGGTGAGTTACCTTCTTTGTAGGTTTCATAACGAAACAAAAATTGGGTATGAACTTCTCGACCAACTGCTTAAAATTCTCAATAGAGCTTTTAGGTAAAGTTGTGGACCACATATGCGTAGCACCTGAGAGTGTATCAGATAATGCCTTGCACCTCATCTCCTCTAGGATTGTGTAGATATTGTCTTTTGACTGGGACATTTTTATGTGATGGAGGGGATTATAACCCCCATCATACTTCACTGTGACAGTACAAGGTTTAAACTTTATAGGGTTGAATAGCTCATGATCCTTGGAATGAAAAGGGGCCCATCCGTGTAGCCTTTGTGACTAGGGCCTCAGCTCCTGAGTAAAGATCTGATCTTATCTTCTAGCCTTTGGATATAGCTATTATAAGGTTTTTCCTCAAGACACCTAACGATGACATTATCACCACCCCCTTCTGGGGAAACCACACCTCGTGACAACTCTCACGCCACTATTTTCTAATAGTTATTCATTTTTATTTATTCTTCCTTGTCTCAAACCTACTGGGGCAGACTATCACTACGTCTACCATTCCCTCTGAATGTAGCACTACTATGAGAATAAGAGGGCCAATTATAAAAATATCCTATTTGGTCGAGACGGTCGAAGGCTGACCCATTACTGAGTCTATCAAAATTTAAGGTCTTTGGTCGATCGTCTAGTGTCGGACTAAAATCATTTCCTTTGTAGGTTGGATCTAGGAAAATCATGTCACTTGAAACCTCATATAACTCCCAATATTCTTCCTCGTCGTAGTCCTGGTCGTTCGAACATTTTTGGACTTACTTTCCCAAGCAAAGATGCCTAGGATTAGCAACAACTCTCCACTACTGGTGGAGCTGAGCCTCTTTTTTTGTGGCTGGGCATAGTCCCCCTGTCGTCGGATCCACTACCTCCCAGGTATTCGGAGTAATAATTATGGATGGGTCACTGGGGATCTTCCAAATACACTTTGTCTAAACGCCATGAACTGCTCTTGCATCTTTTGTTGGCTTGGAACTAAGGATCAAAGCGTCACCTCCTTATTAGCTAATTCCGACTAAGGTGGTGGTTGGCTGGAGCTTGGCCAGGAAGAAGTTTCAATTCCATAGATTCGATGAGAAAAATTAATAAATATATATTAACTATAAGTAGAAAAAAGGCTTAGAGAGCACTCACCAAGATCGTTCAATGGTGGTATAGGACCAATAATGGTGGAGATGGACCACCACCATAGGAAGAAGCAAGCGTTTAAGATGTAAAATGAAGAGGAAGAAGATAAATCGCTTCCCATAGACGGTGCCAAAATAATGATGCTATGAATCACCACTTAAATTTGTATGCAGTTCAAGCTCTAGATTAGTCAACAATAGAGTAATATATTAGTAGAGAAGCAAATAATAAGAAGGGGATGAGAGAATGAAAAAGATATAATGTATGTGTATCATCCAATTAGGCCTACTCCACTATGCAAGTATGTAGTGTATGTATTACAATTAGGCACTAATGACCACAGAAATACAACTCTCGAGCTTTCTCTCTCTACTGTGGATTTGGACAGAGTTTCAGCTAGGGTTTTCAGTATTTTGACCTCGCAAATGAAAAAGTATCAGGATTATATAGGCTTGGGGGATGTATTGCTCCCTTAGCATGCAACATGCGTGCATGAGGTAAGTGATCCAATGAGAATACAACACTTGTCTCTAACACATACACATTCCATAATGATGAAATATTCCACCATATGGGCTGGAGATTTGTTACAAATGCATGATCCACGTGGACTAATGATGTGTGAGTCACGTGTGCCATATGAAATGTATATGTCTGCCTTGAGGCTCCTGGTCAATCCGAGATCGATAGAGGTGGTCTTCCAAGCAAGCAGCTATCAGGCTGAGTCTAAGTGTTATCTCATCCTATCACGATTGTATCGTCTGCATAGTAAGCGAGATATACCAAGAAGGACTGGAGAGTGAGCTCTGGCCGATAATATACCAAAAAGGACTGGAGTGATAAGGATAAGGTCCCAAAGGTCGAGGCCACGGAGGTTTGCCTACACCATGTTGACTGTCGAATATATCTATCTAATGAATGTTGAGTAGGGTCGATTGAGCCATGTTGGGTCTATCTACAGACGAGACCACACTTATGTGTATCATATACTAAGAATGAGTTTACTATTCTATTTTAGCTCTCTACCCCAATGCAACCTAGAGACTGAACTCAAAGAAAATCAATCACCGTTGCAAGGACACAAGTATCCAATTGAGTCTTAATGTAGTGTTGGCTCAATTCTGGACAAAGACAATGGAGTCATGGGATAGTGTTCAAGTGTATCCATCCAAGCCTATGACATGTTAGCTGAAGACGTAGCGGCCAAGAGTATAAAGCTTCATCATATACCGGGTTGAGTGTGCCTCGTTTCTATCTCAACGACATTGGTTCCAATGCTCCTAAGGTATGAATGCATTATATATATATATATATATATATATATATATATATATATATATATATATATATATATATAGGACCTTTGTAAATTTATTGGGTGTCTATATTTTTTATAAAATAGTTTTAACGACTTTCTTTTACTCAGAAAACAACTTTTAGAACTTTTCATAAAAAAATTTGGGCTTAAAATTAATATTTTTTTTGTGACACGTCGTTCGAACCATCTGGCATATCGTTCGAACGAGATTTCTATGTCGTTCAAACGAACTGTCATCTCGTTCAAATGAGATTTCCAGGTCGTTTGAACGAGAACTCTAACGAATTTCCTTTTCCCTTCTAGAACCTCGTTAACAAAGTCGTTCGAACGAAAAAAGTCGTTCGAACGACATTGGCGGGAACAATTTTGGGCCATTTTTTTTGCAGTTTTCACCATGTTCCTACCACCTTTTCCTCACCACTTTTTGACAAAATTATGTAGTGCGATAACCAACCTTTTTCAAGTAAATTTTTCATATTCTAAGAGACTTTTGAGAAAGAAAATCTTCTAAGAAAAAGTTCCATGTTTAGTGTTTGATTATTATGGATTAATTTCATGAAAAACACTTTTACACCTAATAGTTTTGTTTATTTCAAGTTCGTTAATATATATATCATTGCCTGGAGTGTTTGGCACCGGATTTACTTCTATATTCCACAAAGAAGAAGCTTATGTTTTGCTGCGGCATTCTCACATGATGAAAGGCACCATGTGTGGTTGATGGTTGTTTGGTTTCAATTGGTGGACTCCAAGGTACTGGTGGACTACGGGATTATTCGTTAACTGGAGGTTGAAGTTCGAAGGAGCGCGTCACGGCTTGAAGGGAACTGAGTCAGTTGTGTAAATCCTCTTATCGAGTCTTTGTAAAATTCATACCGTACTTAGTGAATTTGTTAGGCCAAGGTCGTTCAATGTTTTTTCCCATTTTGGGTTTTTCCTCGTACATCGCGGAGTAGTGTGACTAATTTACTTTTGTCTTGCATAATAACTTAGAACGCATGCTTAGGATAATTCAAGATAAAATTGGTTTAATTGTCACACTTAATTAAATTGGTGATTAGTTTTATTTGGGTAATATTAATTTAATTCAATTCATTATTTGTTGGATATAATTTGGTTTGACCTAATTTGCAAAATTGGACTAATTAATTGTTAGGCATATTTCTAGGACTTGAGTTGAGTTAATATGTTTAAGTGAAAAATATAATTGTTGATTAATTTAATTTCAGTTTGAGTTAAGTTTTATTTTAATTTGTAAGAAATTAAAATTTGGTTTATGTAACTATTTAGTTAAGCCAGCCTTATTCCTCCTCTAAAAGGAAATTATATTTTTCAAAGTGAAAGTTTTAAAAATTAGGGGTCCTATAGTTTTTTTTTTCAACCTTCGCTACGAAAAGAATATTTTAGTTATTATAATCCACACCTTTTACAAAAAAAAGTGTATCTAGCATAACACATGCACAATATAATGGTTTGGAAATATAATGAATCAATCATAATATGTCGATCGATTTCCCCACTCTTTTGGTCCAGAATATTATCGTCCAATGGACGATGAGTAAATACATATCTATATTTAATATAACATCTTTATATCTATGTGAGGGAAGTGTTTCGAGTAATGTAGTCACATTAAAATTATGTACTATAAGTCTATATGACTTCAACCATAACTTCCCGCACACTTAGTACGAAATTCTTAGGCTTTGATCCCATCCAATATTGCTTATGTAGATGCAATAAAAAGATGCAATCATGAGAATAAACCCCTATGATATATCCTTGATGCATCACACTAAAATACGCCTCGAGAATATATTTCATCTAAGATATGTTTGACATCTATTGTTCGCCCTGAGATACATAATATCTCTACCAATGACTTCTATTTACACCAGTATAAATCATAATATCTCCAAAGCGCTCAAGCCTGAGCTATAAAGGCTTTGATCTCGTCGAAAATGAGTATCTAGGTTCAATATTGAGTCCACATCTTGAGCTTAAGAGCTATGATGTGTTTTTTTAAGTATTGTAAAAGAAAGGGACTGTTGATACCAAAATTAATATGCTGATGTGGACGAATAATACGAAGACACGTGTCAATCTACGTGGCACAATAGCAACGAGGAAGATCATTTCCCGACCAACCATGCTCCTTTTCGAGCAACGAAAACACACCGAGGAACTCTAGCACACCGAGGAACTCTAGCACACCAAGGAACTCTAACTCACCGAGGTACTCTAATGTTCCGAGGAACTCCTGATCAGCGAACAGCTATGGCGGTCCGAGCTGCATCTCGGTCGTATCATTAATTTCCAGATAATCAACAGCTCAGATATTCATTGAATGCTTATATTCTTGGCACGCACTCTGCATTAAATGTATTACCCTTTCATATGTATGTCATTTAATGTATCGAACCTTTCATGTACAACCTCAAGGCTATAAATACCTGGTATCATCCTCATTCAAAGGGGATCGGAATTTCTTGAGAGAACTTGTAATCAAGAATTCTGAAAACACTCAGCAATAACATAACAGTGGACGTAGGCTTTATTCCCAGCCGAACCACTTTAAAAATCTTTGTCTTATTTATTTATCTGTGATTGAAAAATTAGAGCGATCTAGTTTTTTACATCAACAGATTGGCGCCGTCTGTGGGAAACGACTGTTACTATCGTTTTTCGCAAAAAATCATTCACCATCAATGGCAGATAATCCAGAATCCAGTAATCGAAATGCTGGAAATACTGGAAATCTTCCAAATCCATCTGCATCCTCAGATCTGGCTGGAATTATGACGAATCTGGCTCAAGGACAAACCGCCATGCAAGAATCTATGAGGCAACTCATTCAAACTCTTCAGGGCGGTGCACCTACCTATTCAGGGCAAAGGAGTGATCATAGGCAATAGCAATCTAGACGTACTGGGTCGTATCGCAATGAGGAGTCTAATGATTCTTCTTATCAACCTGGGCGAACTTCATCGATACGGGCTACGGATACAGATCAACGTGTCACACTCTCTCCGGAAAGAACCAGCGCTTTGGAAAGATTAAACAGGGCATCTCCTTTCAGTCGGTTAGGACCAAGGAGGAACATGAGTCCACCTAGGGCTCCATCAAAAAGTTTTTGACCACCACCAGGTTTGAGAGAAGGATCTGCACAATCGCGACCAACTATTCGTCGAGATAAATCTCAGGAAGCTACGTCAGAGCAATCAGGTGCTCGGACTAAGCGGCCCGAGGAAGGGAATGAAGGATGGAAAGGTTCCATTCAACGGTTGGAGGATAGACTGGGAGAAATGGATAAGGAGAGGAACCCCTTACAGAGAACTTTTGTTCAAGGAACACCTTTTGTGCAAGCCATTGTGGATTTCCCTACACCGTCGAAATTCAAAGCACCCGTAGTGACCCCCAAGTACGATGGAAAGACAGATCCCGTACTTCATATAGAACAATACCAAGCTGCTGCAGATATCTACGCTGTCCCCGACGAGATGAGGTGTAGAGCATTCTCGGGAACTCTTACCGGGTCTGCACAGATATGGTACAATAATCTTCATCGGGGTAAGATTTCAACTTTTGTTCAGTTAGCCGAGTTGTTTATTGGCAATTTTTGTTTTGGAGCAAAGCCGGTAAAGCGAGTAGCACACTTGCTAAGTGTTAGACAAAAATCAGGTGAAAGTACTAGAGATTACATAACTCGTTTCAATAACGAGAAGTTGGAAGTCATAGATTATGAAGAAAAGACAGCAATCACTGCTCTGATGAGTGGTTTGCTGCCTAACAAGCTGTACTACACTTTGGCCAAAGATCCACCTAAAAATATGTCGGAGTTGATGGCAAAGGCGGCCAAAATCATGAATGCCGAGGAGGCTATGGCTGCGAAGAAGAATATGGACAAAGAAGTTAAAGTTGAGGTCGACAATTCTAAGAAGAAAGATCAGAAAGGTAATGGTGGTGATAAACATTCCAGGAATAACAGGATGAAGTTGGAAGTCCTAAAGAAGTATGATAATTATACTCCATTGAAAATGGGTATTAATCATGTTTTGGAAGAAATCAGGAATAACGAGGAAATCAAGTGGCCAGAGAAACTGAAGACAAATCCCGACCTGAGGAATAAAGACAAATATTGCGAGTTTCACAAAGATCATGGCCATATGACCAAAAATTGTATAGCCCTTCAGAACGAGATTGAAACACTCATCCGAAGAGGAAAATTATCAAAGTATGTAGATCGCAGAGGTGAAAGGAAAAATGATGATAGAACTAGAGAGAGATCTAGATCTCCTCGTCGTGCAGAGGATAAAAAGAAGAGGGACCATGAAGAGGATCCAGATGATGACCCCGATCTTCCCAAGAAACCGAGGAAACCTGAACGAGAGGTATTTTCCATACGTTTTGGATCACTTGATTGTAATGTTATTACAGGAGGAGATGCAGGAGGAGGAGACCTTACTGCAGAAAGAAAAGCTTACCTCGGAGAGGCTCAAGCTTGTTCATACATTCAGCGAATAAACCTGGCCGAGGATGATCGTCCGAGGAAGGTAAACAAAGAGAAACTAGTGATTGGTTTTTCAAAAAACGACCTGGCAGGTGTTCTTTACCCTCATGATGATCCTTTGGTGATCAAAATGAGGATGAAGGATGTGATCATTTCAAAGGTGTTAGTAGACAATGGTAGTTCGGCAGACATCATGTACTATTCATGCTTTGATAGCTTGAATTTAAAATTATCTCAATTGGAACCTTATCACAGACCCCTTCTGGGTTTTGCTGGCGAGAAAGTTTTTCCACTTGGGACGATCAAGTTGGATATGCTCATTGGAACTTGGCCTGCTTGTCGAACAGAAAGAATACGCTTCTTTGTGATGGATAAGAATGTGCAGTCCGCCTACAACATCATCATGGGAAGAGTTGGATTGAAGAAGTTCGAAGCAGTTCCATCTACAGTACATCAATGTTTGAAATTCCCAACGAATTTTGGAGTAGGAATTATGAAAGGTGATCAAAAAGTAGCTCGGGAATGCTATTATTCGTCTGCCGAGCAAGAAGAACTTGAAGAATCAAGGAAAAAGACTACTACTTATCAAGTGGAGGAGAGCACAGAAATTGAAACTCTTGACCCTAGGGATGAATCTCAACTCGTAAAAGGGAAGGTTGTGGAATCTACAGAAATTATTATCCTGGACGACGAGCATCCTGAACGAGTAACTCATATAGGATCGTCGTTGGATGTTTCAATAAAACAAGATTTGATAACTTTCTTGAGAAATAGGAAGAATACTTTTGCTTGGAGTCATGAAGACATGCCAGGTATAGATCCAAACTTTTTATGTCATGAGCTCAACGTGAATAAGGAGATCAAGCCTGTGAAGTAAAGAAGAAGAGTGTTTAGTCCCGAGAAGAACCAGGCCATACAAGAGGAGGTCGAGAAACTCCAGAAAGCCCAATTCATTGAAGATGTGAAATATCCAGATTGGTTGGCAAATGTGGTGATGGTAAAGAAGAAGAACAACAAATGGAGAATGTGTGTTGATTTTACTGATCTCAACAAGGCATGTCCAAAAGATCATTTTCCATTGCCCAGAATTGATCAACTAGTGGATGCTACCTCGGGACACGAGTTACTCAGCTTCATGGATGCTTATTCTGGCTACAACCAGATCAAAATGAAACCTGAAGACAGGGAAAGTACTTCTTTTATTACCCCAAGGGGAACTTATTGTTATAATGTTATGCCTTTTGGTTTAAAAAATGCAGGTGCAACATATCAGCGGTTGATGAACAAGGTTTTTACCGAACAAATCAGCCGCAATATGGAGGTCTATGTCGACGACATGCTCACCAAAAGCAAGAGAGCTGCAGATCATTTGGTTGACTTGAGTCAAACTTTTGATCAACTGGATAAATACCAGATGAAGCTCAACCCGACGAAGTGTACCTTTGGAGTACGAGAAGGAATGTTCCTCGGATACATCGTCAACCAGCGAGGTATTGAGGCAAATCCAGAAAAGATCAAGGCTCTTTTAGGGCTGCGATCTCCGACGACGAAGAAAGAAGTGCAGAGTCTTACCGGACGGGTTGCAGCACTCAATAGATTTGTATCCCGAGCAACTGATAAATGCCTCCCATTCTTCAAAACACTGCGAAAAAGTTTTGAGTGGACTGATGAATGTGAGAAAGCCTTTCAAGATTTGAAGAAGTATTTGGGAGCCCCACCATTGTTGTCTAGGCCAATAACTGGAGAGAAGCTATACTTGTATTTGGCAGTATCAGAAAATGCAGTTAGCTCGGCGTTGATCAGATTGGAGAATGGAGTCCAGAAGCCAATTTATTACACAAGCAAGGCCTTCCGAGGTGCGGAAATCAGATACCCAAAGCTGGAAAAATTGGCACTGGCATTAATTGAAGCAAGTAGAAGAATGAGGCCATACTTCCAGGCCCATACCATCATTGTGTATACCGACATGCCGTTAAGACAAGCCCTTCACAAGCCAGAAAAATCAGGAAGATTGATGTACTGGGCAATAGAACTCGGTGAATATGATATTGTGTATGAACCCAGATCATCGTTGAAGGGGCAAGCCGTGGCAGATTTTATAGCAGAGTTCACATACCCTGATACCCCCGAGGAGCAAAAGGTGCTTGCTGACCTACCTGTGGACGATACAGGATCAACAGACACAGATCCAAACCAACCAAGGTCGGTAAAAAGACTTGTGGATGTAGAAAAATCATCATATTCAAACCCCGACCAACTCCGGTTGGTAGAGGGGCGCGAACAAATGACCGACGAGGAACGAAGGATACCCGGGGATGATGAAAGAAAACAGATGATATTTCACCGAGGAACTCTAACAGATAAAAAATTTGAAGACGAGTTACATACATGGAGATTATATGTAGATGGATCATCTTGCACGGCTGGTTGTGGAGCAGGGATTGTTTTAAACTCTCCAGATGATATTGACATGGAGTATGCCTTGAGATTACAATTCAAAGCTTCCAATAATGAGGCTGAATATGAGGCTATGATAACAGGTTTTCATTTGGCGAAAGTTATGGAGGCACGTCAAGTAATTGTTTTCAGTGATTCTCAATTAATTGTGAATCAAATGATGGGAATATATGCAGTGAAGGGAGAGTTAATGGTGAAGTACCATGCAAAAGTGATGGAGTTATTGAAAGAATTTGATGCTATTCAATTGGTGAGGATACCGAGAATGGAGAATGCTAGAGCAGACGCATTGGCCCGACTAGCGTCAGCTACGCGCACCGAGCTGTGAAGAACAATACCAATTGAAGTACTAGAAAGTCGGAGCATAGAAGAAGATCTGACGGTGAAGATTATTACCCTTGATTTAGTACCATCTTGGATGGATCCTATCAGAGCATACATTGAAGAAGGAGTTCTACCGGAGGACAAACTAGCTGCCAAGAAATTGAAGTATAAAGTTGCTCGGTATGTGTTAACTAATGGTGTTTTGTATAGACGAGGAATTATGGCAGGTTTGTAGAGATGTGTGCATCCATCAGAATCAAAGAATTGATTGAAGAAATCCATGAAGGATCTTGTGGAGCTCATGTAGCAGGTCGGACTCTTCTGCAAAGGGTGATGACACAGGGATACTACTGGCCGACGATGAGGGCTGATTGTATAGCCTATGCTAAGAAGTGTGACAAGTGCCAACGTTTTTCCTCCATCCGAAGAACCCCACAGGCATTGTTGACACCCATAACATCACCTTGGCCATTTGCCATGTGGGGAATTGATCTGGTTGGACCACTGCCGACGACCCGAGGAAGGTTCAAGTATCTCGTCATAGCAGTAGACTATTTTACTAAGTGGGTGGAAGCTGAACCACTAATTGATATGACGTACGAGAAGGTGTATCAGTTCATATGGAAGAATATCATTTGTCGATATGGTCTCCCTCACGCTTTCATCACAGACCATGGAACGCAATTTGATAATGAAGAATTTGCTGCCTATTGTCATCAGTCAAACGTCTTGAAGTTTCATTCAGCACCAGGCCATCCTCAAAGCAATGGACAGACTGAAGTGACGAACAGAACATTACTAAATGGATTGAAGAAGAGGTTAAGTGAGGCTAAAGCAAATTGGATTAATGAGCTACAGTCAGTTTTGTGGGCTTACCGAACAACTCCCCGAACAGCAACAGGAGAATCACCATATATGCTAGCATTTGGAAGTGAGGCTGTGATACCTGCCGAGTTGGGCCTACCAACACACAGGGTGTTAAATTTCAATTCTCCGATCAGTGATCTGATGAGAAGGATGGATTTGGATATGCTCGAGGAAGTCAGAGAAGAGGCAGCCATTAGGAATGCTGCTTATCAACAACGAACAGCTCTGTTTTACAACAAAAGGGTAAAGAAATGTGATCTAAAAGAGGGGGATTATGTGCTAAAGAAGGTCATTCAGAAGCAGAATAAACTGGAAGCAAACTGGCATGGACCTTACCGAGTTACAGAGGTTGTTCGACCAGGAACTTACAGAATAGCAACTCTAGAAGGAGAGGAATTTAAGAACGCATGGAATGCTGAACACCTGCACAAGTATTATCAATGATGTAAAATGTAAAGCATTTCTTTCATTATGAATAAAACGAGGATGTTTCGCCATTTTCTTTCTGGTTGAAAATTTTACCTCAGCTCTACGGAGCAAAAGTGCTATAAGTAGCCAACCTGCTTTGGTTAGGAGGACAGCTCTACGGAGCAAAAGTGCTATAAGTATCCAGCCTCCTTTGGTTAGGAGGACATGCTCTAAGGAGCAAAAGTGCTATAAGTAGCCAACCTCCTTTGGTTAGGAGGACATGCTCTAAGGAGCCAAAAAATGCTCTAAGGAGACAAAAGCTTTAAGGAGCCAGAAACTGTACACCAACATGATCAACTACGGTTGGTAAGATAAAAATATACTCTCATATTACAACTTATGTTGGTCGGGAGGTAATATTATTACAATGAGTTCTTTGAAGAACAAAATGTTCAAAAAATACACCAAGTATAGTTGGTCGGGGATAAAAACCCAATAACTGTAGTTGGTCGGCGAGGACAAATTATCGATCTTAGTTGGTCGGACGCAATTTTATAATTAAACCAAGTATAGCTGGTCGAGGATAAAAAACTCATCAGCTGTAATTGGTCGACAAACATTATTCACCCACCTTGGTTGGTTGGAAACAGTTTGAACAGTTTTACTCATTACTTTATTATTAAGTGATCGAGAAACATTACTAATACTTGTAACTTTTTATTAAGTTGCTTATTGAACAATAATATTGTTATCTTTTTTAACAGATACATAGATACATATGTACAAATATAAAGGTGTTTGATAAACACAAGACTAACAAAATTGGCAAACAGAAAATGAAAATCTTTTCATTAATCTAGAATAAATTACAAGAATGTACTAAATTGTTACATGGATATTACTACTCTATTGGTTTTTTGCCCTGTGCTTTAGAAACAGGTTCCTCGCCGGCAGGAGGGTCTTCTAGGCAAAGGGGAGAATTGATGAAATTAACATCTCTGAGCATTCTGACGTTCATAACAGAAGGTGTATCCAAAAGATGCTCAGGACGAGATAATTCAACTTGGGAGTGAAGGCTATAATCACCAAGATATTTTGAAATTAGACTGCGAGGAATGGAACGAGCTGGGATCCATGCCATATCCAATTTGAAAGGTGGTACAGGCAAGTCTAATAATGATGGAGCATGATAGTCCCATAAAAAATGCCCTTGCTCCAACTGTAACACACCCAATGCATTTAACCATCCTTGCTTGTAACCTTCATTGTTAGCATGTTCAATGCGAGCATCCAGATGAACGAGAGCTTCATTATATCCTGCCATCCATAATTCCCTTGGCTGTTTATGGAATTGGAAGGTTAATCTATCCAATTGTTCATGAAGGCTTTTGGCAAAGAGATCTTTGTTATGCAAGGCAGATTTTGTTGATGCCAGCTGATCTTCCAGAGACAGATTTTTATTGGACATTTCAGTCAGAGCACGGTCTTTTACTTTCAACTGGAATGCTTGAGTTTCCAGAGTAGATTGAGTGCGAGCCTCTTCAACATTTTGGCTGAGGACTCTTCCTCGCCCCCGAGAACCTCTTCCTCGTCCCCGAGCAATTCCAGAAATGGCAGATCTTCTTAAGTCCTCCAGCTCTTGCCTTAGTTTGGCATTTTCGACCTCTAAGAACGAGAAGCCTTCATCAGTAACAGGTATTAATGCAGTAGAAGATGAAGCAGCAGATTCATATTGAGCCAATTTTTTCTGCAAATTATTATTTTCTTGTTCCAGGATCTCGGCAATTTGTCTGCAGGCTTCAACTTCACCCTTTAGGGTCCTTTCCCTAATATCATATGCAACAATGATCTTCTTATGGCCTGTTTCAGAAGAAAGTTGTTGGTATCTATTTTCATAATCTTTGTGTAACAAAGCCATTGATTCATTGTGCTGACCTTGGAGATCCTCTAAGGAACAATGCAGCTCTTCAATCAGGTCATAATAAGAGACATTGTTGGCCACAGCTCGGTCGAGTAAATCTTTCAAGTACCGATAAGCCTCAATAGCCTGCTCTGAAGCACCATGACCAAGGATATCAGCAATTTCCGATGTACTAAGGTCTGTATGACCAGCCTTATAGTATTGATGACATTGCTGCATCAGCTCGGTATCATGTGAAGAGATCAATTCCATTCTAGCAACAAACTAAAGACGAGAAAAAGACAACAATCAACAAAAACAAGTTATCAACAACAGAGATGAGCAAAGATATATTTTATTAGATCATCAAAAAGTTACATTGTTCGATTACAAGGAAATATAGAAATGATACCGAACAACTTCACACCTTTTCCTTGTCTCCCAAGACTTTCTTGGGAGGCTGGGACGAGGAGCTCGGTTGCTCGGTGGTAACAACAGCTTAATTGGTAGGAATCTTCTCGAGAGGAGGAGGCATGGAAGAGACATCCTCGGTGGCAGAGGGTTGAGAGGCAGAAATTTGATCGCCCATAGCCATAGAAGACTCATCTGAGGCAGGCTCATCTTCTTCTTCTTCCACAATTGGTGGAGGAGAACCAGGGAGATGCCGTTGGAATAGTTCAGAATCGTTTTGGACCTTTAGCTCTTGAAGAGCAGCCACCCAGCCATCATGGAAGTATTTCAACTCCCCATATTGGACTTGGGATGTCATTGCAGCTATCCCTCTCTCCCATCCTTTCTCCCAACCAACGCTGAAATGCTTCTTGATTGCAACTTTTCTCCTCAACTTCTCCGAGGAGAGCTTCACCTCCAATTCCTCTTTCTTAACCTTGATATCTCGCAGAGTAGATAATTCTTCTTCTGCCTTTTTCAACTTATCATCAGAGTCCTGATGTTTAACCTCCAAAACTTTAACTTTCTCCTCCAAATTCTTGGAGGCTTCAGCCATCCTCATCTTATCAGCCTCAGCCACAGCCAACTTTTTCTCCCAAACAGTTTTCTCCTCGATGTACTGTTGGCGAGATTCCTTCACAGATTGGGTTAAACCCAACAAAGCATCGTCAACATCGGACGAGGAACTGGAAGCTTTAATAACTTGATCTTTCTTCACGATGGTATTGAAGCAGTTCACCAGCTGAAAGATAAGGAAAACAATAAAGTCAACACAAAAACAAGAATTCAAAAAAAAGGAAAGAAAGACCAAAGGAGTGAGAAATTTACTGAAGAAAGATGACGAGCAGCTAGGGATGTCAGTGTATCCCTAGGAATTTTTTCATCAACCCCGAGAACCTCGGGTATAACTGAGCTCATTGAAGAACTCGGAAGAAGGATGTTTGAAACACTACTACCACCAGCGGGTAGAGAAGATGCAGTTCCAGCAAGATTAGCTGAGGATGATTTCCTCAATCTCTTCAAAGGACGGTCAGCAGCATCAACCAAGGAAGAAGTCTTGGTCGGAGAGATGGCAATTACATCAGCAGGAGCATCTTTCTTGCTCGGGGCCACTGGGGGCTTCTCGGCAACTTTGGAGGAACCAGCATCTACTTTTTTAGTCCCCTCTGGGACATCAATTTTGCCTTTCTGGGCTCCAACAGCAGAAGAAATTTCACCAAATAGAGCAGGAGGAGCTCTCTTCTTGCCCATTCTCTGAGATAAGAGGATATGAGAATCTGAAGACGAACTTTCTGGTGTTAAAGCCGGTTCAACAGGGCGAGCAGTATAAGAGGTTGTGTAACTCTTATACTGTAGTAAATATGAAGCAGATCTGATGTGTTCGTCAGCAATCGTCTTATGCAAACCCCAGATAAGTTTCAGATGTTTAATATTCACTTCTGATTCCTTTGGAGTTTTTCTTTTGCTATCAACTGCAAATAGATACATAATGAAATATCGGTCATACATTTTATCAAACATGATGAAAGCATAATTTCATAAGTAAAATAAAATGAAAAATAAACCTATCCCATTGCCGTATGGGGGGCATCTGGGACCATTGTATACTTCATTCCCAGATAAAGGCGCATGTTGCCAATTTTTTATGACCAACCCATGCTCAAAATAATCCCTATTTGAGTCAGGGAGATTAACTACAAGAGCCCTATTCAAATACCTAGTTTTTAAATAATAAATATTATCTAGAACATCCCATTTATAACAAAACATAATTTCAGGGATCCCAATACGAGTCCCATGAGTTAGATTTAATTTATGCACCCCGTTAATTATTCTCCATGAATTGGGGGCTATTTTTGCAGGAACAAGATCAAAATATTGACAAAACTCAAGACATAATGGGTTTGGTGGAAAGGAAAAACCGCATTCAGCAACAAAAAGACTGAGGAACCAATGTCCCTCAGCCAATCGAAAGTAATCTAAAGGCTCAGAAAGAACCTCTAGAGTTACCCACGAAGGAATGGAAAAATCAGAACGGAATTTCTCAACAGACTCCACAATATAAACCATATTGAATAAAAGAGATACAGAAGAAAGGAAGAAGATCTTACAGAAAGAAAGGAGGTGTGTTGACAACGAACGGAAACAAGGATGAACGCACAAGAGAAGAAGAGAATAGAAAGCTTGAATGCAGAAAATGGAAAACGTAGACGACGGTATGGTTACCAAAGAAGTTTAAATACTTTGCATTGGGAAGCGGCGAAAGAAATGATTACCAAAAAGAAACTACTGAACTTTCGGCGGCTAAAAGGACAAAAATTGCACGAAGATCGAAGCGCTTATAAAAAAGGCGGAAACTGCGAAATAAGAAGGAAATTTGAATACAATGTTCCTGAAATCCAGGAAGGACATTTAATATTGCCATATACCGAGAAAGAATGTTCCATACTCCTCAAAGTTCAAAATATGAAACATTGGGGGCTTCTGTTGATACCAAAATTAATATGCTGATGTGGACGAATAATACGAAGACACGTGTCAATCTACGTGGCACAATAGCAACGAGGAAGATCATTTCCTGACCAACCATGCTCCTTTCCGAGCAACGAAAACACACCGAGGAACTCTAGCACACCGAGGAACTCTAGCACACCGAGGAACTCTAATGTTCCGAGGAACTCCTGATCAGCGAACAGCTATGGCGGTCCGAGCTGCATCTCGGTCGTATCATTAATTGCCAGATAATCAACAGCTCAGATATTCATTGAATGCTTATATTCTTGGCACGCACTCTGCATTAAATGTATTACCCTTTCATATGTATGTCATTTAATGTATCGAACCTTTCATGTACAGCCTCAAGGCTATAAATACCTGGTATCATCCTCATTCAAAGGGGACCGGAATTTCTTGAGAGAACTTGTAATCAAGAATTCTGAAAACACTCAGCAATAACATAACAGTGGACGTAGGCTTTATTCCCAGCCGAACCACTTTAAAAATCTTTGTCTTATTTATTTATCTGTGATTGAAAAATTAGAGCGATCTAGTTTTTTACATCAACAGGGACTGTTAATAGAGTTGGAAGGGGATTAGATACTAGTTGTCAGGTCAGAGAGAGGCATGGCTCGTAAGTTGGCCCCCTTAAAAACCCATTACTTAATAAGGATTTATTATGAGCGATATGCCGATAAATCACTACTGGGAATCGTGGGTGCCATAGAACTTCTCATAAAAATATAAAAACTTATCACCCACTTCCTACAATCCGTCCAGAACCTCAAAAAGGGAGGAAAGGGGAGAAATTGAGGAAGAAATAGATGTAGAAATAGAAACAGATTCCAAAATGAAGGGGACTAAATAGGAAGAATAGGAATCCACCAATGAAGATCCTTTTACTTCCCTTTCTTTCGGAAGAAAAGTAGGATCTGGACAACTTAGTGTGGTAAGATAGTATGATGCATATCTATGATAGAAAGTGGGATGGGACAGATGGCCCCGCGGGGGACATCTTAACACCCTAGAATCTGATTAAGAAAGAAGTGAAGTTAGCCTTGATGACATATCATTTCAATTAGCGAACACAAGCTATAGAGTCACATGGGGATCAGTTTGAGGATATGAAGTTGCCGCCTCTCTTGAGACTGGAGGTGAAGTTTAGTTTTGATGTCGACTCCCTTTTCTCTCTCTTATTACACCCCGATGGTATATTATGTCTATAATATTCAAATACCTCACCAAAACCACGTAACACTAGTCCTGATATGTCTCCCATGAGGTATGCCTCCATTGAGGTAGCATTATCTCAAACCCCCACACTTTGCACATGAACACTTTGGTAACATATATCTAATAGTAGATAAGCTTTGATAACTTTAAAAGTGATTAGGTACGTGCAATAATGAGTCCTTTTTAATGAGACCAAGCCATCACACTAGCACACACACACAAGAGGTATCATGTTTTCCACCTTCTCAAGGGACACCCAATTGTCCACTTTCGGGAAAAATAATGAAATTTATCTCATGTTCCTAATATATCACATTAACACACAATCCTTCAAGGTAGATAAGTGTCACCAAGATATCCACCCTCACAATCAACACCCTATTTTCCATAATTATCATCTTATCACCTCAGCTTCTCAAGGACACCCATTTTTTTGTCCTAAATAAAGCATCTAAACGTCTTTGGGGTGTCTAAATCCTAACATTTCTTAAAAATTCCCTATACCCCTTTTTATCATTAGTTTATCAATATAAAAAAATCAAACATATAAATTAAAAAAAGAATGGGTGTGGAGAGTAACTCAGTCCCCACTCTTCACCCCATCCTCGAACCCACATCCCGAACATCGCGCCCCAACTTAATTATGTAAAAATCATCCATTTATTTAGAGATGAATTCCGTTAAACAATACTTTATTTAATCTCTTGGAAAATAGCACAAGATTTTCTTTTCTTTTCAAAGGCATGTTTAGAAGAAAACATAACTACCCGTACATATAAATTACAAGTAGCAAACAAATTTACTTACATAAGTTTCTTAGTTAAATATTCACCCAAAAAGAATGTTAATATTCAACCCATGTTATTTATCATCCACTCCCTCGTTTAACTCCTAACTTTGAAGTGAACTCTAAACATTAAGCATACCTGAAACATAAAAATATAGGATTGTAAGCAATAAAAGCTTAGTGAATGGCCACATACACACACATACCACAATATCATCAATTTGAATACCTGAAACATAAGCATACCTGAAACATAACAATATAGGAGTGTAAGCAATAGAAGCTTAGGGAATAACCACATACACCCGCATACCAATTTGAATAACCATTTTTATTTTCTAATGCTATAACCCAACGGGAATTGTAAAACTCTCACAAGCTTGGACTCGTCACATTACAATTAACCCACCGCAGTAAATGGGGACAACCACATCCCTTTATTAGGCCCAAATAAATAAACTTGTAAGTTAGATTAACATGATCATCACATCCCGTAAGACCCGCAACAATCCTTAACATTAGATAAAGGACCCATCACAATCCATAGCATTAGATAACCTTGCTTAACATTTTTAATCACGTGCATATGTTTTTTTAAATACCACATTACTTCATAAGCATTCTAACACATGTATTTAACTACACATTTCATATGAAAATATAAGCATTTATATTTGATAACGAAGGTCACTCACAATGAAGTAGGTACTAAGATTAACACCAAAACTTTTTCGTTGGTATGGTAGTATTAGCCATTTCCCCACCTAACAATTCAACATCATTAGTATTTAAATACACCAAATAACATTAAACCCAATAATACATTAGATCATTCTGTCAATCTGAAATGATTGATAAATGAATTAAATATGATACTTCACATTTCTATAACACCCTATTCATTAAGGTCCTAAAACAATTTACAGAACTAAATTACAATTCTCTAGACAAAATTATTCCCGTTTTATTATAATATTTTCCAAATTGTTTCTATAGAAAAACAGCAAAAAAACTTCAGTTTCAACACAACCCGCAAGAAAGACCAGGAGGTATTTTATTCTAATCTTAGAAAATGTTATACTTATATATGTTATCTAACATATCCAACTGAAATTTCTTCATTCCAATTAGTATTCAATGATTTATGCCATTTTTAACAGAACTAGGCCGGAATAGGGCATTAAAGCAAAACCCAACATGATTAAGCATACAAACTCTCCACCTCGGGCATCAATCGTACAAACATATACTAAACATGTTTTTAACATATACACACATCATATATACAAATTTCCCAAATTAAAAATCTCTGCAAGAAGGTGATTCAAATCTAGGACTTTAAAGTTAACATTTATGATCCTAGCACAAGTTCTCATGCATGTTCTTAAGCCATCCTTGTTTTAGCACCATTTGGAAATATGGGTATCATTAAAATATTTATCAGAATAAGAAAAAAACATACAAAGCGTAAAACTCAATCATGTGATGAAATTTAACAAAGAGGTAATTACCTTATAAGAACTCCTCGAGTTATAATAATTTTTCGAAGCAATTTCTTCCTCAACCTCCTTTTTCTCTCTCCATATGCATATTTATTTCATGGATTATAATATGAAATGAACAAGGTGATAAAGGTGTGATATATACCCATAAAAATATGGACATGAGCCCAGGTGACCATTTTAAGGTGTGGTGTGTGACTGCTTGGAAAAATGGTCCAATCACATAATTCCACTAATGATAAATTTGTCCTACCTTAGTAAAATCCCCATAACTCACTATTTTGAACCCCGATTTCAAGAAAACTGTTCCTATGCATAGATAACTTATATATCTACAACTTTAATATTTTGTGTTTTACCAAAATCATAAAGCTAATATTCCAAATTAGGGCTCGAACAAGAGGGTAGCAATGTATCAAAAATCTAAAAACTTCCACATTTGGCGACCAAACATCGTCAATTTTGTACCAATACCCTAGTTATTTTTTATGAACATAATGATGCATTAAAAACATACTTCATATTTCATTTAGCCACATAACTAATCATATTCTCTAAACATATTATACTCGATCTATAGGAGGGTAGTAAAACCGGGGTCTATGAATAGCTGGAAAGGGTAAGGCATGACCCACTCCAATGGACGATGTCTGCAAGGTTCTCAAGAACTTCTGGAGAAGCTTCTAATAAAAGCTTCTCCTTTTGGTAAAAATGGAGCTCAAACTAGAACTCCCTCCCCTGCAAGAAGATGAACTCCCACAACAATAATAGTAATTTTCCCAAGAAGAGCTCCTGAGAATGATGGTTGTTAGTGAGGAGTGAAAGAACAAGGCATTTAGCACTGGAGAGAGAGCAGGGAGAGAATACTAGGAAGTTTTGGTGTGATTTTAACAGAGTAAAAGTTCTATTGAGTTTTTTTCTATCTATCTCTTTGACCTTGCCCAGGGGTCTTATTTATACTTGGGCATTAGGGTTGAGTTGACACTTTTGGCCGCCAAAATTAAGAGGGTAGGTGAGGGAGAAGGTCTGAAATGTACCATTTGGACCTACTTGTGTGTAGCAGTCTATCCCCTCAGATAGGTGCCACCTGGGGTAAACAAAAGTCAAAAAGCAAATATGTCCCCTAATGGAGACAAAATATATGATTTATTAAATATCTTTTGAAACAGTAAGTTGTGGTACAAACATTATAAACTTGAGGGAGGAGGCCTTGAGGACTTCCTTCTCTAAAGCAGTCAATCTTGAGGGGGAGGGTCTTGAGGACCCCTCTCCTCTAAAATCATTTTTACTTGAGAGGGGCCTCGGGGGTCCTCTCTTCTAAGAAAATCATTTTATAAAAGCTTATTTCTTATGGGCAACCCTTCGGTTGCTCACCTCACTTGTGACTAAGTGTGATATGTTTGTGGTCTTGAGTGACTCATGGGGTCATTCTACTAGTATTCTTTCAATCCTAAAGTGCTAAGTGTTTCAGATTTCACAACAAATCTTGTTCTTTATCTACCAAGACAAAACTACCAAGAGATCCCAACTAGATTATTTGAGCCCTGCTTGTCAACTAGGCTACATGTACAAGACAACAAAGCGTTAATACTATTGTTCTTTAAAACAATGACTTTTCATGATTAGGGGTTGATCATGTATCCACTCACTCATCATGGGGTCTCTTCCCCGGGTTTTGGTTGAGGGACCCTAGAGGTTCCTTCACCAATTTGACTTTTCTGCAGTCGAGGGACTTGAGGTGCCCTTTCACCAATTATGCATTTTTTACGATCGAGGGGCTTAGGTTCCCTCGCCAATATGAATTCTCTGCAATAAGAGACCCTGGGTGGGGTTCCTTCTCAATATGAGTTTCTGCCTGGACACTGGGGGTTCCTTCTCAATATGCGTTTCAATCGGGACCCTGGGAGTTCCTTCTCAATATGAATTTCTATCGGGACCCTGGGTGGGGTTCCTTCTCAATATGAGATTTTCCTAGGACCCTGGGGGTTACTCGACCTCTTATTTGTTATAGGCTAAAAATGAGTTATTTGAGGGACCCTCGTCCTAGAATATAATATCCAAACTTGAGGCACCCTTCTATATTAGCCCCTCGTGCAACGTCTTTCGTGTTGGACAGACCAAAAGGCTTTGTACACTATAGACTCAATTTTTTAATTCAAAAAATTTTGAGGGACTTTAGGGGCTCCTCAATCCTATCCCTAGGGTCATTAAATGCACTATCCCTTCATCCTAGGTTTTTTTATTTTCAAGATTCCACGCGTCTGTGTGGAAATAATCATCTCATCAGTTGGGAAAAGGTTTTATAACCTTTTAGAATTCCTGTGCATTTTCCAATTTTCATGTAAAACATAAAGCCCCTTATTTTTTAACAAAATCTTTCATCTTCTTCAAAACTTTCACAAAGAGTTTAAAGTTTATAGTGAGAGAAAGAGAGAAAAAGAAAAACAAAATACACCATAGCCCCTATTATGTTTTCTCTAAGTTATCTTCAAATACACCATTAATGTCTTCAACACCATCAAACACTTCTTCCAACATTTCCCCCACCATTGTTCCTCTTATTTTTTGTTTTATACCTTCTTCTATGACCATTTTTTCTCCAAACTCTACCACTATATGAAAAACGTTGCTAATGCCGTTTAATACAAGATTAAACTGTATAAGCAACTCCGAGATGTTTGTTGAAGAAACCCTTTTCTTTTGAAAATAAAAATGATAAACAACAAGATGTGTTTACAAAAATTTATGTACGAAAATAATCAAGACTTTGTAATCAGTTTTAAAACTAAGACAGTTTCAAAAATTCAGCACACTATATATGAGATGAGGAGATGAAGATAATCAGAACACACAGTTTTTAACGTGGTAAAACCTCTCCCAATAGAGGAAACATCCACGGTGACTTCTAAGTCACAAAAGTAAAAATCCACTAACAACAAATAGCAGTTACAAACAATACAACATACATGCACACAAATCAACCTATTCTAAGTTTAGGAATATACCCCACTTGGTGTCCTTCTAACTTCTCATAGATCTGATTGTTGATGATGTTCTTCCAGTTTGATAACTTCTCCTTTGCTTTAGCTTCCTTGCATCGACTCAATAATCTTTGATCTTATTCACAACACTTCTAGTGTAGTAGTGTGTTAAGTGTTTGTGATGTGATTCCTATCAACATGCATGAACTCACACACACATAGTTTTTACAGACAGTCCTAAAAAAATTACATATAAAGACTATATGCTGTGATTTTCTTTTCATTCTTTCTTACCGAACTTGAAACCTTGTTGACCTTTAAATATATCCCAGATTCCACGGATATCTTGCTTCTAAATCTGTCAAGATCTTAATCAATCTCTGTTTTAAAAATATTTTTGTGATTGAAAATCTCCAAGTGTGAATCCAACTAAGTCAAGGGTAAGTTTCATAAGAATAGAAACCATAAAATATTTATAAAACTAAATCAATAAAGATTTTCTTAAAACGAGAAAGAAACATGCAGATCTAGTGAAATATAACATGCAAAGTGTAGATCTATAATTTCTATAAAGAAGAAATACAGATCTTCACACGAATGTTTAAGTTCGTAATAAGATCACAGATCAAGAGGTTACAGCATCAAATGAACAAACCAGTAAAACCACTCTCTCTCAAACACTCAAGGTTGTGTTTGGGGTTTTGTATATACGAAGGTTTGAATCAGATATGAAGTGTTTAGGGTTAGGGTTAGGGTTTGGCTAACACAGTTTCCCTTTCTCTCTCTTCTCTCTTTTCTTTTCTCTCTTCTCTCTTACTTCTCTCTTCTCTCTATTTTTTTTTTCTCTCAAAAGTGACGACTGCCAAAAGTCTTGAAAGGTTGAGAATTAGAGGGCTTTTATAGGAGTGGAGTAAGGTTATGGATTGACGAAGGAAATCAAGGGCTGAGATTAGGTCTTCCTAATATTGACTTGATCCAAGGGTTATAATATAGCGGTGGTTAAGTTGAATGTGATTGGTCCATAGAGATAGCACCAGGATAGACTTAAAACACATGCAGGCCATCGATAAGGTTTGATCTAACGATCAGCAAACCACCAGACAACCCTCTCACATAACAAACACAAAATGATACATCAGGAGCGTGACAAGTGTTGGTATATGATTGGCTTGCAAACGCGCGTCAAACATAATTACAGGCAGCACCCTGAAGTCTCTAGCGCTTTGATATTCTACCCAATCAAACATTCCAATGAAAAATGAATTTTTCAAAATAGCATATTAACCCCACAAAGTTTATAATCAAACTTTTAATAATGAAAACATTATTTTAAAAATGTTTAAAAATTCCCAAAAAATAATTAAAACAACCTTTTAAGAGGAATTTATCACACAATCAATTTTAAGCAAAATATACACATGTATGCACTTCTAATGTGTGTAGTGTGATTCAATTTATACCTTCTTGGATCATTGAAGAGGATTAGAGAGAATAATTCTGAGGTTCTTTGGATTCTAGGATAGACAACCAATTTTGTCACTATTTCCAAACTAGTTGAACACTTATACAGTATAGACTTAAGTAAGTCAAAGGTATAAGGTGCTTCAATCTCCCCCTTTGGAAATATGAGACAAAATATCCTTTGAGTTAGCCTAAACTCTTAGGGAACCAAAAAAAATAAAACCTAGTACTACACAAAAGATACTATCTACCCATTTCCTAGAAAGTCAAAAATTACATAACTCAACTATTTACAAAATTGTACACTAGAAATGGTAGACAATCAGTAGAAGAGATTCCTGCAAATATGCACACTAAGATCAAGCAGTTTAGATGAAATGTAAACAAAACATTAAACCCGTAAGACTCAAATTTCTCCCCCATTTTGTCTCAAATGGACAAAGGGTAAAAATTAAGATCTTCAGAGTTTAATCAGCACATACCATACCTATAGAATTACGCAAATATAAAAATCTGTTATAGTCTAGAGGTTTAGTGAACATGTCTTCAAGTTGCAGATCAGTAGGCAGGTAATGGATTTCTAACTCCTTAGTCTCAACTAGTTCGCGTATAAAATGATGTCTTATTTTAATATGCTTAGTTCGCGAGTGTTGAACTTGGTTTTTAGATATGTTAATAGTGCTTTGATTGTCACAATACAATTGTAACTGATTTTCTATAATCCCATAATTGCTTAACATTTGTTTTATCCATAATAATTGAGCACAACAACTTCCAGCTGCTATATATTCGGACTCAGCCATAGATAAAGATGTGAAATTCTATTTTTTGTTACTCCAACAAACTAAATTATTGCCGACATAATAGCAGGCACCTGATGTACTTTTACTATCATCAGTGCATCCGGCCCAATCAGCATCAGTATACCCTATGATGGTGCTGCAGGTATCATTAGTGTACCTAAGTCCAATATTAAGAGTGCCTTTTATGTACTTTATGATACGTTTTACATAAGATAAATGGCTCTCTTTAGGGTTATTCTAGTAACGAGCACACAAACATACAACATACATTATATCTGGTTGTGAGGCAGTTAGATAGAGTAGGTTACCAATCATACTACGATAAAGTGTGGAGTCAACTGACTTTCCATTTTCATCTTTACATAATTTAACAGTAGTACTCATAGGTGTTTTGGCAACTTTAGCATTATCTAAACCAAATTTCTTAACAAGATCTAGGCATACTTAGTTTGAGAGACAAATAGTCCATCAGAATTTTGTTTCACTTTAAATCCTAAGAAAAGTTGTAGCTCACCCATAAGGGACATGTGAAACTCCTTATGCATAATAGCAGAAAAAGATTTAACTTCGGAGTTTGAAGTAGACCCAAAACTGATGTCGTCTACATAGACTTGGGCTATAATAATGTTTTTGTCAAAATGTTTGACAAAGAGAGTCTGGTCATTTCCTCCTCTCTTAAAACCCTTATCCAACAAAATGTTGGAAAGGCGTTCATACCAAGCTCGAGGAGCTTGTTTTAAGCCATACAAAGCCTTTTTTAGACGAAAGACATGGTCAGGATATTTAGGGTCAATGAACCCTTTGGGTTGTTCTACATACGTTTCTTCGGATAGAATTCCATTAAGGAGGGTAGACTTGACATCCATTTGATAAAGTGTAAATTTTAAGTGACACGCTATGGTGAAAAGAAGTCGAACAGATTCAAGACGAGTGACAGGGGCAAATGTCTCGCTAAAATCTATCCCTTCTATTTGTGAGTAACCTTGAGCAACTAGTCTAGCTTTGTTTCTAAGGATTACCCCATTTTCATCAGATTTGTTTTTAAAGATCCAACGTGTGCCAATAACATTTTTGTTTTGAGGCCGCGGTACAAGATACCAGACATCGTGAATGACAAATTGTAAAATTTCTTCCTGCATTGCAGAAATCCAATGTGTGTCATTCAATGCTTCAGTAACACTTTTCGGTTCCACAAGGGAGACGAAACATGCATAATTAGCATAATTTCTTAACTGGGATCTAGTATGAACTGGCTCATTAGGATTATCGACCACGTTGTCAATGGGATGATCTTTAGAGACCCAGCCAGGTACTCTAGGACTCTCAATAGGTAATGAGTCATCTATTTCTGGTGAATCAGTTTTAAAATCATTTTCAGATTCAACCACAATAGGTGATTCAGATATCTTATTTTCGACAATAGTGTCGCTTACAATTACATTTATTGGTTCCATAAGGGTCTTAGTACGTAGATTGTATATACGATAAGCACGGCTGTTTCAATAGTATCCCAAGAAGATGGCTTTATCACCACGCATCTCGAATTTAGACAGATGTTCTCTATCTTTACAGACATAACACTACCGAAGGTTCTTCGATATTTAAGATTAGGCTTCTTACCGTACCACAACTCATAAGAGGTTTCCTAAGATAAACTCTATTAATGATATGACATGCAGTTCAAATAGACTCTACCCAGAAATATTTAGGTAGGGATTTGGCATGAAGCATGACACGTGCCATCTTTTGAAGAGTTCGGTTTTTCCTTTTGGCAACACCGTTCTGTTGAGGAGCCTTAGGGGCACTGAATTTGTGTTTGTAACCGTTGTAGTCACAATATTAAACTATTCCTGTGTCTATGAACTCTCCCCCTCTATCGCTACGAATGCGATTGACTTGTGTGTCCTCATTTTCAATTCTTAGTAAAATTTTCAAAAAATTCTGAAACGTGTCAGATTTATGTTTCAAGAAGGCAACCTAAGTGAATCGTGTGAAATCATCAACCATGACAAGGATATAACTGTGTCCACAAAGACTAACAGTTCTAGAGGGACCAATAAGGTCCATATGGATGAGATCTAGAGGTCTAGAGGTGAGAATGTCCTTAACCTTTTTATGCGAAGTCTTAACTATTTTTCCTTCCTGGCAATGACCACAGACAAAACTAGAAATAGGTTTAATTTTAGGAATTCCTCTAAGAATCTCTTGACTAGACAATCTACCAGGGATATCATAACTTAAGTGACCCATACGATTATGCCAAATTTCATTGTCATCCATTCTGACAATGTTACAGGTTTCAGAACTAGTCTTGACAGTATAACAATTGTCAGGTGTTCTAAATCCGGTAATAATGCATTCACCTTTGTCATTTAGAATTTTACAATTGTTCTTTGAAAAGGTAACTGTATGGTCAGAGTCACAAAATTGTGATATACTTAGGAGGTTGGCTTTAAGGCCTTTAACTAATAGTACATTTTCCAGAACAGGCATTCCCTCTTCTTTTAGGGTTCCTTTACCTATGATATGGGATAAAACTCCGTCACCAAACACTACTTTGCCTCCAGCAAATCTGGTTTTGTTTAAGAGTTTGGTTTCATCTCCTGTCATATGTTTGGATCATCCTGAATCTAAGTACCAACCAGATGAAGTGTGTTCAGCTTTTAAGGCAGTGATAACAATGTTACACTTCATTTGGGGTAAAAGATCATCTTTTCTAACCCAAATAGCTCTTGTTTTAATTTTGCGCAAGTTTTCCCTCATTTGATAAAATTTTCGAGAAACAGCTTTTTGTCGAAAAATATTAGGAGCAACAAACTGATTATTGTGGAAAATTTGAGCTTTTGGTTTAGGAAAGTTTCTGGGAGCCTTTCTCTTAAATGAACTCTTAGTTTTGGTCTTTCTATTCCTGTAGTTAGAGTTCTTGTCAGGTTGTCTTAGAAGGGCATAATGGTTACGATTTTTCCTAGAATAGTGAAAGTTCTTGTAGACATAAGTGTTGCACACAGGGGTGTTTAGACATCTAGCATAACAACCTTCAAAGGAATGACCATAAATGTCACAGTAGGAGTAATATTGATTGCTTGAGGGATGAACTTCCTTAGGAAAACTTCTAAATATGGGTTTAACAGCATTCTGTTCAGAAGTCCTATTCCTAGGAGGGATGGTTTTAGAGGTAGATTCAGCCTTTCTGATCAAAGGACAGACGTATTTAGTCTTAAGTGTAGTGTCAGCCTTAGAATTACTAGACTCTCCAATGTCTTTCTGTTGTTGCTTTTGATCAAATTCCTTTTTAATAAAATGAAAATCTGGACATGTTTCAATTGGTCTTTTGCCCCCAGACACAAACTTAATGGGTTCAAGATTTGTGGTTTGTGGTTTATTCTTAGGGAAGAATCCAATACCGGTTCTATCATCAGAATTAGTCTTGGAGTCAACAACAAAGTCAGTGAAACAATTTGAATTGTTTTCAAACTTAGAATTTTTTTTGAAAACAGTAGTTGTCTTTGTTTTTGCTTCCTCCAGTTCTAATAATGTTCCCTTGTATTTCATTTCCAGGGTTTCATTAGTTTTAGTCAACTCTTTTAATTTTTGATCAAAAGCTTCAATTTCAGATTGATGAGACAAACACTGGTTAGTGTACTCTTCGGCATTCAGCTTCACAATAAGACTTAGATCATCTAATTTCTTAGTCAGGTCTCTAACAGTCTTCTCCAGTCTATGCCTTTTTTAAGAGTTTTAGCATACAAAGTATGAATATCTGGGAGGTCATCTGTGTCTGAGTCGCAAAGTGAAGTGTGTGTGGTGGCCCCTAACGATTCAGTTTTAGTACGCACGTACCCATTTACATCGTCGTTATCGAGATCACTTTGACTCACACACACGGAACTCGAGCTAGCAACATTTTCAGATAATAAAGCATCTAGGCCAATCAAAGCAGTATTCACACAAGCAGGAGTAGGATCATCATTATCACACATAGGCATATCATCATTGTAAATTATCTTAGCATAAAAGGACATGCAAGGGCCAAGTACATTTGATGACTTAAGTTCCTCCTCATCAGAGTCACTTGAATCATCCCAAGTTTTACAGACATTGGCTCTATTATGTGTGTTGGCTTAGAGGCAAAACTCAAGTTAGAGTTGGGCTATTTTCTTTGTGAATGATTTAATTGTTTCTTGAAGTCTAATTCCATTTCCACAGTTCTAAGTTTGCTACTGAGTAACTCAGGGGTAAGGTTTTGATCACTCATTTCCTCAATAGCATACCTCTTGCTGTCAAACTTTTGTGGTAATGATCTTAGAATTTTAGAAACAATCTCATTCCTATCATATGTTGTACCGTTAGCATGCAACTTAGTAACTATATCAGTTATGCTCATGTAAAAGTCATCAAAAGACTTAGAGTCAGACATAATCAACGAGTTGTACTGCTGGGTAAGCATTTGAGTTTTATCAGCTTTAACTCTTGAGTCTCCTTCATGGGCAGTGATTAATGTGTCCAAAGCTTCCTTAGAAGTGACACAAGATGAGATTCTCTTGAACTCATACTCATTAATAGACATACAGATGACATTCTTTCCTTTATTGTTATTGCGAGAAATAGTTTTCTCTTCTTGGGTAAACTCACTTAAGATTTTATTTACCCTCTCATCACTTCCTTTAGTGGCTGGTTTAGTAGGATAAGTATATCCATTTTCAATAATGTCCCAGACATCATCTCCTAAAGTCCCTTGGATGAAGGCAACCATTCTTACTTTCCAGTAAGCGAAGTTGTTTCCATCAAAGAGTGGAGGTCTAGACAGATTACCAAACCTTTCATTCTTCTCATCCATAGTTAGGATTTTTCAGAAAACGATTTCAGAAACACAAGATGTTTTTGAAATAAAAGTTTACAGGCCTCTGATACCAATTGAAAAACATTGCTAATGCCGTTTAATACAAGATTAAACTGTATAAGCAACTCCGAGATGTTTATTGAAGAAACCCTTTTCTTTTGAAAATAAAAATGATAAACAACAAGATGTGTTTACAAAAACTTATGTACGAGAATAATCAAGACTTTGTAATCAGTTTTAAAACTAAGACAGTTTCAAAAATTCAGCACACTATAGAATGATATGAGGAGATGAAGATAATCAGAACACACAGTTATTAACGTGGTAAAACCTCTCCCAATAGAGGAAACATCCACGGTGACTTCTAAGTCACAAAAGTAAAAATCCACTAACAACAAATAGCAGTTACAAACAATAAAACATACATGCACACAAATCAACCTATTCTAAGTTTAGGAATATACCCCACTTGGTGTCCTTCTAACTTCTCATAGATCTGATTGTTGATGATGTTCTTCCAGTTTGATAACTTCTCCTTTGCTTTAGCTTCCTTGCGTCGACTCAATAATATTGGATCTTATTCACAACACTTCCAGTGTAGTAGTGTGTTAAGTGTTTGTGATGTGATTCCTATCAACATGCATGAACTCACACACACTTAGTTTTTACAGACAGTCCTAAAAAAATTACATATAAAGACTATATGCTGTGATTTTCTTTTCTTTCTTTCTGACAGAACTTGAAACCTTTTTGACCTTTAAATATATCCCAGATTCCACGGATATCTTGCTTCTAAATCTGTCAAGATCTTAATCAATCTCTGTTTTAAAAATATTTTTGAGATTGAAAATCTCCAAGTGTGAATCCAACTAGGTCAAGGGTAAGTTTCATAAGAATAGAAACCATAAAATATTTATAAAACTAAATCAATAAAGATTTTCTTAAAACGAGAAAAAAACATGCAGATCTAGGGAAGTATAACATGCAAAGTGTAGATCTATAATTTCTATAAAGAAGAAATACAGATCTTCACACGAATGTTTAAGTTGGTAATAAGATCACAGATCAAGAGGTTACAACATCAAATTAACAAACCAGTAAAACCACTCTCTCTCAAACACTCAAGGTTGTGTTTGGGGTTTTGTATATACGAAGTTTTGAATCAGATATGAAGTGTTTAGGGTTAGGGTTAGGTTTTGGCTAACACAGTTTCCCTTTATCTCTCTTCTCTCTTTTCTTTTCTCTCTTCTCTCTTACTTCTCTCTTCTCTCTATTTTTTTTCTCTCAAAAGTGACGACTGCCAACAAGTTTTCCATAATTACTAACTCACATCACATTAATAATTATAAAGTGATTATTTTCCGAATTTATATTAAATTAATAACTCACATTAAATTTAATAAATCTCCAAATTAATTTAATAAATCCCCAAATTAATACATCATAAAAATACGGGGTATTACATACTTCCCCCCTAATAACGGAATTTCGTCCCGAAATTCGAAAAATAAGGCATACCAGGTAAGAATAAATCTGGGTATCTCTCGCGCATATCTGTCGCACGCTCCTAAGTCGATTCCTCCACATTATGATGCTCCCACTGGACCCGTACAAGTGGAACTACCTTCGACCTCAATCTCCTCTCGCTATGATATAGGATATCCACCAGTCTCTCCTCGTAAGAGCTGTCAGGCTGTAAGTCTATATCATCTATCGCGATGTGGGTATGGGCCATATCATCCCAAAGATATCATCTCAATGACGAGATGTGGAACATCGTGAATGCGATGTAAATGCTCTGGCAGTCCTCTGTATGCTACCGGCCCAATCCTCTCGATAATGGGAAATGGTCCCACGTATCTCAAGGCCAATTTACCTTTATTCCTCAACCTTATCACTCCTTTCATAGGAGATACTCGTAATAACACTTAGCCCCCCACATTAAACTCCTGGAAGAACCGTTTCTCATCGGCGTAGATTTTCTGCCTGTCCTGGGCTACTCGAATGAGACTCCTGATTATCTCAATCCTCGCGGAGGTTTCCTGAATTACCTCTGGTCCTAGAAACTTGTTATCCCCCACCTCGAGCCAACAAGTTAGGGAACGACAAGGACTGCCATATAAAGCCTCGAATGGAGCCATGCCAATCGTGAACTGATAAGAGTTATTATAAGAAAACTATACCAGTGGAAGATGTGGCTCCCAACCTCCTCCAAAATCAAGAACACATAAGAGCAGCATATCCTCCAACATCTGATAAGTACGCTTTGTCTGTCCATCTGTCTGTGGGTGATAAGCTGAACTCAGTCTCAACTCAGTACCCATAGCCTCCTGAAAGCTCTCCCAGAAATGCGACACAAAAATCTTATCTCTATCTGACATAATATTCAGGGGCACCCCATGTAATATAACAATCTCAGCAATGAACAACTGAGCATACTGATCCGTGGTATAGTATGTCTGCACCGATAGAAAATGAGCCACCTTGGTCAAACGGTCTATAATCACCTAGATAGAGTCGTGGCCCCGCTGTGATGTCCTGTAATAAAATCCATGGAAATACTCTCCCACTTCCACGTGGGTATTTCCAATGGCTGAAGCAACCCTGACTATTTCTGATGGTCCACCTTTACCAGCTGGAAGGTAGAACACTTGGACACGAACTCAACAATGTCCTTTTTCATCCTACTCCACCAGTACTGTCGCCTCCTATCCTGGTACATCTTATCTCCCCCAAGGTGTACCGTAAATCGAGACCCGTGAGACTGGGTCATCACTGCATGACGTAATTCTGCTCCTTCTGGAACCACTAATCTCCCATTATACCTCAAACCCCCATCAGAACTAACATAATAGGACTCAGCACCCTCGGCTAAAAGTCATAAAATCTTCTCCTGGAAAAACGGGTCTGCGATCTATGCATGTATCACCCTCGTAATAATCTCGATTTTCACTGTCATGACAGATATGAAGGAACGGGCTACTGCGTCCTGGTGACCCAATTCCTTCCACTTTGCTTTCCAGACATCCGCTACATCGTCTACCGGTCTACGGCTCAACGCATCAGCAACTATGTTGGCCTTCCCCGGATGGTACTGTATATCGAACTGATAGTCCTTCACAAACTCTAACCATCTGCGTTGTCGCATATTCATCTCTCGCTGAGTGAATAGGTACTGCAGTGACTTGTGGTCTGTGAATAAGCGAAATTTCTCCCCCAATAAATAGTGCCTCCATAGCCTCAATGCAAAAACGACCGCTGCTAACTCTAGGCCGTGGGTGGGGTAATTCTTCTCATTAGTCTTAAGCTTGCGAAAGGCAAAAGCTATAGCCTTCTCCTCCTACTGAAGTACTCCCCCAAGTCCCCGTAAAGAGGCATCGGTGTAAACCAGGTACTCCACTCCCAGCTTCGATAAAGCAAGGACCGATGCTGAAGTAAGCTTGTCTTTCAGCTCGTCGAAAGCCAATTGACAAGCATCATCCCACACATATGGTACCCCTTTGTGAGTCAGGTTCATCAATGGACCCGCTATTTTGGAGAATCCCCAAATGAATCTCCTGTAGTATCCGGCTAACCCCAAGAAACTACGCACTTTCATCGGTATCATGGGCTGCCCCCACTCCCTCGCCACTGATACTTTACTCGGGTCGACTGTTATCCCCTGTTCAGAAGTAATATGTCCTAAGAATTGCACTTCACGAAACCAGAACCCGCATTTCTGGTACTTAGCATACAACTGATGCTCTCGTAGAGTCTGAAGAACCTGCCTAAGGTTCTCGGCATGCTCCTCCTCAGAGTGTGAATATATCAAAATGTCATCTATGAAGACGATGACAAACTGATCCAAGAACTCTCTGAACACTCGGTTCATTAAGTCCATAAACACGGCTGGAGCATTTGTGAGGCCAAATGGCATCACTCTGAACTCATAGAACCCATAGATCGTCAAAAAGGCAGTCTTTGAAACATCCTGCTCCCTAATACATAATTGGTGGTACCCCGACCTCAGATCTATCTTTGAAAAGAAAGTTTCTCCCCTCAGCTGGTCGAACAGATCATCTATTTAAGGCAACGGATACTTATTCCGTATCTTGACCTTGTTCAACTCCCAGTAGTCTACCCATAGCCTCAGTGAACCATCTCTCTTCTTCATAAACAAAACTGGAGCTCCCCAAGGCGAGGTACTCCTGCGAATGAAGCCCTGACCTAACAGCTACTCTATCTGATCTCATAACAATCGCATCTCCGCCGGAGCCATACGATATGGAGAGCGTGCTATAGGTCTAGTATCCGGTATCAAATCTATGACAAAGTCTATCTCTCGATTGGGGGGTAGGCCTGGTATCTTCTGAAATACATCAGAATACTCACGAACAACTGGGATCGAGTCTAAGGGAATCACAACCTCCTTAAAGGCATCCTCCTCTATGTAATACAAATGAGCGGTCGAGCCTACCTTTGGGCGAGGCATCGCCACTACAAACATCTCTTTCCTCAAAATGGCAAAGATAATACTCCCACCAAAATAATCTATCATGGCCCTGTAAGCAGCAAGCCAATCCATAATGATAATAACATCATGCTCATTCATATCTAAGACTAACATGTCTGCAGGTAATACTAAGCTACCAATCTCTACCTCCACACCCCGGTATATAAAGAAAATGAGAGAACCATTTCCCAGTGGTGAGTCTACACACGTCACAGTGCTCTTCGCTGTGGCTATTAACCCTAAGGCCTTCACAAAATGAGTATCTATAAAATAATGCGTCGCCCCAGTATCAAATAAAATTCGACCTATAATACCATTGATAGGAAACATACCCTCAATCGTGGGTGGTGCTTGCGGAGCTGCTGCCTGGTGGACGTTATAGACACGTCCATACTATAAATGCCCCTGTTGCACTGGAGCTGCTGGAATGGCTGGTGGGGCTGGTACCTGGGCTGGTGTTGGGAGGGCGGCTGGAAAAATGGCCTCTGTGGCTCATTACGGGCACCCTGCTGCTGTGGGGCCCTATCACCCTCTGGGAATACTGGCGCTTATGGCCATGCTTACCGCACACAAAACATCGGCCTCTGAAGTTACCTCCCCTCTGACCCTGCTGACCACGGCCCTGCTGGCCGTTACCACCCCTCCACTGGCCCTGCTGACCCTGATGAAAAAGCTGTTGGCCCTGTTGGCCATGCCGCAGACCCTGCTGCTGTCGGTGTTGGCCTTGCTGGCCCTGTTGATTAGGATGGCCCTACTGACCCTGTCTATAACCCCCAAATCCCTGACTGGAATCACCTGATCGAAAGAGCTTAGCAAGGTCCCCCTGATGGAAACTCTGCTCATGCTAATGAGTATAGCCCTGGGATGTCGGTGCTCCACCAGCGCCACTACCCCCTGTCCTGCCCTGCTGGCTGGACTTTCCTGCTCGCTTGCTTCTCTGCAGATGGAAGCGGTGATCCCGGCAGTGTAGAAAGGCAACATTGAGTACATCTGTGAAGGTACTCAGAGACAAATTTCCTATAAGATGCTGACGGATCCTCCAAGCTAACCCATCCATAAAAAACATTATCTTCTTACCCTCAATAGGTGCCTCATCTGGCACTATGGTGAGAAGTCTCGTGAACTCCTCCTCATACTCAGCAACGGTAGAATTTTCCTACTTCAAGTTCAGTAACTTTCGCCTCATCTCAGTCTGCACGGCGGATGGAAAGTACTTGCGGTCAAACCGCTCCCAGAACAACTGAATCGGGATCGTATCCCTCTCCTCCAAGGTGGTGGTGGATTCCCACCACTGCAAAGCAACCCCCACTAACTTGAAGGAAGCCAACAACTATTTTTGCACGTCTGTGCACTCATACATACGCAAATGCCGCTGGATATCTTTCTTCCATTGGCTGACGATGATGATATCTGAACTACCCAGGAACTCAAGGGGATGCGCCTGCTGAAAGGCATCCCTAACTCGCTCCCATGCTGATGGAAGCTGTGCAGGTACTGGTGCCACTGCTTGAATCTAGGCTGGAGCCTGTTGTACCACCACTAACGCGGCATTCACCGCCTGAGAAACAATAGCGGCTACCTCATTAGCATTCATTGTTCCCTGAGCCGGAGCTGCTGCCTGCTCGGCTTGGGCATGCCTATCCTTTAGTGCATGTCTCGGAGGCATCTGAAACGTGAAGAAATTTATTAGTCTACCGTTATTATCAAATCTCAAATAGTTGAAGACGTAAACATAAAAGTAAGAGTACAACAATCCTATCATAGGGCTCTATAATAAAAATGCTAAGCTGAAAGTGAAATAAGTCATACAGATCCTAAGGACACTAGAACCTGATGCTCTGATACCACCTGTGACACCCCTCCTAATTAAATAGAGGGCGATCACTCCTTTATTAAATTAAAATCAAGGTGAACAATTGGATCATTCTTAGCATCACTGTCGTAAAAATAATTTTTTCAATTTAAACACCCTAAATAATTAAGCTAAGTGTCAAAAACCATTTTAGACATTACTTTCCAAATTTTATTTAATAACCCAACATTTAAAACTTTGCATAATTCACAATTTAAGAGTTACACCACAACTAACCTGGAACATACAATCCAAATAATCAAACATTCAACTAATTGAATCCAATACTTAATACTTAAATGAAAACATCCTGACAATAATAAATACCAAGGAATAAAATATTGGAAACAAATGAATCATAATATACGCTAAATAACTGAATAATGGAAACGGGCGACACATGCCCAACTGAATAAATATGCTAGGAGTGGAATCAAGAAGTGAGGTCGTCTATGCAAAAGGACTGTAACTCCCACCTAAGCTGTAACGCGTTCCTTCCAAAGGATCCTATGGAAGACGCCCCTGTGGCTGGGCACCTGTAATACATACATATATATACAAGAGAGAAAGGAAAATAGAAATGGGTTAGAGCCCGATTGTACAAATGATTTAAAATTCGTTTAGCAAGTATTTAAAATGTTTACAGGCCAATGCAACAACATATTAGTGCGACACTCCCTTGAGAAATTCTCACCTCTATTCTAATGTGCACACCTATCGTACTAACCTTCCCAACGGTTTAACTTACCTTATCTTAGTTTACTCGTAAGATTTAAACTGAACAATTTAACTATTTAAGAGGGTAATTTCATTTGACAACAAAGTTCTCACATAAACCTTAATCGCTAATAAAGTATCTCCTAACATGTTATACTTTTAGAACACATATTTCTCAATTGTAATAATTATACATTTCTTACTTACTACTATAAACACAGTAGGTAGTTCCCAAATTCCAGAATTTAATATATATATATTAAATAGTCATATAATATATATATTCTAACGACACCCCACATAATAATTATGGTGCAAGCATACTCTACTATCCAATCCCCGTATTACTCGTACTAAGGAAAATACAAGTTCGGAATCACTCTCAAACTGTACTAAACAAAACATAACAATAGTGAGGCGAAGCATAGTTTCCAAGTCCAAGAGGTCAGTACATACCCTCACGTCTCTTAGGACCGTCCGACTATCGATTCGATAGCCCGTACCTAGGATTCCTATCTTCTAGGGTATGAGTCAATATCCCCCATGAAGGCCCATTCAAGATAAGACTGTCCCAACGCGATAATCTCAAGGATAGCATGTAGCTTGGTCATGATTTTTACACGTATATAGTATATGCATAAACACAGTCATATAAATATACCACTATTAGCATATATCTTTAGGTACCTATCATCACCCATATTACGATATTTATCCTTATTTCGAAATTTTTAGTTATCACGTATAATGGTTCGTCTCTTACTTTAATTGAGGGATTAATCCAACTTACTACGTATCACTCATGGACTCTATTCTCCTAAGTGTAGAATACAGTAGGTACTTGTCTATTTTTCCAACGTAACTATTTTACGCGTTTCTCCCTTTAATGCATTATTTCATCATCCCTTATATGTTAATATCCCAAATATGTACATCTCGTCTTACATTAAAGGTCTCATAATTATTAATAAGTCCTACTGGTCTCCTTTACCTTCCAAATTATTTTAATAAGGATGCCCAAATATTTCTACTCATTTAATTTGAATTTAACTATATTCAAAGGGGAAACGTGAGTCTGCCAAAAGGGGTCGATCGATCAATGGAAGGAGCTCGATCGATCGATCGACACCCCTGGTTCGATCGATCGATCAAACAGGTATACGAATTCTGTAGATTAACAGTTACGGGTTTCATGATCTAACCTCAATCAAATCCAAAATTTTCACACCCAAACTCCCTAAAATTTGTACTACAAATGGTATAAACCCATATTATACATCTTCAACGTAAAGCATGCAATTTTTCATCAATAACCATAGATTAATAGGCCAAAACTCATATAAATCTCAAGAACCCTAGAATTTCTTTAACATGGTTCTAATCAGTATTTTTCCAGAAATTTCTACTCCTAATTCATCATAAATTCGTGGTTAAGCCTCTAGATGTGAAGGGGTTTCCAGATCATCATTCAAATCATTACTACATGCGATTTTCCAATCTCCAACATGGATTTTCTTCTACCAAACTCGTCCTAATCACCCTAGACTAACATAAACGATGCATTAACGAAAATAAGCAAGATAAATACTTGTCTGGAAATTTCAAAGTTCTGATTTGTGGACAAATTTGGTGTTTTCGCGTTCCCCATCGCGCAATCTACGCGTTGGTGGTGGTGACGGTACAACCGGATGGATTTTGGGCCTTGGATTGATTGGAAAGCTTTCTCCTTCCCTATCCTATGGCCGTTAAAATGTTTTGAGTATGCTAACCCTAAAGGACTTTTCGAAATGGCTGATATAGCCTAATAATTTTCGTGGGTTTAATTATCCAAAAATGCAAAATGTCCAAAATGCCCTCCCGGGGTGCTAGATAGGCCTCAAAATACCCCGAGACCCAAACTAAACCCCCGGGTATACTTTTCAGACTATCTCGACCCTTCTGAACACTTTGGCGCATTCAAAACGACCATACAAGCAACTTATAATTTATTCACTTTTATTGATCAATATTTAGTCCCGACGCGACACGGGACGCGTCCCGACTCAAATTTTCAAAATTGTCATTTTATTCACTCTTGACATTTAATAGAACCAGTATTATATTACTTTACTCATTAGTAATATTCAACAACAAGTTTCCCATAATTACTAACTCACATCACATTAATAATTATAATGTGATTAATTTCTGGATTTATATTAAATTAATAACTCACATTAAATTTAATAAATCCCCAAATTAATTTAATAAATTCCCAAATTAATATAGCATAAAAATACGGGGTATTACACCTAGCTGATGGTACTATCAATTTCACTGATAGGACAACTTCAATTCCATATAATAGTGAGAACGGAGTAAACCCAATCGATTTTATCTTTGAAGTACGGTAGGCCCATAACACCATGGGTATTTTCTTATCCCATTCCCTTGGCATGTCTTCTAATATCGTTTTCAGAATATTGATCAAGGTCTTATTAGTGGCCTCTGCCTCGCCATTTCCCTTTAGATCGGAGATAGTTGAACTATTATGTATGATTTTATATTTGTGAGTGAGGAGGGCCATCTCTTTGTATATAAACTGTTTCCCAATGTCTATGAGTATCACCTTGGATATACCAAACCTACATATGATGTATTTCTTGATAAATTATGTTACCACCTAGGCAGTCACCCTTGTCAAGGGAATGGCCTCCACCCACTTGGTGTATAACTCTGTAGCTATAAGGATGAAAGCTTTACCATGAGAGGTTGGGCTAATCTTTCCCACTAGGTGAAATTCCCTTGTATGGAAGGGATAGGGAGCTACTAGGCTTTGGGAGCTGACAGAGGGGGCATTCACCATGTTGCCGTGTACTTGACAATCTCTGCACTTCTTTACATAACAAATGAAATCAACTTCCATGGTTGGCCAATAATACCCCAGCGTCATCACCTGATCATATAGCTTGTCACCCCCCCATATGGGAAGGCTCATGGGCTTCCTTTAACACTTTCTCTATATCTTCCTTGGCTATGCATTTCATTTCCTTCTCATTATAACCTTTCATGTACGCCTCTCCTTCCACCAAGTAAAAATGGGTTACCCTCTTCCTGTGATAGAATTCATCCTCTCTCTCTGTGTAGGTAACTCACCGTCTTTCCGATATGAAATATATGGTTGCCTCCAATCTTCAAAGGCTTCTACAAAATTGGCTTTTGTTGACTAATTGAAGTGAGTTTGGTAGTTTAAACAACCTTGTTGTAAACGAGAAACCTATGTGCTCATGGTAGTCCAATATTTCCCCCCTCTCTACAGCCTACAGTAAAGTGGGATGTCAGTATTCCCACAATGTTTTTCATGCATTTGTGTTAACCTCTCTTTTGCTTCTTGATCTCCCACACACCTTGCTAGGAATCCTCCAGGGCTCTTAATGTAAAGTGTTCCTTGCAACAGGTGGTAGTTATCTAGTTTTAACATCTTCATGGTCCCTTCTCTTGTCTCTAACTGCTTTACTACTAGGTGTCTCCAGTCTTTTGGCTCATTGTTTGGGAATAAAGACTTCACCGTAGTAGGTACTGTCCTTTGGCACATTGTGATCATCTCCTCTACCTCATCCACATCCAACTTCTGTGATATTGTAGCGAGCGCGTCGGGATGCATGTGTATTGTTCTTGCATGTCTCTCAACAGTCACTTTCAGGAATTATCCCAATAGCCTTTGGATGATATACCTATAGGGTGCCAAGTTAGTATGCTTGAGGGACAACTCGCCATTAACCTATTTTACTACTAGGTTGGAGTCCCCCCAGATGCATAGTACTTTGATACCTCTCCTGAATGCTTTTGTGATGCCCATAATGAGAGCTTCATACTCAGCCTCATTGTTTGAACATTTGAAGTCTAACTTGAAAGAGATAGTAATATTTTCCTTGCTTCTCGAGAGTATGATGCCCGCACCTCATGTGCCTTGAGCGCTAGAGCCATCGAACTCCATTTCCTAATTCTCCATTTCCTATACCATACATGCTCAAAACTTTTTCTCGGGCAGTTCATTGGGTGGCTCAAAATTTCCACTTGGGAAGTGGAACAATAGGTCTGCTATTGCTTGACTCTTGATTTCCTTGGGCACTACACACTTTAAATCATATTTCGATAATATTAAAAATCATCTCATTGCTCCTCCAACGAGTATTGTTCTTACTATCAGGAACTTTATAGGGTCTCACTTAGTGACTATGTGCATTGTAAAGGATAGGAGATAATGTCTCAACTTCTGAGCCACAAAAACCAATGCTAGATAATGCCTCTCCACGCTAGTGTATCAAGATTCTATTCCGAGGATTACTCTTGACAAGTAGTGGACTGGATTTTTTACTCCTTCCTTCTCTTGTGCTAAGAGTGCCCCTATGGATCTCTCTATTGAGGTGAGGTAGAGAAGCAACGGTGCTCCGGCCTCTGGTGGGATCATCGTGGACGAAGAGGCTATAATTTCTTTAACCTTCTCAAACGCTTTCTTGTCCTCTCCTCCCCAAATCCAGTTGCCTTTGTCCTTCAACAAGGGCACGAATGGGTCAGTTACTTCCGCTAGCGCGGATATAAACCTCCTCAGGTAGGATACCTTTCCCAGGAAACTCTTAAGCTGCCTCAGTCTCTTGGGAGTGGCATCATCACAATGGATTTCCTCTTATCTTAGTCTACTCGCACCCCCTATCTATTCACGACAAAACCTAAAAACTTTCCTTCAGTAACCCCAAAGGCACACTTAGAGGGATTCATCCTCATCTTATTCTGCGGCACCTCTTGAATACTCTCCTAAGGTACTGTATATGTTTTCTCTACTTCTTGGATTTCACCACCACGTCATCCACATAGAACTCTATTATATCATGAAATAGATCATGAAAGATTTCCATCATGGTCTACTGGTATGTGGGCCCGTCATTCTTTAATCTGGGCATGACTCTATAGTGGAAGCTCCCTAATGGTGTGCAGAAGGCAGTCTTCTCTGTGTTTATCAGATCCATTTTGATATGGTTGTAGTCGACGTATCCATGCATGAAACTATACATCTCATGTCCTACGGTAGTATCAACCAAGCTATCTATAATCAGAAGAGGGAACTCATCTTTGGGAAATACCTGATTCACATCGCAGAATTCTACATAAATCCTAATTTTTCTTTTGTCCCGCTTTGCAACTGGCACTATGTTGGAGAGCCATACAGGATGATGAATGGGCTTGATGAACTCGGCTACAGGTAACTTCTCTACCTCCATCTTTATTTTCAAATCTAGTTAAGGTTTTTATGTGCGCGTAGCTTGCCTTAATAGGAGGGCATTGGGGAGGATATTCAATTTATGGGAGTTCATTTTTCGGTCTATTCCTAGCATCTCCGTGTACTTCCATGCAATTATGAGTAAGTCAATGAGATCTTCTTTTTATTTTAGTTCTCAACTTTTGGAGATTAGGATGGGTCTACTCTCACCCCCTTCTTTCCCCAGATTGATCTTCTGTAACTCTTGTAGCTGCTCTCTGGGTTCATCTTGCATGCATTCTGGAGATTCTTCCGGTTGCTCAATATGCTCAATGATATGGAATTCATCAACAATAAAACACTCAGGTGTCGGGTCGATGCTCTCATTCCAAAACACTGCCCGCGTAGACCTTTATAAGCGGTAGATGACCTTTTCATCGGGAAAGACCACCTTTTTACATGTTCGAGGAGGCTAGCCACCTCATATACTTTCTACTTGACCTTTGATATGTGGGGGTATCACTCTCCCCCCAAACGATCATGAACATACTTCTTCTTCTAGATACTTCCTTCAACTATTTTCTTCCCTTCTAACTTTCTTGTAGAGACCTTCCTTTCCTCATCTAATTCCGTATAGAATGTAACATCTACTAGATAGGACTCATAATCGACGAAGGGTCTCTGTGTGGACTTGATCACTATATTCGTACCTCTAATATTGACCCTTTCACACTGATGGTAAATAGAGGGTACTATGTCGTGAGTGTGTATCCATACCCTCCTAATGAGTATTTAGTTTCTAGTGTTAGCAATTATGACATGGAATTTGATGTGGGAAGTGAAATTTCCCAACTTGATTCCCACGTTTACATATTCGATAGATTGCATTCCAACATTATCAAATCCAAAAATTACTAGTGGTACTGGCGCTACCTTCCCCTGGTCAATTCCTATTTCATACAATATACAGATGGGCATGATGTTAATAGATGCTCCCCCATCCAGTAATGCCCTGGTAAATGAGACTCCATTGATCATGGGTGTCAAATACAATGGACAGTTGTGGAAGTAAGGCACCTGCCTATCTTCTTCTGAAAACACCACCTCAGAAGTATACTTCTTAATCAGCCTTCTAATTGGCCCCTACCAATTTAGTGAGGGGTCTCCACGCTGCTTCACATCTTCCAAGACTTTCCTCGTGATGGCTATTCTTGTGTCATATTTCACCACTATCTGGTGAAAAAAACACTTCAACTCATGGCTCCTTGCTATGGACTCACACTCATAATCTAGGTCTACCTCATACTCCTATGCATTGCAAACATACTCTACTTTGTAGGTCCCCCTCATCTAGAGCGAGTATGGCATCCACCTCGCCCTCTGAGGGGGTCACTTGATCAATTTCCCTATTTCCATTTTCTTCTTATTTTGGACTGAAGAAACACTCCTCTCGCTTTCTTTTTAGCCCAACTCTGCTCAGTGATAACTTTTCCAATCCTCACATAACTGAGCACTGGTCTCCCACTCCATTAGCTCTTGCGTTACTTCTTCATCATAAAAACTACCATGTTGTCAGTACCAAAGTGATATACTGGAAGTGGGTTCTTATTAACATCCGCGAGAGGGATATACATGGTACCATTGTCCACCTGCTCGCCAATGATCCTTCTCAAGTAGTAGCTCCCTTTGGTTGAGTGATTCACCCGCTTGTCTAACCCACGATATTTTGAGTTGACTTTATCAGATGTAGTAGGAATTTCTCCCTTCAGGTGAGGAGTACCTACTACCCCTTCTCGTACTAAGGTACGATAACAATCCATAGCCTCTGCTACGCTGTAGGGTAGTGGCGATGGGGCATCTTCCCCAAACTTTCTCTTATTTTCGGGACTGATATTCTTGACCCCAGAACCTCCCTTCTTTCCTTTGGGATTCCTATCTACATATTTAACTGCCTACCTCCTAGAAACTTTAAACCTCCCAGAAGTCAGTGGGGCCTGCGTCCTGCAACTCGAGGCTCTTACATGGATAATCATAGCTATGTTGCTGGTAGCCCAAGTGAAATCCCTAGAAGTTCCATATTTATTTTCATTGATCAAATGAAACTTGTATTCCTCCAAGAGTCCCTCGACACATATCTCCAGTAACCTTACCTCTACTAGATCCTCATGGACATCTAATTCTCTCTCGCGACAGCATTTAATTTACAGCATTATCTCCTCACCAGGCTTCTGGACCTCTTATTACAGATGCCTCAATATGAATTCATCCTCTACTACGAAGAACTTTTGAAGGAACTCCATGTGCTTCTCTTCCTAAGTAGGGATGTTGTTAGGTGCCAAATTGGAATACCATGTGTAATCCTTCCATACGAGGGTCTTAGAAAATTCCCTCAACCCCAGATTCTTATCACCAGCATGTACTCCCAAGTATTCAACAAACCTTTTCACATGCTCCCTAGGGTTCTCCCCCTTCCCGCTGAACTCGATAAATTTTGGTGGGATATACCCCTCTAGGTATGGCTTCTCATTTACTTCCTACGGGTAGGGGTATTACAACTCCTCATATAGATGAGGACCCTCCCTCTGAGAGGATGAGAGCAGCATCCTCACCTCCTCCATGGAAACAACCTTGGATGGTGACTCCTATAAACTCAAGCTCTTAGCTGCTGGTGAGCCTGATGGTGCCATAACCTGCTCCGACACCACCTTCCATGGTGTAATCGTCGATGCCTGAATCACAATTTGGGTGGCTACCCCTCCAGAAGGGGCAGCAACTGGTGTTACATAGCCTTAACCCAAACTTGATAGGTCTACATTATTTCGCTTCAAGAAGTCAAAAAACATTGCCATAAGATTCATACCTGCCACCAGAGCCACTACCGGTGAGATGGTCTGCCTTCCCTGAGGAGCAGGCACCTTGGCTCCAATCAGCACCATTTCTTCCTGAGTAGTCTGGTCACTGTGAGCTCTATTACCATATTGAGTGTCTTCAAAAACTATCTTATTTGAAATGTTGAAACCTTCTTTTTCCATTAAAGTAAGATAACCTCCCCAACGGAGTCGCCGAATGTAGGAGTGTAATGAAATTAGGGTCTATAAACAACTGGAAAGGGTGAGTTATGACCCACTCTAATGGACGTTGTCTGCAACGTTCTCAAGAACTTCTGGAGCAGTTTCTAATGAAACCTTCTCCTTTTGCTAAAAATGGAGCTCAAGCTGGAACTCCCTCCTTGCAAGAAGATGAACTTCCACAACAATAATAGTAATTTTCTCAATAAGTTCTCCTGAGAATGATGGATGTCAGTGAGGAGTGAAAGAATAAGGCACTTAGCACTAAAGAGATAGCAGGGAGAGAATACTACAAATTTCTGGTGTGATTTTGACAGAGTAACAGTGCTATTGAGTTTTTTTCTTTCCCAAGGGTCTTATTTATACTTTGGCACTAGGCTTGAGTTGCCACTGTTGGGTGCCAAAATTTTGAGGGTTGGTGAGGGAAGATCTGAGATCTATCGTTTGTCCCTACCTGTGTGTAGCAGTCTGTCCCCTCAGACCGGTGCCACCTGGTGCAAACAAAAGTCAAAAAGCAAATATGTATCCTAATGAAGACAAAATATCGGATTTGGTAAATATATTTTGAAACGGTAACTTGTGGTATAAACTTTGTAAACTTGAGAAAGGAGGCCTTGAGGACCTCCTTCTCTAAAACTCTCAATCTTGAGGAGGAGGGTCTTGAGGACCCCTCTCCTCTAAAGTCATTTTTACTTGAGAGGGGCCTCTGGGGCCCTCTGTTCTAAGAAAATCATTTTGTAAATGCTTATTTCCTATGGGTAGCCCTTCGGATGCTCACGTCACTTATGACTAAGTGCGAGATATGTGTGGTCTGGAGTGACTCGTGGGGTCTTTCTACTAGTGTTCTCTCAATCCTAAAATGATAAGTGGTTGAGCTTTCCCAACAAACCTTGGGCCTTGCTTGCTCAACTAGGCTACTTGTATAAGACAACAAAGTGTTAATATTGTTGTTCTTTAAAAGAATGAATTTTCATGATGAGGGGTTGAACAACCAGGATTTTTTAAATGGGTATTTTTTACATTACTTGGAATTTTCGAGAAAAATAATTTTTTTGATTTAATAAATTTTTTTGGTTAACTATGTTATTTATGATTGTAGAAGAATAAAACTTTAACAGGAATTGAAATCGGATTTAAAATCAAGTTTTTATAAGATTTTTAATTATTTTTGCCTTATAGGCATTTTGTGGGGGAACTGTCGCCAAATTTGTAGGGTCCATCAATTGATCCTGGGAGTCGATCGATCGACTGTGCCCAAATTTGAATTGGCATTTTTTTTAAGAGTTGGAGGCTTTTCAAATTCTTTATTTTTCGCTTATAAAAAAAGTCGTGGGTGGATCTTTAAACCATTTTTTGGAAAACACAAAAATGCAAAATACATATTTTATTTCCTCTCCCTTTATATGCAAACCCTAGCCTCCATTTTATTCAATGTCCAACCTTAGATTTGGAGGCCTATTTGGGGTTATCTCGTGTTGGGGTTAGAACGTGATTGGATTATTTTCACGAGAGGAACGTGATGGTGTGATCAGATTTAGAAGCTGAAATTATGTGTCGATTCATGTGATGATTTTGAGGTACGGGACTTACAAAATATGCTCCTAAATTCTCTTGAGAGTATTCCGTTTGTGTTTCGATGTCGATTGCACTCATATAGAATTGTGATTCATTTGGAATCTGAAAATTATTGGAATTTAAATTTGATTCATTGTGATTTGAGCATCGTGCCATGAGATTTTAATATGGCACGGAGAATGGGCACCCGCTAATAATCTAAAATTCAGATATGCTTAAGAATGCATAGGCGCGGTGAGGTGAGGCCTGGTGACTTATTGATATGTTGTTGATAAATTTATATTGATATAATGCTTGAGTGTTGCATTTGATTTGTATATGCGATTCGTATTGTTGCGATTTATTCATCGTGCTAATTATTTTTGGGCATTTATTCCTGTCATATTGTGTACATCCCCGTATTTTCTTTTAGAGTGCAGGCTAGCGTGGATTGGGACGCTATGGACTATTTTGGAGAATTATTTTAGAGCATTAGATTGGAAGATATTTTGATGTATAAACTAGTGGTGTAATTTTAGTTGGGGGACTTTGTAATTGAGAGAAACATTATTGTAATCGCTATTGTGGAAATAGAAGAATTGTGATTTTATTGTATTTAAATTGTGAAAATCTAGATGATTTATCGTGTTGATTGATGGATTTAGTTTAGTTTAATCATATGCATATTTAAATACTACATCACTCCATAAGCATTTCAACACATGTATTTAACTACACATTTTCTTATCAAAATATAAGCATTTATATTTCATATGGTAGGTCGTGCACGTTGAAGTAGGTACTAATATTAACACCAAAACTATTTCCTTTCTATGGTAGTATTAGTCACTTCCCCACCTAACAATTCAACATCATTAGTATTTGAATACACCAAATACCATTAAACCCAATAATACATCACATCATTTAGTGAATATAAGATAACTAAAAAAGGAATTAAAGATGGCAATTCACATTAATATAACACCCTATTCATTAGGGTCCTAACATAATTTACGGAACTAAATTATGAATTCTCTAGAGAAAGTTATGCCCCTTTTATTACAACATTTTTCAAATCATTTCTATAGAAAAATAGCAACAAAACTTCAACTTCAACACAACTCTAAGCTAAACCAGACGGTATTTATTCTAATCTTTGAGAGTGTTATACTCATATATGTTCTCTAACATGTCCAACCAAAATTTCTTCAATCCCATGAATATTCAATAATTTATGCCATTTTTAACACACCTAGGCCGGAATAGGGCATTAAAGCAAAACCTAACATGATTAAGCATACATACTCTCCACCTCAGGCATCAATCATGGAAACATATACTAAGCATGTTTTTAATATATAAACACATCATATAGAAGAATTTCCAAAATTAGAAAGCTTCGCAAGAAGATGATTCTAATCTACGACTTTAAAGTTAACATTTACGATACTACCACAAGTTCTCACATATGTTCTTAAGCCATCCTTGTTTTAGCACAATTTGACAATATGGTATCATTAAATCTTTATCAAAATCATAAATAAAAACAGACAAAGAGTAAAACTCATTCATGTGATCAACTTTAACAAAGAGGTAATTACCTTATAAGAACTCCTCGATTTATAGTAATTTTCCGAAGCAATTTCTTTCTTAACCTCCTTTTTCTCTCTCCATAAGCATATTTTTTCCCCAGATTATAATATGAAATGAACAACATGATAAAGGTCTAATATATACCCATAAAAACGTGTCCATGAGCTCATGTGACCATTTTAAGGCGGTGGTCCAATCACACAATTCCACTAATGACAAATTTGTCCCACCTTTGAAAAAACACCATAACTCACTATTATGGGCTCAATTTACTCCCACATTTCGTCTATGTGTAGATAAATTATATATCTACAACTTTCGTATTTTGTGTTTTCCCAAAATCATTTAGCTCATATGCCTAATTAGGGCTCGAACAAGAGGGTAGTAATGTACCAAAAATCTCAAAACTTTCACATTTGGCGTCCAAATATCGCTAATTTTGCACCAACACCATAGTTTATTTTTTATAAACATAATGATGCATTAAAAATATACTTAATAATTCATTTATCCACATAACTAATCATATTCTTTAAACATGTTATACCCTATCATAAGCTCGATTGGCATATAATGTAAACAAGATATATAATCACGTGAGTATGCATTCCCTAAACATGATAATTAAAATATTTAACACCCATCACCAAACTTATAACCCATAACCTCTACTTAATCATGTAATTAACATTCCTTGTCCCATTTTTGGGCCTTACACGGAATCTTTGGTGTAATGTATTCAATGTTTCTTTTCAAATCAACATGAGCATGGAAAATAAAAATAAAAACTCAAAATTATATTTCAATATGTAAAGACTCATCAACCCTAGAAAATTTTCATTAAAAAGAAGGGGATGAATGTCCGGTCCAATATAAAATAAGGACCATATATGTCATGAAAACGTGTTAATAGGGAAGATAATTTAAATTATTTGAGAACTTTGTCTTCTTTTACACTTGTTAGGCATTTAATTTGATAATGGAATAGTCGATCTATTTAACACTAGATTTGAACCCCGTGCGATGGGCGGGCACTTTGTAGGCTTGTTGCATTATCAATATAATAAGCGTAATAACAAATGAGTTTGGAAAGCACACAAATACAATTCAATTAAAATCATTTGTAGCGAAATATCATTAATGTGTCATTTAAAAACGTCATAGGATTTAAATAAATGAAAAGTTTGTTACAAAGAACAAATTATAGAATTTTTACATTGATATATTTAGGAACATTGATGCTTCAAGTGTGAAAATTGGTATAGTCTACAAAATCTATGGATTTGGAGGGGAAGGTAGTTTTTACATAAAAAACTCCTCCATTTTTTTATGAAAATCTAGCTGGATTGCTTAATGCTCTGTTTTAAATATTAGATGCTTGTTATGGTCCTGCATAAAAAATATCTTCTAGTTAAAGTAAAAATAATAATAATAATAATAATAATAATAATAATAATAATAATAATAATAATAATAATAATAATAATAATAATAACAACAACAACAACAACAACAACTAAAGATTGGCCTTTACTTCATTTTTATTCCTCTTTCAATCAATCGGACATTCAATGACCACCTTTAAAATAGAAATTACCACTAAATAACACAAACAATTTCCACATTCATCTTCCAATCCAATTAAATCCCTAAAATCTACATTGTAATAATTTACTATGAATAAATTTACACTTGTAACACAGCTAATTCCATTGAATTGTAAAAACTACAAATTATAAAAATGAAAGCATTGATATTTTGGACTTCTAATACTTTTTATATATTAATTGTACATGATAAAAATTAAAAATAAGATTGTAATATATATATATATATATATGTCACCTCTACATATTGAAATCTTCCTCATGTGTATTGGTTAAACAGACCACTCATATCATTCAAAATACGTGCGTGGAGCTTACTTGTAAGAGATAATTTTGGACTTTTTTAAATATATAGAAATGATACCTTTTCATACAACCACCCATCTTAAGAACTTATATATGAAAATATATTGTTTATACATCCCATCACAGTCACAAAAGAAAGCCTCAATTTATATACCAATCAGAATTTCAAATTCAAGAACATGCATCCCATCACAGTTCAAAATTTAATGTTCTAAATTGTTGGGATCACAATAATATTATTTGACGACATATTTGCTGATAGAAATTATTGAAAATTCGTGCCTAAAATGGAGAAAAGGATCAAGTAGTGGAAAAATCAGTGCCTAAATGTAGAGAAAGATGAAATAGAAACCCCTCACTAAATGGATCGTTGTCGAAATGATCCCTAGAAAGGTAAAACCGTCATCGGTTGTGTTGGGATGAAAATGTTGGAGATTTTTAAAATAAGAGAGTAAGAGTTTTTTGGGTGTAAAAGCCTTAAGAGCTTGTCCCACATTGGAAGTGTGAGGAAGAGGTGGGAAGCTAACCAAAATATAAAAGGGGATAGTGTCCCACATTGGAAAATGTACAAAGCTAAGTGTCACCACTAAGCTATAAAAGGGGTGGGCAACCTTTGAGTCCCACATTGGAAAAATGTTAAGAATTTGTACACTTAATAAGTACAAATGGAAGATGAAGAGTTAATTCATCTAGCATTTAAGAGGCTATTCAAGAGACCTCAATACGGTGCGAAGCACCGTACGCACACGCACACGTGCGCGCGGGCGCGCGGGTGCGGGGCAGTGGGCTGTAGAGGCGCTAGTGGCGCACTTTGCACTTCGCGGGGCAAGGCTGCCTAAAAACGGAATTACATTGATAACAAAAATCAGTTTCAGATTTCCAGACCCTGCTATTACTCTCTTACAATTTTCAGGAGATACAAATTTTCTTATTCTGTTTTGTGCACATAAACAGAATAAGAACTTGATTGACTGTTCTTCGCTGATATATCCAAGGGCTGTCTTCAAATATACAAGTTGCAGACAGTGCAATTGCTTCATTGTATCTTGAGTACGGATTTGCTGATTCCCGTTTGTATACCGAAATTCTTCGTGTGGGGCAAATACTGTATTTAGGAAAGTGACATCACGCCTTGAAGTTTTATAGTGACTATTCAGAAATTACATTGTTGTATTAAAGTTGACATTTTTGAGATATATAAAGAGTTCTATTTCTGTATTTGCATTTGTTGTATTGAAGTTGATATTTTTGAGATATATAAAGAGTTCCATTTCTGTATTTGCATTCATAATATCCAACAAAAAACACCCCAAGCCCAACTGGGTCTTGTTACCTTGTTTAAACCCATGGAGCAGGGCCACGCATATTTAATTTATTACTTCTATTAGAAATTGAATGGCTAAACCCGGGTCGAATTCTTCTTCTTCTTATGAAGCTATTTTTTAGGCGAAATTTGTAAGAGATGCTGTCATTAGGTGCTTTGCCGCCGACTCAAGGCAGGTGCTGAGTTTCTCCACAGAGGAGAACCAGAAATGCTTGAATTAAGTTCCACGTTTGCAGAATTGATTTTGCATAGTAGATGTGAAGATTTCATTCATGAATTGGGTGAAGGATTTTTGTAAAACTGTTGGTTCACCGATGTGAAATTGCCGACGGTGTTGCAACCATCGTGGTCCGACAGTAAATCTAGGGCGAGTGATTTCTAGTTGGAACATAGTAGACTAAATGTATAGGTATGGAAAGAGGCAATCAAATGGAAATTAAAGTAGTAGAGTTAATTCTTTTAGACGCATTGGTATTGGATATTAATTGAAGCTACGTGGCAAACAAACTCAAATCTAAATATTAATTGAAGTCGCGTGACAAACTCACAATTGGAGACACCATATTTATATTTATATATTATATTCATACACGTCAAATGAGTGTGATAAGTAATTTTTTAAAAATAAAATGGCAGGTTACAATTTGCTAAATAACTATAGTAATGATGGTGTCATTATGTTAGTCCATATGAATTTTTACAAATTCAACACTTAGAAGGATGCATACATCGGATATTAAATTTTGTGATTACCTTAGTGGAAATAAATTATCTTTCTAGTGGTTGTGGCCCGTTGAAAAGATTATTACTCGGTAAGAACTTTTGTGGTTACCATTTAACTTTGAAAGGATAATGGATTTTACAACTGACCATGGGACAAGATGGGTATCGATAAGTAAACACCAACATGGGGTATTGTTTTAAGCCTAGAACTTGTTTATGGTCATTTTAAATCATTAGCAAATGGAATTTGTTTTTTCCAATTTTGAATGGGTAGCCCTCATTTTATTTTGAGGAAATGGGTATATGAGGCATGGGAACCTGATAGCCTACATATTAGCCCATTTATAACTCCACGTGGATGACATTATCAAAACAAATCTTTGTAAAAGATTCTTGTGTCATGACATAAACCAACAGATAATTAATATTTTGATGAATAATAATTTTATAATTTTATACTAGTTTTAATGTATGTGGGGGAGTCCATTAAGCATCATATGATTTTTAAATTCCTCTTTATAGTTTTTGTGTATCTAGTCCACACTTTCGTCAAAGATGTTAAGTATCTTCAATTTTATTTGGTAATTCGCAACCATCATGCCATCGAGTGTTCATTTTTCTTTACATGAATGGAATGTTATGCTAAGAAAATAGGCATCTTACCATTTATATAAAGTGATGGGAAAATGGTATCAATGAGGGTTTGCTTAGGCTTGTCGACATATGTAGAATGGAGGATAATGTCATGTAAGAGACTTATCATATTGTCATCTGTAGATGGTTCTTCTCCATTGACAATTCATATAAACAAGTGTGAAATTTTCATATATCTTTGTATAAATATCTATTTTCAAGGATATAAGGACTTGTTCCATGAAGGACGATGAACAAAACATGTGGGATTTCACTTCCTAAGACAATTACCTTTCCACAAAAGGTTTGATGCTATAAACGAGATCATTCAATGTTCAATCAAGAGTACCCACTATAAAAATCTTTCCAATAAGAAATTTATCCCAAGTAATGAGTCTTGCTTTGCATATTTAGTTCTGATATGTCACCTTAAATTGAAATGTTACGTAAGCTTGTCCCAATCTCCAGTATTAGTATCTTGAAATAAGAATGTGAATTTCAACCATCTTCCAACAATATAAACGCCACACTTGATATTGAGTTTGAAAGTTCAATAATACCTTTATTTCTTGAGTCAAAAAGTGGGTCTCGATAAAGATTTGTTTTTTTACTCCATCAACAAATAAATGACTTATCTTGCAAGTACTCCTTTGAATATGACGAAGTACCCATGCTTTTGATCAGGATTTGGATTCATTGAGAAAGTAACATCATCCTGTGGTTTTTCGTCATGATATTGATTTGTATTTTACTTGATTGAAATAGGATCATGGTAATTGGATGAAAATCATAATCTCTGATGGTTTTACCCATGGATTCTGAGAAAAAGTTGATGTTGTTCAAGGTGCAAGTTTATTGGGAAGATGGGGAATGTAGGTAGAATATTTTAAATTTGTCCAATAGAAACTCAATGTTGGTTTCCCATATCTTCATCACACCAAAATAACATGATGGAAAATAGTTTCCTAAGAGCCTCATGATTTTGCAATTTGGCTTCCTCAGAAAGGTAGTCAGGGATACTGTCGTTAGATTTAAAATGTCCTAGTTTTTAGATAGACACTTTAAAGGTAAGTTATCCCTTCTCAAGTTGAAAGGTGGTCAAATGCTATTGGACCGATCTTGTGATTTATTAGGAATCTTACATAATAATGATCACTTTTAGTAGGGTTCCCACAATTTATATAATTGATAGTGTTTCCTCTTTTCCTTTTACTCCAATTATTTGATTCAATGTTCCATACATAATGCTCAGGGAATTGTTTATATAGATATATTTGCATCTCCCTATCTTAGAGCGCATAATGACAAATTTCATTAGCATGGTTTTGCCTAGGTTGGGTGAAGTGAGGACATTTTCCAAATTTTGGATCTCCTCGTAGGGCAGAATATGTTTATTTAGCTAGTAGAGCTATAAGTTTATCACATATGGCTTGATCTGATTTAGCTCGAATTTAAAATTAAACTAAATCTATTCTCATGTAGAGATTCATCTATCATCCCATAATTTCTTCATCTTATAAATGGTGGTAATCTAAATATATGCAAAGTAAATGTTAATAGAAAATTTTCAATGCCCTTTGTAAATGTAGTTGTAAAAATACTCGATAACTTTCAGGCCAGAACAAATTTCAACATTGATTTAGTGAGGATATAAGAGTTATAAGGTACAACCCATCTTTTATCATGTTTATCCATCACGTGTACTTATTGCCCCACATTTCATCATTTCTAGATAGGATATGGTATTGACCTTTCTGTAGTTCTTGATGAGAATTCACGTGGGTATTGGACTTCATACTTTCTGAAGAGGGGAATTCTAGTTAGGATATACGAATGACCGTTAACACTTGGGTCATGATCAAATCATTACTCAATATGACTCGAACCTTACCAAACAATACAACTCGGTGTTCCCGTATTAGCGAATGTTCAAGAAAAGGATTTGAGTGGTTGGAATGAAGACTAAATAATCAGCATAACTTGAAGAGACCTGAAAAATTGGATGGTCGTTACACCAATAAGGACCATTTCTTAGAACAAAATCCCACTAGCCTGGAGAATAGTAATCATGATAATGACACCTACTCGAGGGTCGGCTACGTGTACAATTGGATGAAATGACTCCCTTGTTGGATGAGTTGGAATTATAGGACCTTTTTTTGTATGGGGGTTATATAAGGACACACTAGGCTTAAAGGGAGACAAGTGTAAATCTTTATATGTTGTAACCTTGATTATCTAAAAACACTATTTTAAAAAATCCGCTTAGGCTTAAGGCTTGGGAGAAACGCCTCGCCTTACGCTTTTCACGCCTTATTCTTGGTAAAACCCTTAAGGCGCACTTTTTTCTAAAAACAACAATGTTTTAGTAAAACGATGTCGCCTTTTACAAAATTTGTTTACAAATCGGACCATTATATCATCCAAAATAATCAAATAGTACTTTAATTTGCATATATTCAGATATATTTTTATGATATGTGAAATTTTTGTATTTTAATATCATTGTTATGGTTAAAAAATATTAAAATATATTAAGAAGGCAGAAACGCCTTTTCACGCCTTTTTACGCCAAGGCCCGCCTAGGGTTCTAAGTCTAAAGGCTTGGCCTCCACGTCTCAATCACCCCCGCGTTTTTTAGAACCTTGTCTAAAAAATATAAAACTCCGCTCCCCACTACTCCAGTCTTGTGGGTCACATTATGACGAACCACATATATCACTCATCCACATTAATTTACTGTGAAAATGTAAAAATTTGTAATTATATACTAGTTGTCTTAATTTCGTCTTAAAGCATTGAGTTGTTGCATCATTTAAGCTATATAGGCTTGAATTAGGGTGATCCGTTTGAGTAGAGTGAGGCTCGTTCATTTTGAATGCATGAACATTAGGGACTTTGAATATCTACCAAAGTTTCTCTACTTCACAATACTTCCCTTGCCGAATTGAAGATATATCCTTTTAATAGTTTTGCGATTAAGGGTCATCGGCTATCCACACACTTGCATGTTTTTTTTATAAAATGTGTTTTAAGGGCTGAAAAAGTTCTTTTGAAGTTATGAGATATGTTTTATCAAAAGGACACAAATCGTTCGCATAATCCCATTTAGTTTGAGGGCACACAACCATACATGATTTTAGCTTCAATCGCATACTTGCAAAAATCATGTGCATGGCTAAAAAGTTAACTATGTGCCGGACGGAGCATTACATTCTTAAAATGCTATAAATAGGTCATGTTCCTTCCTTATAGAAGCATCTTAAATGCTCATTAATCACTTCCACCTCAAAGATTATTTTTTAAGTTAAGGTCTCTTGTTTAGCGCCTCAATTTTCAAATTTACTTGTTCCCTCAATGTTTCCTGAAAAATCTAAATATATACTTGATCTATGAATTAAGGAAAAATTGAGAGTAATTTGATTCAGATCCATACTAGCCAAAGTTTAATTACTTTAATTAATTGATCGACACTCCTAGATCCAAAATGGGAGGTATTTTCGAGGCATAATGCAATTCCAAGGAGGATAGTGTACTTCCCTGTTCACTTTGTGGAGCTTAAGGTGAATCTCTAATCAGTAATGGGGGAAAATCCAATGTGCATAGGTAACTACTCATGAGTGTATGAGTAAAAGGTTTCTTTTTTCATTGTGTAAAACCTTTTTAATTTGAATAGGATATTAGCATGCCTTGACATTTTTAACCCCATGGTGGGGATTTTCCTCATAATATCCGAGTTATGGATCGCTTATATATTGTGCTTGGTACTTTGTTCACCCCCGTTCCACATGACTCCTAGATTTCACATAGATCTTGTCAATCCATAAAACTTGGCTTAGGATTTTTAGATATAGTGAATTGTCCTATATGTACAGATTTAAACTTGAAATTGTGACAGGTTACTTAAAACTGGATATAAAATTAATATTGTCAAAAATTGGGCAAAATTATATTAAAACCTATTTTCCTCATCTAGGTTTATTTATAGTTCATCACTTTTACTGAATACACACATCCTTAAGGGACATCAAAGTGGTTTCTCTTATTAATATGCTAAGAGTTTAGATCTCGCTTTTTTGTGTGTTCATTATGGTTGTTGCTCATTTATATTTTATTCTTGTGTTGTGGTTTTTTGATTGATGGATAAATATAAGGATGGTAGTTCCACTAATAGGCCAACTTATTATGATGGATCTAATTATGATCATTGGAAGGTATAATGAGAACTAACTTGAGATCTAAAGACTAAAGAGTTGTAACACCCCGTGTTTTTATTATTTAATTTAATTAATTAATTGGAATATTCGGAAAAAATAAAATTTTGAATTTAATAATTTTTATTGGCTAAATATGTTGGTTATAATTTTAAAAGAATAGAACTTCAACCGGAATTGAAATTGGATTTAAAATGGATTTTTAGTGGAATTTTAAATATTTTGCCTTATAGGCATTTTTGGGGGAAATTGTCAGATTTTCTGTAGGGTCGATCGATCGACCCTTTTGGTAGATCGATCGACCATACCCAGTTTTGCATAATTCAGTCAGATTTTATTAGAATTTGTGTAGGATTAGGACTCCTAATCACTATATAATCTTGATAATTCATAGGGGGACTTCTCATAATTACTTTTTCTTTAGTTTTTTACCAGAAAACACTTCCGAATATTTTTCCTCTCAACTATAATCATCAACCTTCAACAAGATCAAGTTTTTGTCACAAGTTTTGGGAGGTTTAATTGGGGATTAATCAAGATTGATTCAAGAACACTTCTTTGCTAATTTTTCGAGAGGAATCCAGATTTCTAATCATATTTTCAACACAATCTTCATAGGCATGAATACTCTATTCTTTTCCTTTAGTATTATGCGTTTTAAGTGTCACCTAAACACTTAATTACATGTTTCTTTAAAATAATTAGTAACTTAATTAGAAAAAAGTAGACACTAATTATGGGGTTGTTTTTATAAATTCTTTTAATCTGAATAATATTCATAACCCTTTGAGTACGTAGGATTCGTGAGTGATTTTGGGTTTTATTTGTGTAGGTTGCATGTAGAAAAATCCTAGTTTTAAAATAAATGGATTTGCGGGCGTATAACTCATGTAATTTTTGTTGAAACAATGAAATTAGAAGTTTGATGTTTTAAAAGATGAAATAGCGGTATATTTAATTTAAATAATTAAATGGAATTAATTGGATGTTTGTGTCGAGATGATAATTAAGGTTTAGTTTTATACGTTGATTAATTATGCTTGTTTGTGTGACTTGTTGATATTACTATATTGCCTTTGTGACCACGGGTTGTGGGTAATTTTTGCTCTCCCTATATTTTAGGATGCCTTCTAGGTATGGGACTAGTGGGTAGGACTTTTAATGATTTACACCTTCTAGGTATGGGACTAGGGAGGGTAGCTTATCGCGTTTTAATCATCTTGGGGGTGGGCTGATTTTGGTACTTTTTCATCGTTACGCTAGCCTTGGCATCAGACTAGGTCGAAGTTTAGGATAAAACTCTTCCTATGCATAGGGAAGGACGTAATAATAACTTGGGGACCCTTCGTTATGGGAATACGGGATATTTTGAGGATCTCACATCGATTAAAGGGGTGGGGTGATTATAATATGAGAAATTGATAATTAATGCATAAGATAAAAATGGGTATTAAAAATTGTGGCGACATAATGTGTCTGGGCCGACAGTTTAAACTGATCAGAGGACGATTTATGTCCTCTCATGTGTGGAACCTTGTCATGTGTCTGGGTGAATAGTTTAAACAGGTCAAAGGACGATTGACAAGGGAAAGTTTGACACTTTAATAAAAAAAAGTGAGAACAATAAAATTGGTTAATTTAATTAAATTAACATCGTGGGACTTGAGAATTTAAAATCATATTGGGGTGTCTTTATAAATGGAGATTTTTGTGGGTAGTTAGTGATTTATATTTATTGCGTTTAATCATCCCGTTTAATTTAAAATATTCTATTGTGATATTTATTGCGTATTATGCTACTGTCTGGATTTAAGGATCCTATTTGAGGGGAGTAGTGTGTATTCTTTGTCGGGGCTTTGGCTCTGACCCATGCGTTGACTAATCTTTTTTAGGATTAGAATTAAAGAAGCTACATAAGTTTATCGAAGTTATCATTTGGAGGTGCAGATTGAGTTATTTATTTTATGGCATAGTATAGTTAGACTTTCTTTTCCAGTCGTATTTAATTATAAGACTTCATTGGAGTTTTATTGGGCCATTCGGTTCCAAAGTTGTTGCGAGGATTTCTGTTGGATTATTCAGATTTTATTTAATCATTTTTGGAGATTGGGTTTATTCAGAGTTAGCATTTGATGGATCTTTTATCGCTTAGTTGTTTATGATCATTTGAGATTGATTAAATTATTTATCTTATGGACTGATTTATATATGTCTCATGCTAAGAATGGTATTTATTTAGATCACGATCGGCATAGTTCGACGGCAGTGGCTGGCCACCCCGTCTGTCAGAATTTTGCGGGGTGTGACAAGAGTGCGGATAAATGTGTAACATGGTTCGTCATATCATATAATTGAACAAGATGGAGTGAGAATGAAAAAGCCTAGAGTATTATGGATCGATGTGGAGTTTGTATATATTAACTAGAATTACATTACTTTGAATTCATTTATCTTATTCATTAGTACTCAAGAATACAAATGTATTATCAATTGTGAGCTTGCTAAAGAGGCGTAGAATATCTTTCTTGTGACACATTAGGGAACTTCGAGTGTTAAGAGTGATAATTTGCCAAACATTGCGATAAATATAAAAATGATGAGGATGAGGGAAGAATGGTGATTTAACGAGTACTACATAAAGTTAACTAAAGTTGTCAATGATTCTTTCAATCTTGGTGAGGATTTTTAAAAAAGAAAGTTGTTAAGAAGTTTCTTATGACTCTAGCTTCTATATTTAATACCAAAGTATCTATCCTAATTGAGATTAGGGACATCAATACATCAATCCAAAAAGAGTTAGTTGGTTCACTTCAAATTTGTTAATAGGAGGAGCATGTTGTTGTGTCAAAACCTAAAAAGGATCTATATTTTTTGGTAGATAGTAAATAGAGTGTGCCATGAAAAAGTGAGGAGAAACCAGCAGTCAATGTTAAGGTGGACATGGCTGTTTTTATGAAATGTTTTAGCAAATTTTACAATAATAATAATAAAAAAAAGGTTAGAAATTTGAGCCCAAATAGCAAAAGTCCTCTAAACCTATTTCTTATGCTGAGAAGAGTTATTCCAAGAAGAATAAGGTGAAGGATGAAGACCATTATTATGGTTGTATAAGCATAGGACACTATATCAATGTGCAATCAACACATTTAATAAAGTTAGAGAAGAACAAGGATGTAAACAAGAGTAAAGAGGTCTATAAGGCTAGTTTGAGTTACTCTGATAGAGAATCTGAGGAGAGCATTATTAGAAGGAAAGTGGAAGTGAAATTACTTTCATGGTGAGACTAGATAAGGGTGAGAAGTCTAGTGGTGATAGGATATCTTTAGGGAGTGTGGCGAGGAATAATAAAATCAAAGCTTCTGCTGATAGGCTGCTTACTGATTCTTTATCATATAATAGCAACGGTTCACATGCCTCTATTCTCGACCCAAATGGGTAGAATTTCTCTCACCAATTCAACTATCACTAGTCAGTGAAAAAATATCAAACTCTATAATGACACGATACAAAGGCCAAGTCATTCTGTGGGATGTGGATATGAGGATAGTGTTGATGAATTGAATGACAACTATGAGGCATTTGACAAACCCTATCAAGAGTCTTTAAAGATTAAAAAATAAAACATTAATATTTTTTTTAAATGAAAACTTTTGAAAGTGAACATGATGATAAAGATAAAAATAGTGAATGTGTTCGATTTGAATGTTTAGACCTTAAATAAAAAGTTAATGTGTTGGAGATGTAATGTGATTCTTTTAAAAAACAAAACGAGCCCATTTTGAAAGAAAGATAGGAGAGAGAACTCAAAATGATATTTTAAAAAGATGAAATTTGAATTTCAACATTCCAAAGTATTGAAAATCGAGATGCTTGATAAAAATTATGTTCTAGATAACATTTTGATGAATCATTTTGAAATAAAGAATGATAAACATGTCATTGGTTATGTGGAACCAACCAAAAAAAAAATTATAACATCAAAATAAAAAAAATGTAGTTTCTAACATTAAAAAGAAGGATAAGGAACAAATTCTTTTCTTAGAAAAAGAAGGGAATCATTCCTAAATCTAAATTTGTGAAATATGGCATCGATTTCTCATTTTGCTAGAAAATAAATCGCATTTACCATTTTTGTTTCAGGAGGAATTAACTCGAAAGAGGTGAGAGGAGAGATCATGAAGCTAAGAGAATTTTGAGATAGAAAATTTCTTTTTATACATTTTGTAAGATATAAGGTCACATTAATCAAGCTTATAGGGGCTTGAAGGAGAAAAACTATAGGTCCATGAACAATAGGAAGAAAGTATTCCTATGGATCCTATCAGTGAACTTAGGGGTAATATTGGTGATATGATGATGATAGTGTATTTCCTAGTCAAAAGTAGGGATGAGTCCATAAGGGATATACATAGACCTAAACGTAGACCATTTATGTAAATTATAGGGAATATGCATAATAATCCTATGGATGCCAAGGAACTCTAAAGGCATGCTTATGAACACTCCAAGGAAGAAAGTGAAAACTGAGGTTCTTAAAAAGATATTTGTCAAGAGAGAAGTTGTCTTCGTTTGTCCCATTCATCTAGGAGATGTAAAAACTACCGCTATCTAGGATATAGGTTTCTTAGGATGCCTAAGGTCTTATTTTTTATAGATCCCCTCCTAGGTATTCTTTATTAGTGGGGTCATAAGTTTATAGGTGAGTGTTTAAAAGTTATTTGGATTATTTTTCATGTTTAGTGAGGAATTTAATGCATTTGTTCATTTTTAGACATTTTTTTGTTTGCTTTTTCCTTACTTGACATGTTGTAAATATTTTGCATCATTCTTCTATCAAAAATTTCAGAAATATTTTTTATTTTTTGTGATTAAGTTACTAATTCCCTTGATTCATGATATTTGATAAATAAACTTAACTTGAATGATGGCTGAGATATGGACTTTTAAACATTTTGATTACAAATGTTGATAATGTCAATGATATATTAAAATTCATTTGATGAATCATGATAGTCAAATTTTTTGAAATCTTGGGCTTTTATTTCATAATACTATAGCACTTGGATAACATTTGATGCGTATGATTATAGTCATGTCTTGTTTCATTAATGATTGATTAGATCATGATCAAATCTCAGGATCTTGTATTTGTTTTGAAAGTTTTTATGGCGCATCGGTGAGAATTAAGTGTTTTCATATATGAGGGAGTTAAAAAATGATCATTTTATATGCGTTGATGAGGCTATTCATTAGAGAACACCCCATTTGGAGTTTAATTATCATTAGGTTGGTGTCATCTAGGTGTGTAAAAGGCCATTAAACAAAAAATATCCAATATTTTGGAAAGAGCTCTAAGCTAAGAGCTTAAACTGACATTCAAACATGATATGGCGATAAGTTTTCAAATGAAATTGTTATTTTATTCCAGCATTCAAAAAATTTAAACAACATATGATTGAGGGAGTTTAATGGTTAGAAACTACCATTTTGTTGAGATTTTAAAAGGATATTGATGAAATGATAAACTTAAGCATCATTTGTAATTTCATATGATTAGGTTATAGTAACTTAAGCATCATTTGTAATATCATTAATCATTCCTTAGTTCGAAGAATAATTTTCTTGATTTGATTTTATCATAATTTTGAACCCGATATATGGAAATTGATTAATGATTGTGTTTCACGTATTCTCAATATATGTTTTGATCAAGGTTTAAAGGAACTTTTTCTATCAAATCAACTTTATCATGTTATGACTAATCAATATAACACATTTTTCATTTTAGAGATTGCATATGTATATATCTTTGTCTGAGTTTTTTATTTTTTGTGCATTTCTCTCAAAATTTTTCTTTAAAAGTCCTAAATGAATGGTTTTACATGTCTTTTCGTTCATTTATATCATGTTTTAAGAGTTTTAGGTTTGGCGTTCCATACTTAGTATTTTCTGGATTATTTTTCCTTGAGAGAGTATTGAAGAGGAATTTGTACGCACAGTTAAAACTGAGTTATTCGCACGACTAACCGTATGCATGAGAAACGTGCCCCCATATGCACGGTATTCAACACTTTATACTACAGATTTCAAATCTCAACCACCCTAGTTCATGAAATCTAGCCTATTTTCACCTAAGATAAATTTTTTGTTAGCATTTGATTTTTTAGAGAGATTTGGAGATTATTTTGTGATTTCTCACATTCAAGCCCTACTTTTCAAATTTTCTTGATTTTTCCTTGGTTTTTCTCAAGGAAGTCATCATCCTCTATTTTAGTTTGTTGATTTAGTTCATTTAGAATGTTTCTATGATGGATTCTTTGTTTTAGGTTCTTAATTTGAGGTTTTGGTGAGTACTTTGGGATTTCAGGTTCACATACCTTAATTATCTCATACACTCTTTGGATTTAGTCATATTCTATTTGTGGGTTCTTGTCTATCATTATTTGATATCATGGTATGATAGAATAAAAATCCACATACGAGACTGTTATCAGGACCCTCGAGTGGTCCCAGAGACACATCCCATTTTAGAGTATCACCCCCATCACCATCATGTTCATGTCATTCTTTATAAACCCCAAGATCCTCAATTATTGTCCCTCGCCTTACTACAAATGCGTTTAGGATTAGGTTTAAGAGATATGATGAAATGATTCAACTAGAACCTACTCGAGCATTAGGTGTGAAGTGCAATGAAACAACCTACAATGTTACTAGTCCAATTTGATTTATTTATAATTTCACTTATTTAGCATGTGATTTTCATTTAAATAATGATACATGAGGAACCCATGGGAAGCGTTCTAGGGATCCAAGCATACAGAGATATTAACGTGAAATAAAAAGACTACTTACCTCTATAACGCTCTCAAAATACAAAATTGCACCCAACTTGTCGTACCAAAAATGAGGGAATGAGCCGAATGACCAGTGGAAAATTACAATAATGATGTATAGAATCGAACGACAGAAAGAAGACTTTAACTCGTTATACCAACGTGCACATGAAACTACCACACACACACACACACACACATGCATAAAACTGTTTCAATTCCAAATAATGTTATTTACCCCGATTAATTTATTTAATCTTATAGGAGAACTTCCCCTTTACTTGACTAGACATTTATTTGTTGATTTAACAAACCCGGTTATATACCTAAAACAAGTACAATTTGTTTAAGAAAAATCATTTCTTACACCGAAAGAACCCACTTAATTTTATCAATCCACGTTAGTATTTTCACTGAAAATCACCCTTTCAACACACACAAATGCCGTGTTAGAAAATACTTATTTTTTCTTTGAAAACCTTTCATAAACACGCCCTTGTGTTAATTATGGGTTGGATCTCTTTAGGTCGCTTAACCACCAATTTAACCACTTCACTTTACCATTTCTTTACCTTATGGACATTAATCAATTTTCACATTACTTGTCCACTTTATCCCTTACCATAGCATTTATTACTTCAATCAAGTTAGGTTTTTTACATATTGACCACATAACCCATTTCTTTATATGTTCCATTTTCATTATATTTTATTAGAATCTTCCAATAACTGCATAGTTTAATGGGCTCCACACCGCCTACCCTACTACATTATGATCAGGCGCGAACCAAGTTCTCGTGTAAGGGAACTTTCGTTGTTTTCAGTTCGTCGCCTCAATACAAAAAAAACTAAGCTACAACTACACTTGCAAAGAAAGTACAGCGGTAAGTCGGGTATCGTAAGAAATCCATAGGGAGTGTTGATTAGATTGGTAATTGATTTATTATTTCAAGAAAACAAAGTGTAAAAGGTAATTGGGGGTTATAAAAGAAATAAAGAAAAAGAGAAGTTACTTTACACGAAGCTTGATCCGAGAGCTACAGCTTCCGAGAAGGCTTTGGGCAAAAATCAAAAAGTGTGAAATTACCAAAATGCCCCCGAACATGCAAACTTTGATGACACTTTATCGATATGCTACAAAACATCACACTAAGCGTCCTAACACCTACAAATACTCAATTATACCTCAAATAATATTTTTGCATATAAAATGGAGGTTATATGATTAATGAGCATAATTATAGCAATTACGATACCCGAGGGGCGTAAAAATGCATAAGTTAACTGGCGAAAAATGCAATATTCATGACGTATCACACCCCCTAACTTAGATAATGCTATTCCCTAGCAATGAAGTTCAAAGCAGGAAGAAATATAACAAAACTACAAAATAGGAGATATATACAAAAGAGATAAAAGCCACTTTCGCGGGTGAATGATTGCATTTAGCGTATTCAATAAGCCGTTAAACCTTTAGGTTACCCTAGTGGACGAGTGTCGTCTCGTGAAGGGTTTCAGGGATGAAATCCACAAGCATCATATACTTTCCTCAAAATATGCATAATCAACATGCGACAAACTCAACAATACGAAAAAGATTTCAAACATCTTATTAGCATATCGAATGAATTCAAATACAAGTCCGTTGTTATTAACATTATAGAAAGAACTTCATTGCTTTGAAACCTTAAAAATAGTAGGGGAGCAAGAAAATGCAAAGTATGATTTGGCCAAAACTTAAATAAACCAGATAACATTAAAGCGTCCATATATGTTAATCCTTAAGGGCATTACAATCATCAAATGAATTCACTCGAAATAGGGAGGTAACACATGGAACATGCACACATAAAGAGTAAATGTAAATGGAAACTAGACCGCGCACATGTCACAAATGAATAACGCTATACATAAAAATAAAAACTATAATCTCAATAAAGATACTGTCATTAAAGGAGGCGAAATACATTTTCACAGATTATTGCAATTATTTAAATGTTTAAATTGAACTCACCCTAATATGGCATAGGAATTGAATAGGGTTGTAATGTTGGTTTGGGGTTAAGGTATGAATTGAAGGAAATATATACGGATTCAAAGTGTTCGGGGATGAAAACTCAGGACAATGGAAAATATGGGCAATTACAAAATTGGAATATAATTTCCATAACAAGCATTAAATATGAAATGGGAAAGTAATCAAAGCTTATTGGACACTATACACAATATATACAAACTTTCTCTTTATTTTTCTAACTTTATTTTTTTACTTTTCTCTTCTTTTCTTTTTCACTTTTACTTTTTTCTTCACTTTTTTCATGCTCAAATTGCAACCACAAAGCAAGAACATCAGTTAATCCTAAGTATCATTACAAATAAAGATATGTAAGGTAATAAGTATGGTTTAAAAACTCCAATGTGGAGTTGGTTATGTGATTTGGGGTTATGAAATTAAAGTCTATATTTAATCTCAAAGGGGTTGATGAGGGCAAAAATCTAAGGTAAGTTCAAGGTCAATATGGGCGATATAACAAAGATAGCCTATAATCATTTTCTAAAATTTACGCAATTCTCGAGTCAAAACAACTTTGGAAACCATGCTCAAGTAATACAGTTCAAGATATAAACTCAATTAATGAACGATCAAAGAAAGAATAAAGAGATTACCAACGAATCCAAAGTTTTTAAAGAGGAAAGAATAGTGTATACACTCATAAACGATGAATGGTATAAAGCTTACTCGGTGTAAGTTTATAGAATGCAACAAAAGATTCACGAGTTATAAAAATCTTAAACCAAATCAATAATGCAAGAAAAGTGCATGTGCTCATGGGATAAAGTTTAATTCATGAAGTTATTCATAATATCAATGATTTGAGAACTAAAGTCTAATAACTTCTAAAATCGAGAACATGCATTGGTTAATTGTCAATTGGATTGGGTAATTATTAAAATTTATCATCGAAAATAAAGGCAAAATGCCTCACAAAGGAGAAAAAAGAAAGAAAATATTATTGAAAATTTTCAATTTTTTCAAAAAAAGGCATACTTAGTAACTAACATGTAATAAAATCCATGGACAAAACAAAGAAATGGATAAAATATCCCGCACTCCATAACTTAAATTTTGCATTGTCCTTAATGCTAATCAAGAACACAACATAAAGAGAGAAAAAGAAAGATATTACCCAAAATGGAGCGATCTCCGGAAGCACAAGTCCATAAAATCTACAAAATAAGTTATTACCAAGATTAGCAAAAAAAATTAATGAAAAGTTTAACTAATTACACTAGACTATAATAAAAATAAAGAAAAACTAAAGAAAGGAAAAAATAAAAAGTTAACTGTTTACAACCTACTATTTCGACTTCACACTAATGATACACTAGAAGTCTAAATAATTGTGGATCCACCCAAAATGGTATGTGACTTTGAAAGATCAACGGCGGACACTCCAAAGAAAATATGCCTCCCAAAAAATAATAATTTTGTTTGAACAACGGAAGGCATGTGGGTGTTGGAAAAAGTGAACCATCGACAATTAAAAGTTTTGGTTGGACGATCGGGGATTTGGATAATAAGGGGGAGAGGTACACTTGGGATCCAAGAAAAGTAAATTCACCTCCCCAAGATTTTTCAATTGGAATCGGAGGGGGTGCACCTGAGGGGGAAAAATCCATCATGGAAAATACGTCCGGCAAAGAGTCCTCATCGGTAAAAGGTGTATAAGTTTCAATAATTTCGACCGACTCATAGGAATCAATCGATACCTCTAATGGTTTAATGACAGTAAACGAATATGGTGATGAAATAAATTCATTCTCAATCAACTCATCATTGGAAACAGATTGAATTTCGGGGGAGAGCGACTCACTTTCAATGAAATGTTCTATAAAAAGTTGAGGTGAAAAACTAGCTTCCACCTCCTCGTTGATCTACACATTATAATCAATTTCATTCCAAAGTGCATCAATTCTCAATTCAGTAACAATAATGACGTCCATGCCTTGGTTGAAAAGAAGAAAGGTTTATTCCAAAGTAGGCTTCCTTGGCTCTAGAACCTCGAATTCCTCATTTGATTGAATCTCTTATTCGATATCAAAAATATCGAAAGAAAAATCATCGTTGGATTAGAATAATGAATCCAAATCAAGATCCCAACAACAATTTTCTTCTCGATAAATTTTTTCAAGCCTTTCATTCTCAAGAATTCGAAGGCCCTCACCTAGGGTTTTAGGTCGAGGCTAGGATTTTTGAGAATAAAAAGTTTGAAAACAATTTATATTTGAATCACTAGAAATGCTGATATAACTATATAAATAAGACATGATTACCGAATGGTTTGTAGATGGACAATCCAAGCAGGAAGGTGGGCGACCGAGAAAAAAAGTTTCTTATCGCTCAAATGTGTTAATCCAGTAAAAAAGGTTAAAACAAATAATAAAAATACAAAAAGAAAAAGAAAAAATAATAGGAAATAATAAAAGAAGTACAATCTAAAACACACTCCCTGGAAATGGCGCCATTTTTATTAGGGGGGAACCGCGTGCTCGTGTAAGGGAACTGTCGTTGTTTTCAGTTTGCTGCCTCGATACAAGAAAACCTAAGCTACAACTACACTTGCGAGGCAAGTACAGTGGTAAGTAGGTTATCATAAGAAATCCACAGGGAGTGTTTATTAGATTGGTAATTTATTTATTATTTCAAGAATAAAAATGTAAAAGGTATTTGGGAGGTATAAAGGAAATAAAAAAATACAAGTTACGTTACACGAAAGTAAAGCGAGGATCGGGATCGCATTGCACCACAGGGGTCGAACTACTAATAATTAGAATTAAGGCTCACGAGATATTTAACTGAGCATTTTGATTAATAATAAACACCACGCATGCAGGGATTTAAACCCAAATATACTTGATAAAACATTTAATCGAGAATGGTGTCATGCGGATTAAATTCGGATTGTCACTTTAAACTCTAACGTTGTGTGGCAAAGAAAGATAAAAGCATAAAAATCCTCTTTTAATACGCGATGTTTCAATTTAACGTAATTTTACCCAAAAAACAACCTTCGGAGCTCAAGGCCCATTAATGGTGGAACACAACCCCAACCCTATTTATCTAAGGGCAAGACATAAATAAAACTAATTTACTCTAATTAAAATAAGAAAGCAAGAAATAAACACAATAAACTAATTAACAAAACATGTATATCTAATTAACAAAGCAATAAATCAAGAAATACTACTATAGTAATCAAGGAGAAGATGAATAGTGGTTTACAACAATCCAAATGGAATGAACCCTAGGAGAGATAAGCTCCACCAAAATCCCCCTCTCTTACAAACCCTAAAAACTATCTAAAAATGAAGATATCTCCAAAAATAAACTAAGGGCTCCTTTTATAGTAAGTTACAAAAAATAAAGGAATAAAAAAAAAGGAAAAACAGAATAGAAAAAGAAAGAATATTGGCCAAAATAGGGGATCGAATCGATTCGATTAAGTCAGAATCGATTCGAACATGGAGACCTACTTACCGCGTAAATACCGAATCGATTCGCTAATCGATTCGCACCTGATACTTTACAAATTTCCCTTAGCCATCCAATTATTCTAAAGAAACAAGGCTGCCATGGCCATAAATGGCCCGGACCCACAATACCCATTTCCGTGACAAATTCATATGGAACCTGCTCAGCAATGGCAAAACTCCATGTCGATACCAAAGATGAATAAGCGTGTATATTGAGAGTTGCCATGGTAAACAATACGGAATTATCAAAACCCATTGCCTGTTGAACTAGCAAAGAACCAAACCCAAATATTCCCAAGGTCACCAACTCATGCCCAAAACTGAAGCCAAAAATTGCATGGCTAACCCAAGACCAACCAAAATCGTGAGCTGATACTGTTATGGTGTTTTATGCCGAGACCCACTAGTTCCAACATGAAAATACCAAGTTCCACAACCTCCCTTAATAGCCAAAACCAAGACCCATTTGCAAAATTGGATAATTCGAGACCCATTTCGATATGCGCGTGATCAAACCCGAGTTTCAATTTCAAACAAAAAGCTCCAATTTTGGAGGAAATCGAAACCCAAGCCAAACCCAAGCTCGGACAAAATCGCCCATGGCTGAATTGTGAGTTTGCTGCAAAATGAGAAGAAAGGGACACATAAGGAATTAAATAGATTGTTAAAATATTAATAAAATATTAAATTAAATAACTTATATTTTTTCTCCGATTAAAGGTCCGTGTTTTCTTCGTTCGGACTCCGATTCGAGCACCGTTCGCAGTCACGTGAAGCTTGACCAGAGAGCTAAAACTTTCGTGAATCGCTCAGGCAAAAATCTCAAAGTTTGAAATTACCAAAATGCCCTCGAACGTCCAAACTTTGGTAACACTTTATTGGAGCGCGACGAAACTTCACACTATGCACCGTAACACCTTAAAATACTCAATTTTACCTCAAATAACATGTTAGAATATAAAATGGAGGTTTAGTGATTAATGAGCATAATTATAGCAATTACGGTACCCGAGGGGCCTGAAATTGCCTAAGTTAACGGACGAAAAATGCAATATTCGTGACGTATCACCTTAAGCTCTCGCCAGCGATTTTGGGTCTTTTACCTTAAGGATCTCGGGCCTCCTTAATTATCCCAATGTCATATGAATACTTATTAGTGTGTTCAAATATTTTACAAATGTCCACATTATTCCACTTTTTCTTTTTTCCGGCCGAAGCCAAAACTCGTAGTTTCACCCCAACTTCTGTTACACTTTAAAAATCATTATTTTAGTCCTTCTTACTCTAACATCGATTTATCACAAAATCAAATTCATTGGGACCCTTTTTTATGTAAGACCTTTTCCCATATTTTATTTCATAAAAATGTTCCATTTTACGTAAAATTATAATTTTACCCATTTGTTAACATGCATTTCCTCCATTTCACAAGTGGTATTTATCAAAACACTATCAAGTTACCCACAATAACTTCTTAAGTATTTTTAATACATTAACACTTTTAACACATTTTGGAGTGACATTCTTCTCAAGTTGGAAATGCCTTTATTTCATTACTTTTTTTTCTAAGAATTCATTGAAAATCTAAGACTTTTTTATAAGAAAATACCATTTTTCACATTTTCAACACCATTAATGCATGTAGTCCTGAAAACTTATACTTTTCACATTTTCAACACCATTTTACACACCTTAAGAGCTGAGATTTCTATATCCTTTATTTAATGTTTAGACCCAATAAGATCCTCTTCAAACTTGTTTATACATTCATTATCAAACTACTACAAGTTCCTATACACGGGGATACGGATTTTAAGTCCAAAAATCCTATTAAAAGGGTCAAACATATAATTTATTCTAGAAACCTCATAATATAACCGAAAAAATAATTTTTGTGGCAAAGGACACTTATGTTTCTTCAAAACTTGGATAAAATCTCCATTTATATAAAAATCCAAATTTTTCACAAGAAAACTTTGAAACTTTTATTTGTAAATTGTTCCTAATAAAACAAACATTCTTCTAACGTTTTTATTCCATAAAAATATTTAATACCAAGTTTTCTTGAAATATATCAATTTACTCAAAACCATTGAGATCCATTTTGTAAACTCATTGATTACAAATAATAAGAAATATCATTCATGAATCATATATGTATCATACTCTTAAACTCTATTTGTAAGAATAAATACCAATAACATAGAGTCTTAAAATTAAGAGTATAGTTTTCCCCACCTCAAATGGAGATTCGAAAACAATGGATGAATAGGAAGATGATCAGACCCCCCCCCCCCAACACACACACCACGACCACCACCTCCTAAGGTGGAAGCTTGTATCCATGAAAGCTCCAAGAAAAGTCACTTAAAAACACCACAAATTTCTACTCTTCTTCTTCTTCTCCAAAAGCCCCCAACAGCATCTCCATACATCTTTTATCTTGCTTAACACAGGGTTTAGGTGGTTGGGCTCCATGGGATATCTAGAGAGCTTAGACAGAGAAGGACATCTGATCACATGAGCCCCCAATGGACCTATCCTCTCCTAAATAACCCCAAATCGTATGGTGAAAAATCCCTAAGATCCAATCATGAAATGATCTGCTCCATTGAGATCTTAATAGATCAAACCATCCAATGGTCCACATATGACTCCGATCAACTTCATCATTAGAGAGAAATCTCTTCAAATCAATGAAAGGAACTGACACTCTTTTCCAATGGTCCACCCCATGAAACAAATGACATAACCGTTCGGACGAATGATCCGCGTTTTCCCTCGAAAATTGATCCTAAGGTCACCGGACCCTATTGGGATCCGCTTAACTAAGGTAAACTCTTCAGATCAAATAAGCCTGAAGGAATCTTCTAAAAGAACTGAGTAACCTTTATAACGGTCCACCACGCGTACGAATCAACCTAAAGGTACGGATGAGTGACCAATTTTACTTCGAAAGGTCATCGAACGATTTCGGGCCCTAATTTACCAAGTCAACTTTCTTAACTGAGCAAATCTCATTGTAATGTCTAAGTACCTCGCATAACCTTTCCAATGGTCCACTTTATCCATGATCATGATTTACTGTTTGGACGAATGATCTGTTTCCCTCTGATGATCCCTCGTCCAAAGGACAAACGAGCGCTTCCGAGCCACGTTTAACCCAAAGTCAACTCCCGGACCTGGGAACAGCCCAAAAGACTCTTGAAGTTATTTGAATTACCTTTCTAACAATATACCCCATGCATTATTTGGGTCAACGGATTGCGTTCTATGACCATTTTTTCAAAAACATCAGTATGAGACTGCCAATAGGAAGGTTCATTTCCTTGCCTATCGACAATTTTCCTAGGGTTACATTCCGATTGGCAGGGCTAGGGATATGTCGATCAGAACCCCCTTACCCAATAAATAGAGGGCATAACCTCACTCCCAACATACCTCATATCTATCACCATCAGTGATCTCAACAACATTCTCTTGCAATCAACGAAGTTCCCTTATGTGAAATTCATTTCCATATTACCTTCCCATCCTTTTCTTACCCAATTTGAAAAAATCTCATTCTCTCTCATCCAACATTCATCTCAACATTCAAGGGAGTTCATCAAGGATAAATATCAAGCTTCTATTCTTTAAAGAAGGTCCAAAATCCTTCTCTCTTTCTTTAAATATCTTGTTTTTTGCATTAATTACATTAAATTAATAATCTAGATTTTACTTTAGTTCATACACTTTTTTATTACTTATGTTGCACGTACTTTATTTTCCATAAAAAATCCAAAATAAACAAAAAGAGGGTTACACCTATAAATTCCAATGGGATTATCTACTACAATTTCTCAAAATTAAAACACATTTTCTACACACACATATAATAAATTTTTATTTGAATCTACGGGATAAACCCCACCCTTATGCCACATGCTAACTACGTGAACTTTGATGCCTTTATAGGCTACGTAGGCAATTCAGATTAAAATCGAAGACTCCAGTCTAATTTTGAATAATTATACTCGAGTCTCGAATTTTAATCTGAAACATCTACATGAACTTTGATGCCTTTATAGGCTACGTAGGCGTTTCAGATTAAAATCGAGACTCGAGTCTAATTTTTCAGAATTTTCAATTTTCCCAAATCCCCCATTTTCGCGTTTATCCCCTTTTCACACACACACACACACACACACACACACACACACACACACACATATATATATATATATATATATATATATATATATATATATATATATATATATATATATATTTGTGATCCTTTTAAGCCTTTTTATCCAACAAACATTCTCATTTCAACATAACGATCAATATTTCGATAAATGCATAAATCGTATTTTTTTAAATATTATTTTGGGAACATTCCTATGAATGACCTCACTCTATCTTTTCCATGGTATGAGTTGGGAGATTCCGATCTCCATTATATATACATGCACACACACTTCACGGAGAAATAAAGGAAAATAGTAAGACAATCATATGAGAGACCAAAGGGCGGAATGGGTGCTTAACACCTTTCCATTCCGTAACTTAGCCCCCGAACCTTTGAACTATTGGTTTCGTAAGCATTGGTTTGTCTTTGATGCCGCTCTCATTACATTCACCCCACACCGATGACGTCTAAAGCATTCCTAGAGTGAGAGGGCGCCAGACCTTCACCTCCCCCCCCCCCCCCCCCCCCCCCCCGAGGAAGGAGATTATTGGGATGGTCACAGTGGCGACTCCGCTGGGGAATAATTTTCATAAGAGGGCTAGGCTCTCTTTGCATGGTTATTTTTATTTCCTACTTATGTGCGTATGCACCTACCTGTATGTTCTCTTTTTCTCCTTTATTATTTCTTGTACATATATACCTCATATCACTACTCACTCACACACTTGTAGATATTTCCCATGTACACTTCACATTACTTACACATCGGATCACTTATATCAATATGTTGCACACACCACTTATAATATCCATGCTTAGGTGTCACTAACATACACCTCCACATATAACACTTGTATATATCCATGCTCATCACACCACTTGTAGTTGATCCATGCATAGGTTCATGTGACACCCTACCTAATTAAATACTGGGTGATCAGTCCTTTATTCAATTAAAACTGGAATATCGTCTGGTTCATTCTTATCATCACTGTCAAAAAAATTTAAAATTTACCCAACCACCTAGTATTCAAAAAGTTAGTGCCAAAATTTTATCTTTTTATTAAACAACAATGACAAGTGAAATAATCATACTAACCAAACCATCAATGCAGTAAAATAATCTGAACTAAACACCAGATAAATAAATTGAAATAAAAGGGTACAGAATAAACTATCGGTTCCCAAAATCAAATTCCAAGTAAACATCTAATGAAATCAAGCTGAGTTCACAAATAGAAAGTCTGATAAACTGAATAAAATAAATTGTTGGAGGGGCGACATGCCCAAATGAAATAAGTGAACTTCATCCTACACTAGTAATGAAGTAACCGAAGCGACTAAGTCCAAATCCTACAAGCATCCACATGTGATGTATCTACGCATCCCAGTAACAGATCATCAAACTTGGCATGTCGGTAGTCGGACACCTAAAAGATTTTGAATATATTTTTCAAGCACGGATCAAAGCCCAAGTAAAACCATTTGAAAATATTGAGCAAATATTTAAATTGAAGTTTAAATCAACAGTTATTAGATACATAATTTAGGTTGCGTACTCTCCTTTGAGTTCCTCATCTATAGTGCGCACCTAACGTCTTATACTAATCCCACCTAGTCAAGCTACACAATCTTACTAGGTCTCAAGCCTCTAACTAACTATAAACCAGTCTAGCACTCTCCTACCGGCCATGCAAAATGCTATAATATACCCTTAATTATCATCAAGACTTTAGTTATGTTTTTCATTAACTTACCCCATACCGCCCATATAGTATGTTACCGAACAACTAATAATTAATATTTCTCTTATGTCATTATTCTTACCCTCATGTCTTGATCTCACACTTACTTTATCTTTATATATCCATTATCTATCGTTTGTACTATTTACACTTAAGTAGATTAAGCTTTCTCTTAGATATACACTATCTAGTATTGCTACCATCACACAAAAGTAGAGTAAATATTGTTTAGATATACACCATCTAGTCTCGCTACTATCATACATAAGTAGATTAACCATTATTTAGATACACGTTATCTAGTCACCTTACTATCACACATAGGTAAGATCAAACATTCAGAGTATATATATATATATATATATATATATATATATCCCATCTCTCGGACTGGTCATAATGTAGCAAGTCTCTTATTCTTGTACGTTTTTTGTAATTTTCTTCATTTTTACTCCCATAAACCTTCATGCAAACGTCCCAAATCTAAACCAAACTTTAACCAAACTTTATATAGGATCATTTTAACAGTTCCTAATGAATTATATTATTAAATCCTCAACAAAACAGATCATATAAGATTTAATCTTCACAAATCCTTAAAACTGTAATTTCTCCATGTTCTTCACATCTTTTAATCAAGAACCCATATTTCTTTACTATAAATCATCCCAAACCCTCTCATTCTGTGTCACCAACATAAAGAAATATAACTACATGCAATCCCACTTAAATTCATAGATTATACCATCCCAAAATTCATATTAAATTTTCCAAAAACATGTAACTCAAATCGTATTATAACATGCTTAATATAAACACAAGATAAACACTTGCCTTGGTTTATGTGATCTGATTTTGTGCTTTGGTATTGGGTTTGATTTTCTTCACTTCCAATCCTTACTCCAAAGTTTTTTGTGGTGCAAGAATCACTTGAATCTCTTAAGAATCGTTCCTTAAACCTCAATAATGGCCTCTCTATCTTCTCTAATGTCCTCTATTTTTTTTATAACCTCTAAGACCTAGACTCTCCCACATATATGCTTATAAAGATGTTGGAAATTCGTAGGTCTCTTTACCTTATATTATTAAATGACTAAAATGCCCTCATATGGTGCCAGTTTGGCTTAAATTGTCCTGGGACATAAACTATACACCCGAGTATACTATTCTACTATTTCGACCCTTTCAAAATCAACTGTGACCTTTAAATCATCATTCGAGTTACTTTATACAATCATCTTATTTTCACCTCAAAATATGACACACGTGAAATTAAAATAGACCACATTAATTTAAACTCTAAATCATCAAATTATTAATAAATTCTTTTGAATTAAATATATCCCAAATCACCGGTTTAATTCAATGCTAAATCATCAATTTAATTAAATCATATATCCTCATAAATACGGGGTGTTACTTACTTCCCCCTTACAATGGAATTTCATCCTCTAAATTTGGATGAGACTAGTACTCCAAGGTTTCTACACTACCTTATTTATGTGCTCTGAATATTACTACATATACTTCTATCTCCCCTAATCTTGGATAACATTAAAAAGAATTAAACTACCCAGGGCACCCATAAACCATATACCCTGTGCATATCTACACAATCTACCTGACTCCACTAACCTCAAATTATAACATTGCTATTATCCCTCAGATACAACTTCATAAATGTACAATAACTATGGTAAGAAACTCACGTCCTAATGGCCAGACCTCTCCTAACTTCCAACGTTGTGCTAAGTGTCACTACACCAAATCCTGCGAATGGTCATGCCCAGTGGGTCACGGCCCAAGTCTGCGACCAGCTCGTCGCGAACTTGGGCCGTGACCCACTGGGCATTTAGCGTGACCATATTTATTACCACACTAAATTATTGATACTCGAAAAGTGGTCACGGACTTGGGCCAAGACCACGGTCGTCACGGACATGGGCCGTGACCAGGTCGTGACCATCTTGGCGCCAAACTCGCGCCAAAATTCCCTCCAAGCTTGGTCACGGGTGGGTCACGACCCAAGTCAGTGACCCATGGCATGACGAAGAAGAGAATACACACATTGAGGGTCACGACTTAGGGCCGTGACCATATCTAGGTGTGGGTCATGGCTATGGGTCGTGACCAAAGATCATTTAGGAAGTAGGGTTGATGTGAAGAGGGTTGTGCATAGTGGGTCACAGCTCTAGGCCGTGACCAGGTGTAAGTGGTGTGGGTCACGGCTATTGGCCGTGACCAATCCTCAAGCAGGTAGTAGGGTGGAAAAGGGTCGTCAATGGGGGGTCACGGCTCTAGGCCGTGACCAGGTGCGAGCCTAAAATACCCTGAGTTTCATTTATTGGTCGAGCGCTTTGTGGGTCACGGCTCTAGGCCATGACCAGATTCATGACTTAATAAATAAAATGCTGGTTAGTCATTTACAATTTGTAAGGGCTGTGTATCGGGGCTGTGGGATTTCATGCGATTTGGTGTCATTTCTTAGGGCTAAGCGATTTCAATTGGATTTCATTGTGATTAACCCCTGGTATGTATAGATTTGTTTTCATTTCATTTGGATTTCGTGATTTCTATTCAAAGCCCTAAGTTTTATGTGTGTATGTGTACATTTATGTCCGTATGTGTGTGTGTGTATGTATTGATTTATGTTTATATAGATTTATGTTTGTATATGTATTGATTTATGTTTATATGTGTGTGTATGCATAGATTAATGTGTATATGTATGTTTATGTGTGTAACTATGAACAAATAAATTATTTTTTTGTCAATAAACCGTAGATTTATGTGTATATGTATGTTTATGTGTGTGTATGTATAGATTTATGTCAAACATGGCGGTTTGAGAATACGAAGGTAATTTGCATATTTCTAGACTTAAGCAAAACATGGCGTTAGAAGGTGAAAACTCGAAATAGCCCCGGAATGACCCCGTGGGTGGCACCAACACCTCCCACGGGACCAACTTAACTCGTAGGAACTGACCCCTCAACCGCAGATTGTGACACCCCGACTAATTAAATACCGGGTAGCTACTCCTATATTAAATTAAATCAAAATGCCAAGTTGGCTCAGTTAATAGCATCACTGTCGAAAACATTTTATTATTACTAACCACCTAGTATTTAAAAAGTAAATTGTCAAATTTTAATTAAAGTCTAATTAACATGCAGTAAAAGATTTAAAGCAAGAATAAGATCACCATTCACCATAACGAAATAATAGAATAACCATCACATGATATAAATAAATCCGGAGGAAAAACTCCTCACAACAAATCCCACAACTGAAATAAGTAACGAAATACTGAATACTGAATTAATACATGCCAAAGTCTGAAAAACTGAAATGGAAATGTCTCTAATAGAATTTGAGCAACATGCCCTACAACTGAGGAATACTGAACATGGAATCCAAATGATAGAAGCGTCTAAAAGAAAATCCCTGTAACTTCCACAAACAACTACAGCTCGTCATCGGAATGAGAATCCTATGTGTGGTGTCCTTGTGGCTGGTCACCTAAAATGGTTTTACAAAAAAATAGATTTGAAAGCAAACGGGTCAGAGCCCGAATGTGGAGATATTTTAAAAACCTGCAAGTGCTTTAAAAACATTTAAAACATTAAATGCAAAGTACATGTTAGGACGTGCACTCACATGAAATTCTCACCTCTCGTCTAACTGTGCACTCCTAACGTAAGTACCCATCTAAAATGACACAAACTACTAGCTAAGTGACATCATATCTAGCTAGACTGTCATAGGTTCTACCCTTATTACTCGGTTCCCATTAACATTATAACGATCTCAATTAAATAGGGGGCTTAACTTAAATTCAGGTTCTCATATAAAAGTAATACAACTCGTTGTAGATTACCCCTTTTATGTTATTCCATAGTTATACACACAATACCATATGAAAGTTCTCATTTTACTAAGTGTATATTTTCCACAACATGAATATACAATATAAGCACCCCGAGACTAAGTTGCGGTGCACACATACTCTGCTATCCATCCTGGTACATCACGTACATAAGGAATCACATATTCCGAATCTCTCAGGAATAGTTCAGATAACACAAATCACAAACAGTGGAGGCGAACACAATCACATCACATGGGTCATGCACATACCTACGCTCCCACGATCAGCAGACTTATTAACATACCAATAAGTCCTTCTCTGACCTATGTTCTCGAGGTACTAGTCTAAATCCCCCCCGTAGGCACATAAGGATTAGAGGGTCCTAAGCGAACGCAAACCTCCCGTGATAGCAAGTATGGTAGGTATGTCATACACATAAATCATATACCAATACTAAGTAAACACGCATCTTAGTAATCACCGTAGTTTAATTGTAGTACTTCTCGCATTCTCGTACCATCTTATAATTTATACAATTTATATAATCCCGGTCCATATTTATACGCGCCATAATTTATTCTTACGTCGTAGTAGGCACTCACGTCTCAGCTCATAATGTATATTAGCTTCGATCCACACTTATAAGATTTTCTCCTCATAATAACCCAAATGTCCCAAATATATCAATACATCATCAAAGGAATGTTATCTCTATCCTCGAACCAGTTTACGGGACTCCCAAAATCAAAACAGGCAAAAAAGGCCTAAACTGCCAGCTCGTTAGAAGACTCGTTCGAACGAGACTGTGCGAACGAGATTCAGTTCGTTCGAACGAACTGTACCTTCTAACGACATATCATTCGAACGAAGGTATCGAACGGAACTTCCCCTCGTTAGAAGCAACTGGTCAACTCGTTAGAAGCTCGTTCGAACGAGCTCGTTCGAACGACCTGGGGAGGCCTTCTAACGAACGACCAGTTTCGAGCCCAGACTTCCTATATTCGTTTTTTCACCAATTTCTACACCTCAAATCTCAACCAAAATTCATCCTAACAATGTTTTAAGGTCTCTAGTCAATCCTAAACATATCAAGGTCATATATTAACGTGTTTTCTAGGTTTAAATCTTCCTAACATCAATCAATTTATAAATCTCTACACTTTTCCCCCAAATTTCAAGAACATAAACCCTAGACTTTTAAATCATCAATTCCCAGAAATAAATTCGTTTTTGTATCACATAAATTAGTAATTCTCTTAATTCGATCTTCCAATAACATTTCTATATGAAAACCTATCTCCAAAATTAAACTAACAACTCCAATTTTATGGGTTTTCATTTATCTCCCAATTAATCATGATTATAGAATTGTCTAAGCATGGAAGAAGCATTTACTGCATAAAAATGTAAATTTAAACCACTTGCCTTGATTCAATCTCTGATTTGATGACGATTTGAAGGAGTTCTCTCTCTCTCCAACCTTTCTTCTCCAAAGGTGGCTATGGTGGCTAGGGTTTTGTTTTGGGAAATTTTGGAAACGTAATCTAATAACCCCCGTAGCTTATTGGGTCAATAAGGGTTGGTTAGTGGGTTCAGTGGGTCAATTCCCAATCAGATAAAGACTCCTACTTTTCATCACTTTTAATTCCCAAAAATGCAAAATTACTAAACTACCCCTTTATGTTGTCGGTATGGCCTAAAAATACCCCGGGACCCAAACTAAACCCCCGGCTAGTGTTTTCTGATAATCTCGACCCTTCCGGACGCGCTGGCGCACTCAAAACGATCATACGGTTAATAGAATTTATATTCACTTTTATAATAAAATAATTATATCCTGACGCAACTGTCACACGCGTCCCAATAAAATGTCCAAATTGTCGTATATCAATCTCACGACAATTTCATAATTCAATATTCAATTATCATCATATATACTCAATATAGTCAAATACCAACTCACATCTCGCTAGTACTTTATCCGGATTAATTCCCAATTAATTCTCATTTAATTAATTAATCCCAAAAAATAAATATCGCCAAAAATACGGGGTATTACACGGATCTCCCAGTTTGAGAATACGACGGTAATTTGCGTATTTCTAGACTTAAGCAAAACATGGCGTTGGAAGGTGAAAACTCGAAATAGCCTCTGAACGACCCTGTGGGTGGCACCAACACCTCCCACGGGACCAACGTAACTCGTAGGAACTGAACCCGCAGCTGCGGGTCTCCCGGTTTGAGAGTACTACAATCATTTGCGTATTTCTGGACTTAGGCTTAAAAACATGACGTTAGAGGGTGAAAACTCGAAACAGCCCCCGAACGGCCCCGTGGGTGGCACCAACACCTCCCAAGAGACCAACGTAACTCGTAGGAACTGACGCCGCAGCCGCGGGTCTCCCGATTTAAGAATACGATGGTAATTTTCTTATTTCTAGACTTAGGCTAAAAAATATGATGTTAGAGGGTGAAAACTCAAAACAACCCCCGAACGGCCCCGTGGGTGGCACCAACACCTATCAATGGACTAGCGTAACTCGTAAGAACTGACCCCGCAGCCGCGGATCTCTCGGTTAGGCTTAAAAACATGGCTTAGAGGGTGAAAACTCGAAACATCCCCCGAACCGGCCCGTGGGTGGGACCAACACCTCCCACGGGACCAATGTAACTCGTAGGAACTGACACCGCAGCCATGAGTCTCCCGTTTTGAGAATACGACGATAATTTGCGTATTTCTAGGCTTAAGCAAAACATGGCGTTAAAAGGTGAAAACTCAAAACAGCCACCAAACGGCCCTGTGGGTGGCACCAACACCCCCCACGGGACCAACGTAACTCGTAGGAACTGACCCCGCAGTCGCAGGTCTCCCGATTTGAGAGTACTACGATAATTTGAGTATTTCTAGACTTAGGCTTAAAAACATGACGTTAAAGGGTGAAAACTCGAAACAGCCCCCGAACGGCCCCGTGAGTGGCACCAACACCTCCCAAGGGACCAACGTAACTCGTAGGAACTAACCCCGCAGCTGCGGGTCTCCCGGTCTGAGAATACGATGATAATTTGCATATTTCTAGACTTAGGCTTAAAAACATGGTGTTAGATGGTGAAAACTCAAAACAGCCCCGGAACGGCCCTGTGGGTGGCACCAACACCTCCCACGGGACCAACGTAACTAGTAGGAACTGACCTCGCAGCCGCGGGTCTCTCGGTTTGAGAATATGACGGTAATTTACGTATTTATAGACTTAAGCAAAATATGGCATTAGAAGGTGAAAACATGAAATAACCCCCGAACGGCCCAGTGGGTGGCACAACCACCTCCCACGGGACAAATGTAACTCGTAGGATTTGACCCCGCAACCGCGGGACTCCCGATTTGAGAGTACTACAATCATTTGCGTATTTCTAGACTTAGGCTTAAAAACATGATGTTAGAGAGTGAAAACTCGAAACAGCCCTCGAACGGCCCCGTGAGTGGCACCAACACCTCCCACGGGACCAACGCAACTCGTAGGAACTGACCCCGCAGCCGCGGGTCACCCGATTTGAGAGTACTACGGTAATTTACATATTTCTAGACTTAGGCTTAAAAACATTATGTTAGAGGGTGAAAACTCAAAACAACCCCCAAACGGCCCCGTGGGTGGCACCAACACCTCCTACAGGACCAACGTAACTCGTAGGAACTGACCCCACAGCCGCGGGTCTCCCAGTTTGAGAATACGACAGTAATTTGGGTATTTCTTGACTTAGGCTTAAAAACATGGAGTTAGAAGGTGAAAACTCGAAACAGCCCCAAAACGGCCCCGTGGGTGGCAGCAACACCTCCCACGGGACCAACGTAACTCGTAGGAACTGAGCCCGCAGCCGCGGGTCTCCAGATTTGAGAATACGACGGTAATTTACGTATTTTTAGACTTAAGCAAAACATGGCGTTAGAAGGTGAAAACTCGAAACAGCACCCGAACGGCCCCGTGGGTGGCACCAATACCTTCCACGGGACCAACGTAACTCGTAGGAACTGACCCCGCAGCCGTGGGTCTCCCGGTTTGAAAATACAACAGCAATTTACTTATTACTAGACTTAGGCAGCAAAACATGGCGTTAGAGGGTGAAAACTCAAAACAGTCCCCGAACGGCCCCGTGGGTGGCACCAACACCTCCCACGGGACCAACATAACTCGTAGGAACTGATGCCGCAGCAGCGGGTCTCTCGATTAGAGAATATGACGGTAATTTACATATTTCTAGACTTAGGCTTAAAAACATGACGTTAGAGGGTGAAAACTCGAAACAGCCCCGAACGGCCCCATGGGTGGCACCGACACCTCCCATGGGACCAACGTAACTCGTAGGAACTGACCCCGCAGCCGCGGGTCTCCTGATTTGAGAACACAATAGTAATTTGCGTATTTCTAGACTTAGGCTTAAAAACATGGCGTTAGAAGGTGAAAACTCGAAACAGCCCCGAAACAGCCTCACGGGTGGTACCAACACCTCCCACGGGACCAACGTAACTCGTAGGAACTGACCCCATAGCCGCGAGTCTCTGTGACAACCCACTATCTGAAATAAAGGGTGGCCAGCCCTATACCCCGATAAAACAGGAATCATGTATAGATATCATTCTCAACAGCACAATAACATAAAGAGTATACGGAATAACCACACAATATTTCCGAAAACGGGTTATCAAAAATGTTAGTTTGTAATTTAAAGAAAACATTTTCAACAACCCATAATAGAAAAGAGGGTGGAAACTCTCACAACATATATATATAAACCAACAATAATAAGGAAAGGACCGAGTGAAAGGTCGGTCAATAGAATTCATACAATATATAATAAGTTTCATGTGTTACATAATACATCCTTTATACAATTACCACCATTTGGGCCACACGCCCGAAGAAAAACTGATCCTATCTAGAAAAAAAAATGGAGGCTTCTACACAAAATATCCCGTGATACCCGCAAAATGTCACGGCTCCTCAAAAGACTCAGGGAAAAGAAGGTCATTACGGGCAACCTTACGGCGGAACACCTGAACGAATATAGTATATACACACACAACAAGAAAGAAGAACCGGTCAGAGGCCGGTTTTATATGATCACCAGATAAATGACAAGTATGAAAATGATAGACAGGTAAGCATGGATGATAAGAATGATATTCTAGCATGGTAACATCATATAAGGAACTAAGACAGTTAAATGATTATAAAAAAGGAAATTCAATTATACAAGGAAATAAAAGTACTTGTAAACCTTTTTATCTTTCATCATTTTCATTTTTATCTACTTCCCATTCCTAATCAGGAATACAATTATTATCATGTGCTCCTTATGGCACTTATCTCAATTGTATGCTCTTTGTGGCATATATTTTGCTCTTCATGGCATTCATGATCCATCGAGTCCAACTCGATAATAGAATAGTTATAAATATATATATAACGATTCTAAGACCGCCCGTCCGGGTTTCCCCACTAAGAGCCCCCTAAATAACCATCATCTTCCAGGGCCTAACATAAGACAACCTAGGATCCTATCGCAAACGTCGGGAAGCGGCCATATGCCTGCGGGGTAGTCAAGACCACACCCAGAATCTCCTACCCATCGCAGAAAAATATAAAACAAGCGCTCATATGGCCTAGGACTATATCCACCTTGCATTCATTAGCCAGGGGGCTTCACCTCACGCACAGACTTCCCTTAAGATGGTATTGAGAGAGGTGTGTAACATCAATTTTATTAATTTCCATTACATGATTTAGTAAATTATCATTTACCTTCCATTTTACATTTTATCAAACGCATTATGGTTGTGTACTTCACATCATCATAATAATCTCGAAGAATATTTAAACTCCCAAGTTATTTCTCCCAAATTTACCTGTTTGGACTTTATAATAAACCATCAAATGAGATCTAGTTCGCATTTACTCCTAAAGTCTCCAAATTCGACCTTAAGATTTCCTAGATTCTTATCACTATACGACAGAAGTAATGCCTAAACATTACTTTAAATTCCCCCTTGAATTGAACCCTAGAGGAACCCCTTCGAGCCTAGGGTGTCGACCCAACTCAACTAATACTCTAAAATCCTATGTTTACTTCATTTAAGAAGGCCCCTAAACACTAATCCTACAAAAAGGGTTTAAAAATTGAAAAAGAAAAATTTGAAAAGTGCAGGGTTTCCCAATCGATTCGGCCTGGCCGAATCGATTCGGTCAGAAAACCTGAGGTTCTGCATAGTTGTCGAATCGATTCGGATGAAAACCGAATCGATTCGGTAAGAAAGTTTGGGTTTCTTCATCACAGCCGAATCGATTCGGACAAATCCGAATCGATTCGGTTCACTAGACCTGGGCAGTGGACCTAAGCGAATCGATTCGCCCAGTGGGCCGAATCGATTCGGGCCTGCGATTTTGCCAAGTTTTGGCTATGGAGTATTTGACTCCAAATATACTCCCAACTCATACCCCTTCCTTCCGAGATCATTTATTGTCTTCAAAAACACATAAATGCTGTTAACTGCCATATTAACCATCAACATTAATCCAAACTACTCCTCAATGATTCAAAACCAACAAATACACACCAAAAATCCTAAACTAGTTAAACTTTCATCACCACATCATTATCATAACAAATCATTTATCCTAAACCATAAATAGCAAGTAAGAAACTTGCCTTAATTCAGAAATTGTAGATTTTCTTGGTGTAGAAGCAAGAATCCCTCTTAATTCTTCAATCTCTTTTCTTTCTCTACTCTTTCTCTTTCTCTCTTTAGGTTTAGAAGTGAAGTTAGGGAAATTAGAAGACTTAGCAAGTCTAAGTCGTGGCTGAAGACAAAAATCCCACTTAATTAGCCAGTAGCGCGATAAAATAATTCGCAACTGCATATTTAAGGCATAATGAGTCAAAAATGCCCAAAACCTCAAAATACAATATGGTACATTATCCGACTATCTCGCACGTTCTGGAATCAATTACGGCCTCCAAAATTTTATTTGGACATTTTATACTTCAATTTAAGTTCCGGTCCCATTATTAAGCCAAATATCAGTTTAATTCATATGATATTATAAAGCATTACATGGCAATATTCACCCACAGTTACAATATATATGCAAACTCATAGTGAATATTAACTTTTCTTCATTAAATTAGTACTCAATTCATAACCCAACATTTTATATATAATTACCATACCTAGTAAATAAGTATAAAATATATTCTCATAAGCGAGGGTTATTACATACTCCCCCCCCCCCCCCCTTATGAGGGAATCTTGTCCCCAAAATTCAAGCGTACCTTATGAGAAGAGATGTGGATACTTCTCCCGCATGTTACTCTCACGCTCCCACATTGATTCTTTTGCATTATGATGACTCCATCGGACTCTCACCAAGGGAACCACACGAGACCTTAACTTGCGCTCCCCATACTCAAGAATAGCAACCGGTTGTTCTTTATATGAAACATCGGGTTGCAAGTCGATATCTTCAAAAGGGATGTGCCCAAGGGGACCTTCACATCTTCTATACTTCTTCAAAGAGGAGACATGGAATACATCGTGGATTTGTTGCAAAGGCTCCGGCAAAGCAAGATGATACGCCACGGGACCAACTTTTGCAATAACTGGGAAAGGTCCAACAAAATGCGGTGCAAGCTTTCCTTTCTTCCCGAAACGTTTAATGCCCTTCACAGGTGATACTCGCACCAAAACTTGGTCTCCAACCTCCAACTCCATGTGTCTCCTACCCACATCGGCATATCTCTTATGACTGTCTTGGGCTATCCGAATGGAATTTCGAATAAGTTCAATTTTTGAAGAAGTGTCTTGGATCATTTCAGGTCCAAGAAATTTGTTATCACCCACTTCCAACCAACAAGCGGGTGACCTATAAGGCCGACCATACAAAGCTTTATAAGGTGCCATTCCAATAGTAAATTGGTATGAGTTTTTGTAAGCAAACTCAACCAATGGGATGTATTGTTCCTAACCGCCCTTGAAATCAAGCATGCACATTCTGAGCATATCCTCCAACATCTGGTTTACCCTCTCAGTTTGACCATCTGTTTGAGGATGGTAGGAAGAGATTAACTTCAACTTGGTCCCCATCGCCTCTTGGAAACTTCGCCAAAAGTGGGACACAAATATTTTATCTCGGTCAGAAACAATATTTAAAGTTACCCCATGAAGTCTAACGATCTCCTCAATGAACAATTGGGCATAGCGAGCGGTATCGAAATCCGTACACACAGGCAAAAAGTGTGCCGACGTTGTCAAACGTTCAACAATCACTCAAATCGAATCATGACCTCTCTGTGATCTAGGTAAGCCCGTAATGAAGTCCATCGAAATTCTTTCCCATTTCTAGACTGGGATCTCCAAAGGTTGCAATAAACATGTCGGTCGTTGATGGTCAATCTTAACCAACTGACAAGTAGTGCATTAGGACACAAACTCCAAGATATCCCTCTTCATACCGGGCCACCAATACTAACGGTGCATGTCTTGGTACATCTTGTCCCCGCCTGTATGTACCGTAAACTTTGACCCGTGAGATCCCGCCATCACTGCTCGTCTCAAGTCCCCATCATCAGGAATAATAAGTCTTCCATGGAAGCGTAGTCCACCCTCAAAACCAATCGAGTATGCCTCCGCTCCCTCGGACAATAATCGGTGTATATGGTCTTGACAACCTTTATCTCTTCCTTGGGATTCCACAATTCTTGCTACAATCGTAGGAGTAACGGTCATCATGGATATGAATGCTCTTACCACTGCATCCTCCTGACTGAGCTCTTTCCACTTAGCTTTCCACACATTAGCTATGTCTCCCTCGGGCTTCCTACTCAAGACATCCGCTACTACGTTCGCCTTTCCAGGATGATAATGGATATCAAATTGGTATTCTTTCACGAACTCCAACCAACGACGCTGACGCATATTCAAATCCTTTTGTGAAAATAAATATTGTAGCGATTTATGGTCCGTGAAAAGACTAAACTTTTCCCCCAAGATATAATGCCTCCATATCTTCAAGGAAAAGACAACTGCGGAAAACTTTAAGTCATGCACCGGATAATTCCTTTCATGAGGCTTCAACTTACGAGAAGCGTAAGCAATAGCTTGTCTTTCTTGCTGAAGAACACCTCCTAACCCTTGAAGAGATGCATCGTTGAAGACTAGATATTCCAATCCCGATTTTGGCAATGCAAGGACTGGAGCGGAAGTTAATCTGTCTTTGAGCTCATCAAATGCAGCCTGACATGAACTGTACCAAACAAATCTCACTCCCTTACGGGTTAAATTCGTCAACGGGCTAGCGATTTTAGAAAATCCCTTAATGAACTTACGGTAATAACTCGCCAAGCCCAGAAAACTACCAACCTCGGTAGGTGTCGTGGGATGACCCCACTCTCTCACTGCAATCACCTTGTTAGGATCCACCGATATACCCTGAGATGACACCACATGACCCAGAAATTGAACTTCCTTTAACCAAAAGCCACATTTCTCAAAGTTTGCATACAATTGGTGATCCCTCAATCTCTGCAGGACTAACCGTAAGTGAGTAGCATGGTCAGACTCTGCCTGAGAATAGACTAGAATGTCATCGATGAATATAATAACAAACTGTTCAAGGAAATCTTGAAACACCCTGTTCATAAGATCCATAAATACAGTGGGAGATTTGGTTAGTCCAAAGGGCATAGCCAAGAATTCATAGGATCCATAACGGGTCAAAAATGCAGTCTTGGATACATCTTGCTCCCGTATCCTCAATTGATGATACCCCATCCTCAAATCGATTTTGGAGAAGTAAGACGCTCTCCTAAGTTGGTCAAACAAATCATCAATGCGAGGCAAAGGGTATTTATTTCGGATGGTGACTTTATTCAACTCCCTATAGTCCACACATAACCGAAGAGAACCGTCTCTTTTCTTCACAAACAATACCGGAGCACCCCATGGCGACGTGCTACGCCTAATAAATCCCTGCTCCAATAGCTGCTGAATTTGATCTCTCAACTCCCTCATCTCCACAGGAGCCATTCGATATGGGGATTTAGCAATCGGTCAAGTCCCCGACATTAAATCAATCACAAACTCTACTTCCCGACTTGGAGGCAATCCGGGTATCTCCTGGAAAACATCTTCAAAATCTCTAACAATCGGAAGAGAATTTAGGGGAACCATAACATCCCTAGATGCATCTTCTGCAATACAATATAAATAAGCACTCGTACTCCCTTCCATACAAGGCATAACAACCAAGAACATTTCTTGTCCCGGAACCGTAAAAACTATGCTTTTCCCGAAACAACTTACAATCGCGCGGTATTTCACTAGCCAATCCATACCCAATATTACATCATACCCGACCATGTCAAGGACGAGCAAATTGGACTCAAAGCACAAGTTACCAAGATTAATCCCTATGTTTTTACAAACAAAGAAAATCAAAGATCCATAACCCATAGAGGATTCAACGTTAGTGAAGGTACTTTCAACTGATTTTATCAAACCTGTGGTCTAAGAAAAACTCCTAGAAATAAAGGAGTGTGTAGCACCCGTATCAAATAGTACTCGACCCATATGCCCATGAATGAAAAACTTTCCCTCGATCGCTGGCGGTGCCGGAGGGGCTGGAGGAAGCATAGCTTCCTAAATATGGTAAACCCGTCCATACTGCAGTTGCCCCTGCTGAGGAGCAGCAATCGGATTAGGCGCCTGGGGCGAAAACTGTATATACGGCTATTGTGGAGCCCTAAGAAGATGCCCTCCAACCAACTGAGGACACGACCTTTTATAATGGCCCAACTCCCCACACTGAAAACATTTATTAGTCGCATTCTCCTGATTCCTACCTTGATTGTTTCTGAACTGTCCCGCACCCCGGCCCTGCTGGCCCCTACCTCTATTTCCACCTCTGCCTCCCTGTTGCTGCTGTCCGCCTTAACCCGGCCTGTTATTATTATTTCCACCAGCATTAAACCCACCAAAACGTTATCGCTTAGACAAATCCCCTTGCTGGGGGTCCCTTTCTCTATGCTTGTTCCCCGTGGATTGGGACGAAGAAGATGTCCCCTCTCCGATCCCATTACCTCCCGGTTTAACCACTTGCCCCGTCGCTGCAGCCTTCTTATTGTTTTGCACAAATAATCTATGCTCTTGACAGTGAAGTAGAGCAACATTCATCACGTCCCCAGAGGTTACTAAAGATAGATTCCTAAGTAAATGTTGTTTTATTCGCCAGTGTAAACCTCCCACAAATTTGGAGATCCTCTTCGCTTCGGGAGTTACTTCATCCGGTATAAAGCTTGCTAACTGGGTAATCTCCTCTTCGTACTTGGCAACTGATCTCTCCCCTTGTACTAAATCTTGAAGCTTCCTCTACATATCCCTTTGAACTGCGGGAGGGAAATACTTTCCATCAAACAAAGTCCAAAAATCGGTGATCGACATTGTATCCCTTTGTTCGGGTGTCGTCATCGACTCCCACCAGTGTAAGGCCGGTCCGAAAAGCTTAAAGGTAACGAGAATTTTCTTTTTCACCTCACTACATTCCACCTTTCTAAGATGGCGCTGCATGTCCTTCTTCCACTGGTTCACCCTTATAACGTCCGAACCTCCATCGAATTCTGGGGGTTGTCCCTTTAAGAAAGATTCTCTAACCCGTTCCCACTGAGAAGGTCCTGTAGGAACTAGTGCTTCTTGTCCCCTAGCTTGAGCTTGTGGAATTTATTGTGCCACTGCAGTCATTGCTGCATTAATAACTTGGGCTACAATATTTGCCACATCAACAACACTGATATTCCCCGGTGGCGGCGATGGAGGACCAACCTCATCCTCTACAACCCTATTTTGTCTAGTGGGACGTCCCCTCTTAGGCGGCATCTGAGATAAAGAAGAGATAGCGTTCGAAGATTATCTAAAATAATCTATCTAGCAGAAGATCGCATACATAAGCAACAAAATAATCCCAGCATTAAGCTCTATATCAAAGAACACTACGGTAGAACGTGACATGTCCGCATAGATCCTAAAGACTCTAGAACCTAATGCTCTGATACCATCTGTGACAACCCACTATCCGAAATAAAGGGTGGCCAGCCCTATACCCCGATAAAATAGGAATCATGGATAGATATAATTCTCAACATCACAATAACATAAAGAGTATACGGAATAACCACACAATATTTCAGAAAACGGGTTATCAAATATTTTTGTTTGTAATTTAAAGAAAACATTTTCAACAACCCATAATAGAAAAGAGGGTGGAAACTCTCACAACATATATATATATAAACCAACAATAATAAGGAAAGGACCGAGTGAAAGGTCGGTCAATAGAATTCATACAATATACAATAAGTTTCATGTGTTACATAATACATCCTTTATACAATTACCACCATTTGGGCCACACGCCCGAAGAAAAACTGATCCTATCTAGAAAAAAAAATGGAGGCTTCTACACAAAATATCCCGTGATACCCGCAAAATGTCACGGCTCCTCAAAAGACTCAGGGAAAAGAAGGTCATTACGGGCAACCTTGCGGCGGAACACCTGAACGAATATAGTATATACACACACAACAAGAAAGAAGAACCGGTCAGAGGCCGATTTTATATGATCACCAGATAAATGGCAAGTATGAAAATGATGGACAGGTAAGCATGGATGATAAGAATGATATTCTAGCATGGTAACATCATATAAGGAACTAAGACAGTTAAATGATTATAAAAAGGAAATTCAATTATACAAGGAAATAAAAGTACTTGTAAACCTTTTTATCTTTCATCAATTTCATTTTTATCTACTTCCCATTCCTTATTAAGAATACAATTATTATCATGTGCTCCTTATGGCACTTATCTCAATTGTATGCTCTTTGTGGCATATATTTTGCTCTTCGTGGCATTCATGATCCATCGAGTCCAACTCGATAATAGAATAGTTATAAATATATATATAACAATTCTAAGACCCCCCGTCTAGGTTTCCCCACTGTGCACGCCCCTAAATAACCATCATCTTCCAGGGCCTAACATAAGACAACCTGGGATCCTATCGCAAATGTCCGGAAGCGGCCATATGCCTGCGGGTTAGTCAAGACCACACCCGAAATCTCCTACCCATCGCATAAAAATATAAAACACGCGCTCATATGGCCTAGGACTATATCCACCCTGCATTCATTAGCCAGGGGGCTTCACCTCACGCACGCACTTCCCTTAAGATGGTATTTAGAGAGGTGTGTAACATCCATTTTACTAATTTCCATTACATGATTTAGTAAATAATCATTTACCATCCATTTTACATTTTATCAAATGCATTATGGTTGTGTACTTCACATCATCATAATAACCTCGAAGAATATTTAAACTCCCAAGTTATTTCTCCCAAATGTCCCTGTTTGGACTTTATAATAAGCCATCAAATGAGATCTAGTTCGCATTTACTCCTAAAGTCTCCAAATTAGACCTTAAGATTTCCTAGATTCTTATAACTACACGACATAAGTAATGCCTAAACATTATTTTAAATTCCCCCTTGAATTGAACCCTAGAGGAACCCCTTCGAGTCTTGGGTGTCGATCCAACTCAACTAATACTCTAAAATCCTATGTTTACTTCATTTAAGAAGGCCCCTAAACACTAATCCTACAAAAAGGGTATAAAAATTGAAAAAGAAAATTTTGAAAAGTGCAGGGTTTCCGAATCGATTCTGCCTAGCCGAATCGATTCGGTCAGAAAACCTGAGGTTCTACATAGTTGCCGAATCGATTCGGATGAAAACCGAATCGATTCGGTAAGAAAGTTTGGGTTTCTTTATAACAGTCAAATCGATTCGGACTAATCCGAATCGATTCGGTTCACTAGACCTGGGCAGTGGACCTAAGCGAATCGATTCGCTCAGAGGGCCGAATCGATTCTGGCATGCGATTTTGCTAAGTTTTGGCTATGGAGTCTTTGACTCCAAATATACTCCCAACTCATACCCCTTCCTTCCAAGCTTATTTATTGTCTTCAACAACACATAAATTCTGCTAACTACCATATTAACCATCAACATTCATCCAAACTACTCCTTAATGATTCAAAACCAACAAATACACACCAAAACCCTAAACTAGTTAAACTTTGATCAACACATCATTATCATAACAAATCATTTATCCTAAACCATAAATAGCAAGTAAGAAACTTGCCTTAATTCAGAAATTGCAGATTTTCTTGGTGTAGAAGCAAGAATCCCTCTCAATTCTTCAATATCTTTTCTTTCTCTACTCTTCCTCTTTCTCTCTTTAGGTTTAGAAGTGAAATTAGGGCAATTAGAAGACTTAGCAAGTCTAAGTCATGGCTTAAGACAAAAATCCCACTTAATTAGCCAATAGTGCGATAAAATAATACGCAACTGCATATTTAAGGCATAATCAGTCAAAAATTGCCCAAAACCTCAAAATACAATATGGTACATTATCCGACTATCTTGCACGTTCTGGAATCAACTACGGCCTTCAAAATTTTATTTGGACATTTTATACTTCAATTTAAGTTCCGGTCTCATTATTAAGCCAAATATCAGTTTAATTCATATGATGTTATAAAGCATAACATGGCAATATTCACCCACAGTTACAATATATATGCAAACTCATAGTGAATATTAACTTTTCTCCATTAAATTAGTACTCAATTCATAACCCAACATTTTATATCTAATTACCATACCTAGTAAATAATTATAAAATATGTTCTCATAAGCGAGGGTTATTACAGTCTCCCGGTTTGAGAATACGACGGTAATTTGCGTATTTCTAGACTTAACCAAAACATGGCGTTAGAAGGTGAAACTCGAAACAGCCCCCGAACGGCCCCGTGGGTGGCACCAACACCTCCCACGGGACCAACGTCGCTCGTAGGAACTGACCCCGCAGTCGCGAGTCTCCCGGTTTGAGAATACGACCGTAATTTGCTTATTTCTAGACTTAGGCTTAAAAACATGACGTTAGAGGGTGAAAACTCGAAACATCCCCTGAACGACTCCGTGGGTGGCACCAACACCTCCCACTAACACCTCTCAAAACGACGGTAATTTTCATATTTCTACTTTGTTACTGATAATTTTAACTCATATATGCAATTTTTCAGCTTGATTAAATTTTTTGTGAAATTACTTGGTTACTTATATTTTTTTTATGTATCCTATCATTTGTTGGATTTTTGCACCCGAAACAAACGAAGAAGGTAGTGATCTACAACATGAAGATTGTTTATATGTTGTGGACATTCAGGATTTTGTTTGTTATGCGTTACAACCGTGCGGACTTTTATTGTTTAGTTTTATGGTCGTGCGGGCTTTTATAATTTGATTGTTGAATTTTATGGACGTGCGGGTTTTATAATAAGTAGGTTTTACATTTACAGGTTTTCAAATGTCAAGAAAATAGAGGAAACTCTGTCCAATTTTTTTTTGGTCTGTGAATTATTAAGACGCGTAATATTTTTAAGTTTGTATATATATTTATTTATTACCAATGTTCTCGATTCGCAATTTGTGATTTTTTTTATTGTTCTGCCAATAATAAATATTTGTAACACCTCGTACCTGTCCAACGTTACACGTAGCAACACACGGTATACTCACATGACCCCCAATTTTAGGATTGGACCAAAAAAATACATTTTTTTTTTAAATTATTGTTAAATATGGTCATGGACTTTGTCCATTACCATTTTTATTTTTTTCGTCATGGTAGTGGGTCACGGACTTGGGCCGCAACGATTTTTTTTTATTTTTTTTGTCATGGGTATGGGTCACGACCTAAGTCCGCGACCATCTGCCGTGACCCCTCTCGGCCGTGAGCATTTTTTGGTCACGGACTTGGGCCGCGACCCACGAAAATTGACGAAAATGGTCACGCCCTAAATGGTCACGGCCCAAGTCCGCGACCCACAGCTTTGGTCATGGATTTTTGCCATGACCAATCGCCAGTTTTGGTTTAGTGTGTCATACGTGGGATGTCTTGCAATGAGAAATCCAAACAAGGAAACGCCCCCCGATACACTACTACCCAACACTGCCAGTCGTCGAGATCCATTAGGACCTCAGTCCATAGCATGTACACCATATCCCCATCTATTAACAAAAAAGTGCACTCATCCACTCCCATGTTACAAAAGATAACATATATCACGGCGCTCTTACTATCACTAGTTTCTTTGTATGAATAAATCACGAGCTATATCTCTCCGCTCACATCAGTAAACATCCTTACTCACCACGATCAAAATAACAATACAAACATATACTTATTAATACAATATAAAACACACTATAACATATATACACATATATAGGTTAGACCCTCTTTCAAGTGATACCTAGCAAAAATAAATCATACCTTGGAACTGCGAACCCAAAGTCCTACCATTGTTCAAACCATCTCTAACTAGTCGAAACTCAAAAAATAGTCTACTCTATTCTCATAATTCTCGAAAGCAGTAAACTAACATGTAATTCAACCATACTTTTAGTGTACACACCCTCTCTCTCATAGGTGAAATCAAAGATCCCCCTACCCCACGATAGATAATTACATATATACATAACAAAGCTATTACGACCAACGTACCCACTAAATCTGACTCACTCACGAATTCTAGTGATAATAATCTTCTGTATGATGCCCTCATGTCATTTAAAAATCTACTCCGTAATCATAGGATAATAAAGATAACTTACCTCCAAGTGCTAGATGATTCACCTGCTTGATGGTCTCCTGAACGTAATCCCCATGTTCGAACTGCCCTATGACCTGCTACATTGGTTGTACATTCAGAACCGCATCCCGTGGTTTCTTCTTGCCTCGCTTAGGGAAATATCTCTTCATGTGTCTTGTCTGTCCAAAAATGAAACATTTCTTAGGAAATCCTCCCTATCATTGGTCTTGTCTTTGCTAGCGCCCCCTCCATTCCCTTGGCACTGGCAGCCTTGAGGAATAAAATGTTGCTGCTAATGATGATGGACCTTTTGTCCCTTACTAAACCTAATACTCTCGGATTAATAACCCCCTGACCTAAACCTCTTGGCCTCGTTCCCTTACTGGAGATCCTTCTCCTGTTGTTGTTATGCCCCACGGGAACTGTTTCCATCTACCTTTCTAGTCTATCTAGAACCACTCACTATATTTCTATACTTCATATGTAATCGTTGGTCCCATCAATGAAGTAGATTTGCATTGACAACCTCACGTATATGTCCAACGCCGAATTTCCCAACAAGTGTTGCTAAATCTTCTAGGTAAGTTCGCCTATGAACTTACACATCCTTCTCTCTTCAGTGTTACCTCATATTTTTTGAAATTTGATAATCAAGTAAATTCTTCCTCATATTTTTCCACGGTCCTATCTCCTTGCAACATGTTGAGAAACTCATGTCGCATCTCTGTCCAAATAGAGGATGAAAAATACTTGTGGTCAAACCGCATCCAAAACTTCTCAATGTTCTTCACACCTCTCTCCTCTGCGATGGTCACAGACTCCCACCACTGCAAACATGCACCCACTAGCTTGAATGTCGCCAATAACTGTTTATGAGTATCATCGAACTTTGTCATACGCAGGTGGCGTCACATGTCCTTCTTCCACTGACGGGCCACTACGACATCTGAATTACCCTAAAACTATGGTCCATGACCCTTATGAAATTATTTGAATGGTCCTAGGTGGGCTTAACCTCGAGCCATTGCAGAAAATGTCATGCCATTTCTATCATCCCCGCGTTAACTGCCTATGCCACGATCTCGACCATCTGTGCGATCGTCATTATTACCGACGGTGGATATGGCTGTGCTTATATTGAGCCTATCTCACTTCATCTCTTGCTTCTTCTATAACCCGATGTCTCCTCTTAGGCGGCATCTGAAATGAGATTCTAAATATGTATACATTCACCATAAAATACATAGTAATAGGTAGAAGATCGTAAACATGAATATGCAATGGATAATACAATAATCCTATAATAGGGATCTATCTCAAAGAACGTTAAGGTTAAATGTAGAAAAGTAGCACAAATGGTAAGGAGACTAGAACCTACTGCTCTGATACCATCTGTGACACCTCGCCTAATTAAATACCGGGTGAACAGGCCTTTATCCAATTAGAATAGGAATTTCATCTTGTTCATTCTTAGCATCAATGTAGAAAACATTTTAAAATTTAACAAACCACTTATTTTTTAAAAAGCCAGTGCCAAAATTTTATCTTTTTATCAAACAACAATGACAAGTCAAATAATCACAATAACCAAACCATCCAGGGGGTAAAATAATTTGAACTAAACACCATATAAATAAATTGAAATAAAATGGTACCGAATAAACTATCGGTTCTCAAAATATAAATCCAATTAAACATCTAGTGAAATCAAACTAAGTCCACAAATATAAAGTCTGATAAACTAGATAAAATAATTAGCTGGAGGGGATACATGCCCAAATGAAATAATAGAACTACACCCTACTCTAGAAATGAAGTAACCGAAGTGACTAAGTCCAAATCCTTCAAGCATCCACACGTGCTGCAGCTACGCATCCCTGGAACAAATCATCAAGCTTGGCATCCCTGCGGATGGAAACCTAAGAGGTTTTGATAATATTTTGAAAGTAGTGGTAAAATCCCAAGTAAAACCATTTGAAAATATTTAGCAAGTATTTAAATTTCATTTTAAATCAACAGTTGTTACATACATATGTTAGGTTGTGTACTCTCCCTTGAGTTCCTCACCTTTCATCTATTGTGCGCACTTAAAGTCTTCTACTAAGCCAACCTAGTCAATCTACCCAATCTAACTAGGTTTCAAGCCTCCAACTAACTATAAACCAGTCTATCTCTCCCGCATAGACCATACTAAACACTATAGTATACCCTTAATTATTATTAGGACTTTTGTTAAGTTTGTCATTAACTTACCCCGTACCACCCATAAAATACGTTACAGAACAACTAATAATTAACATTTTTCTTATGTTATTATGCTTACCCTCATGTCAAGTTCTCACACTTACTTTATTTTTAGATATCCAGTATATATTGTTTCTAATATTTACACTTAAGTAGATTAAGCTTTGTCTTAGATATACACTATCTAGTTTTGCTACTATCACACATAAGTAGAATAAATATTATTTTTATATACACCATCTAGTCTCACTACTATCACACATAAGTAGATTAACCATTTTTTATATATACACTATCTAGTCTCCTTACTATCACACATAAGTAAGATCAAACGTTCATGAGTATATATATATATATATATATATATATATAATACCGCATCTCCCAAACTAGTCATAACGATGCGCACTCGTGTACTCTGCTATCAAGTCTAGTTACCTCACGTACCTAATCATGGACTGTTGATTCAGAATGTTTCCTCGAATCATAAGTAAAAAACACACATATTGGAGGTGAGCATAGAACTAAGTCTTTGGGGCTGTGCACATACCTAGCTTACCCAAATGACTTGTCTGTATCCTTATTTCTCTCACATAGTTATCGACAATCATCACTATGTTCTGGGATACAAATAGAGACCTCACTGGAATCGTCAAGTTGGGATCATCCACTACACGGGACCTCTGTGATAACAAGAAGCATATTTATGTTCATATACACAAAAGCAAATAATAAGTATACACACAACCTAATCCATACGTATATTGAATATAGGCACACTCACAAACTATGAAAATAAATTCGTATTAGGTATACACTCAACCTATAATTATAACTTGTATGTAGGATTTATCTCTCGAATATACACCGTACAATTCATTCACATTTATACTTCTTAATGATATTTATCCGACCATTATTCTCTACTCGAAGGTACCCTAATTACCTCTTATATTAATCCAGTAGTTATTGCACCCACACCTTACTGGTTATACATTATGTAATGGACCACACTTCTCGAAGCCCAAATTCCAAATTCTTGATTTGTAACTCACTCAATTTACTATTGTCGGTTTAAAGTTCCAATCATACAAACATTCAGATCTAATCAAGTATTGAACATACACCCGCTGACCTCCTCTAAGTCTTTAATTAATTATAGGATTAACCCCAAAGTTCCTCATAATTCATCCCAAGAGGAAATAACATCAAAAGGAAAGACTAGCCAATTCTGGGCAGCCGAATCGATTCGTCCAGGAGGCCAAATCGATTCGAAATGTAGCAAGTATCTTCTTCTTGAACATTTTTGCAATTTTCTTCATTTTTACGCCCATAAACCTTCATGCAAATGTCCTAAATCTAAACCAAACTTAACCAAACTTCATATAGGAACCTTCTAATAGTTCCTAACGAATTATGTCATTAAATCCATAACAAAAAATGGATCATACAAGATTTAATCTTCACAAATCATAAAAATCCTAGTTTCTCATGTTCTTCACATCTTTTAGTAAGGAAATCGAATTTATTTATTTTAAATCATTCCAAACCCTCTAATTTTGTGTCACCAACATAAATAAATATAACTACATGCAATCCTACTTAAATTCATAGATTATACCCACACAGAATTCATATTAAATCTTCTAAAAACATGTAAATCAAACCCTTTTCTATATGGGTATTATGACATGATTAATATAAACACAAGATAAACACTTGCCTTGGTTTATGTGATTTGATTTCGTACTTTGGTGCTGGGTTTCATTGTCTTCACTTCTAACCCTCCCTCTAAGGTTGTTTGTGGTGCAAGAATCACTTGAATCTCTTAAGAATCGCTCCTTAAAGTTCAAGAACGGCCTCTCCTTCTTCTCTAATGTCCTCTCTTGGTATTCTAACCTCTAATACCTAGAATCTCCTATTTATGTGATGATAAAGATTTTGGAAATTCGTAGGTCTCTTTAACCTATATTACCAAATAACTAAATTGCCCTCATACGGTACCGGTTTGGCTTAAAATCGCCCCAAGACCCAAACTATACACCTTAGTATACTATTCTGACTATTTCAACCATTTTGGAATCAACCGTGACCTCTCAATCATCATCCAAGTCACTTTATATAATCATCTTATTTTCACCTGAAAATATGGCACACGTGAAATTAAAATAGACCGAATTAATTTAAACTCTAAATCACCAAATTAATATTTTTTTCCAAATTAAATAGATCCCAAATCACCAATTTAAATAAATGCTAAATCACCAATTTAATTAACCCCTATAATCCCAAATCACCGAAACTCTGCCGAAATGACGGGTCGACATGACACCCAAATTCTCATGCGATTTCGTCTTTTTTAAATGAGGCAGTGTCTATGAGCCTAGCAACAAGTCCAACCATGTTTTTACATATTTTTCAAACTTAATTTTCCTAGGCTAGGGTCCCGTTTGTCATTTAATTTTACATTTAGGTAAACCTAATACAAGTGGGAACATAATAATAATAATAATAATAATAATAATAATAATAATAATAATAATAATAATAATAATAATAATAATAATAATAATAATAATAATAATAATAATAATAATAATCTTGTTCACACCTTTTTTCTTGCCTTTTCTCTTTCTTTACCAAAAGTGTCAAAAATATTTTTCCCTCTTTCATCAAAAATACCAAAAGCATTTTTCCTTTTTTATACCAAAAATAATTTTCCTACCTTTTATCCAAAAACATTTTGTCCTCATCTTTTCAAAAAAAGTTAAAAATATTTTCCTTCCTTTTAAAAAATAACAGTTTTCCCCTTTCTCTTTCAAAAATAGATTCAGATTTTTCTCCTTCTCGGGTCAATCGTATACCCGACCCTTGACCTGGCTCCCTATTGGCTTCGATCTTCTGTCGAATCGCCTTGAGACCCTGTCAGTTCCCTCGCTGCTTCCTTTGAGTTTGGAATTCATATTTATCCAATTTCGATGGAGAACTCAGATCAAGTACTAAATGCGCTTCCGAATTTGATGACGGTCCTAGACCAACTCACTGTCAAGATTGATAACCTTCAAAGTAAGGTTCATGACATGCAATGAAACTGTGCCCTTTTTCCTAAAGAGCCTAAGGTTCTCTTCCCTCATGATATGGGTCCACCCACACCTGAGCCTATTTTGATCCCCAAGGAGTATTAGCATGCTCCACGTGCCCCTCTTTCTAATGGGCTAACATAGCTTAGTTCCATATGTTGAATCTTAACCAACGAGGGTCTAACCTACCCGTGACCGTTGATATGAAAGAAGAAGAGTTGAACAAGGTTAGGGAAGACCTCAAGATGTTGACCAAGAAGTTTGACCAAGTTTGAATCTTCGAGAACTACATGGACCACACCCATATATCTCCCTATCCTAAAGAAATACTGTTGGAAAAGTTCAAGATGCCTATCATCGAGAAGTTCGGGGGTAATTGACCCCCAATTATTCATATCTGAAGTTACCATCGAGACATGAATCTTCTAGGGGCCTCCAATAAAATGATGGCCCAAAATATCCAACACACATTGAAGGACAATGATCTCCGTTGGTTCTTATCTCTCGAGGAGTCAAGGACCCGTAATTGGCTGGATATTGCTCGAGAATTCATGTCATAATACAAGTATAAGGAAAAGTTGGAGGTTACCCGCCATGATTTATAATTTCTTAAAAAGAACCCTAGGCAATCTTTCAGTAGATACATAGGTAGGTGGAAAGATAAAGCAACCACCATGACCAATCATCCTTTCGAAGAGGAGTAAGTCCGTATTGTGAATAAAAACTTCTTACCTCATGCCTGAGAAATGATGGGAGGGTCGTAATATTTCCATTTACGAGCCCTATGAAAAGTAGTGGTCGAGATTAAAGAAAGTCTTGCAAAGACAAAGCTTGAGCCGAAACAAGTATTAGGATAGTTCAATCCCAAAAAGTATGAAAATCTTTACAATACCGTAGTTTCAACCATCAATAACATCTCTTAGCCTGCCACTTGATGGGAACCAAAAATCCTCCCTAACCCAATAAAAAATGAATACACCTAGCTTCATGTTCCCCTTTCTAAAGTTTACCAACCCTTTTAAGCAGAATTCGTATTAATCCATTGGACTATTGTTCATTACCAAACCCACTTCCCAAAATTTTTAAACCAGATGCCCATTGTGACTTTCACCAAAGTGTCGTCCATACCACTGATCAATATTTTCAACTCTAAAATGTAATCTAAGGTCTGATTGACCGGGGTATCATTATCCCACCATCCAATCCTAAGCCAAACACTACTCACAATCCACTCACGAATCAAACAAATACCATCTTCCTAGAAGAAGACTAATATTTTGATCCATTTACCCAAATCGTACTCGGTAAATAACCCATCATACCCATATATTCCCCTAACTCCCTCTAAGTTTTCCTATATTTTCTCCTATATCCTACATGTTTTATTGACCATGCTCTGTCACTCCTTATAAGAGCTTGCATTGCTATTCCTACCCACACCGAAGGAAAATATATGGAATTATCAACAGTAATGAACCAACATTTAGAGTTCGAGATGAAATTGCCCACAACAATGACCATTGACTACCATAGATTCAGTACATTATTCTTGGAAGGTTAAAAATGGGCTCGAGATCCCGATAATTGGGTGGTACCTACTGATAAAGTTAGTTTAGATGGTATCATCCAAATCATGGCAGACTCATTCTGACAAACCAGTGAAATTTGCAGTTTTTTCAAGCTACTTAATACTTTAAAACTACAATGGCACCTGGTCCCTTCACTTCTACATCTCCCCATTAAAAGGGAGAATCTATACGAAGAGCCTATTAAGGTTGTAGAGTGTATTGACTTCTCCTGGAAAGATGATGCCATTTACACTGGATGGGGGAATGAATTCGATAATTTAGATGAAGATCAAAGCCAATAAAATACTATCCCAATAGTCAGCATAAGTTGAATGATATCGTTTAAAGAGCTGTTAGGAAAAATCAATAAGGTGGATGAATAACTCGAGATAGATGAGGAAACGATATTTCTATTTTTCCCTTCTTCTGTGAACCATATGACTAGATCAGGGAGGCATTACCAAGTTCCAAAGATGAAGTCATCACCGATTGATAATGGAAAATGTGTTGAGAATCTTCATATGCTTAAAATTACACTCGAGGAGAGTAAGATCCTCAATTAATTGAGGTAGACCCGAGATAACATCACTATATGGGGACTCTTTATGTCTTTCCAGATGCATCAAAATGCCATAATCAAACTACTCACTAGTCCTACCATCCCTCCTTCCATCACGCCAAAAGAAGCAGTAAATGTGGTCAAGTCTTTAACCTCCACTAGAATGATCTCCTTCTCCTAAGAAAAAAATCCCTAATATTGGACCAAATCACAACTATGCTCTCAATAACTCTGTCGAATTCACGAACAATATCATCCGACGTTTTCTTGTCGATAATGGATCAGCTCTTAATGCTTGCCCGTTGAGAACCCTCAATTACTCAGGGCTGAAAGTGAGTAACCTTGCTTCAACCTCTGTCGCGGTGCACACTTATGATAATACTCGTCGGTAAGTGATGGGATCCATAAATCTTATAATAGAGGTTATCCTTATAAATCCCATTATTAACTTACAAGTCATTGATATCCCGACTTGTTTTAATTTATTTCTAGGAAAACTATGGCTCCATAGTATCAAGGATATGTCTTCTTCCCTACATTAGAAACTGAAGTTCTTCACCAATGGGAAGGTCCTCATCATCTTGGGTGATGACAATAACGCATAGAATGCAATTACCAACAATCCAATATTAGAGATATAATATGGGGCAAATGATATACTTTTGTCATATTTTCGAGTCGAATAGCTTCCGCTTTCGATCCCAGTAAGGATAGATTTCAAAGGCAGAGTTTGTGCAAAACATAGCCCGCATGGAAATTTTAACATGATACAGATGTTCAAAAATGCGCACTCTATTCTCGGACTGCAGCTGGGATGATGATAATAGGGAATATTAGAACCCATAGTGCTGAAGAAGGCATTTCCTCTTTATGGCCTCAATTACTGTCCATCGATAGAAGAACTCAGAATGCTCAGCCAACCTCGACTGAAGAAAAGGCTTAAAAATACCAAGAATATCTCAGGGGATTCCTTAAATGGAAGATCAATCAAAGAGGTCGAAGATTTACCCTTTTGCTGTTTTCCCGAACCGTGGTATGATCACGTGGATAAGAAGATGAATCCAGGAATGGATATTTACTTCCAAGATAGATTCTCATGGATCGAAAGTTCCCAACATCATATGTAACTACTTATTAAGAAGACTATAACTACTACCGAAGATCCTGAGGGAAGTGACTCCGAGGATTCATTCAACTTACATACAATGGGGATGACACACTTCATGATCCACTGAAGGGCTACATTATCGGATCTATCACGCTTATTTAAAGCTGTTAATGAAACTTTCCTCAACTGGAATGTTGTGCCAGTTCCACCTGCTAAAATATAGTCCAACTCTGATATTTACAATATTTCCTCTTCTTTTGTTGTTCGTACTTATTCTAATGTAATCAATACCTCCTTTGATGAGGTTCTCAATGTTATTTTTCCTAATAATGAAATAAATGAAAATTTTGAGTATCTTGTTCTACCTTACATTAATTGTCTTGATTCTAATCAAACACTTGATGATGATGATTTTGCAAATAAATAATTCTTAAATGATCTAAATATGGTCACAACATAACCACGTTTAAGTTAACGAAGATGAAATTGTTGTTAATAATATAGGTTTTAGTAGCCAAATGCATGAGATTAGGATAAGGTCTACCATTGACAAGCATGAGCACTCACAACTTAAAGAATTATTAAAGGAATTTTTGGATATCTTCGCATGGTCCTACGATGACATTCCCAAGATTGATCTCGAGTTACCTCAGCATGAGATTCTAACTCTCACATAATGAAAACTAGTCAAATAGAAACTATAAAATCTCCACATCGAATAGTCGCTCAAGGTTAAGGAAGAAGTGGCCAAAACGTTAAATGTAGGATTCATTTATGTGATAGAATATCGTCCATGGATAGATAACATCGTACCCGTGTCAAAATATGGAGTGAAGGTTCGCATGTGAGTCTACTAGCGAGATTTGAACAAGGTATCTACGAAGGATGATTACCTGCTACCCAATGTCGACTTGATTGTGGACAATACGTCCAGCCACACTCTTAAGTCATTCATTGATGGGTTTGATGGATATAACCAGATAAAAATACACCCATATCATCAAGAGAAAATCGCATTCAGAACCCTTTGGAGAAGCTTCTGTTACCCCTCATGCCATTTGGTCTAAAAAATAAAGGGGCTACCTACTATAGGGCTGCCACAATCGTATTGCATGATCTAATGTACAAAAAAGTTAAGGTCTATGTGGATGATATGATTATCAAGTCTAAGACTAGCAAAGGCCATATTCCCACTCTCTAGAAGTTCTTTGAGCGACTATAATAATACCAGATGAGATTTAACCCACAGAATTATGTTTTTGGAATTACCAAAGAAAGATCTTGGTCTTCATGGTTAAAGAGAAAGGGATAGAAGCTGATCTAGCCAAACTAAAAGCTATACTCAAAATGCCACCATCCCGAATAGAGAATGAAGTCCAGGCATTCCTTATAAAATTACAATAAATCATCCAGTTGATTTCTATCTGTGAAACCATCGTCAAACTCCTCTAAAAGGATTCAAACAGTTTAGAACAAATCTTAATAAGAAGCCTTTGATTGAATCAATCATTACCTAACCCGACCTCCGGTACTCATGCCATCATAACCTGGTTTACCCCTACACCCATACCTGATCGTAAGAGACACTACAGGTGGGCCTTTGTTGACCCAATACCTTAAAGAGTCACATAAAAGGGAGAGACATCTATTACACTAGTCGAAAATTGGTCGGGTATGAAGTTAACTACAATGATTTGGAAAAAGCTTGTATTGCCCTTATCTGGGTTACCTAAATATTATATCACTACATGATCACTTTCCCCATCAGACTTGTATCCCAAATGGATCCCATCAAATACTTGCTCGAGAAACCTACCTTGTCTAGTAGAATGGCCCGATGGTCGATGTTACTAGCCAAATTTGATATTATGTATGTCACACAGAAAGCCATAAAAGGAAGAGCCATGTCTGACTATCTTATTGACTACCATATGGAAGAAACTGATGTTTGGATTTCCAAATTCCCAAATGAAAATATCCTTTGTACCTCCAAAGAAGACCTCCATTGGAAAATTTTCTTTGACGGCACAACCAACAAGAAAGGTTATGGATTTGGGATACTCTTAATCATCCCTTATGATTCTCACACTCTCTTTACCATTAAGTAAGATTTTCCCTGCCCCAACAACATGACCGAATATGAGGCATGCACGATAGGCCTTAAAGTTTCTCTCAAGAAAGTAATTAGATACCTAGATGTCTATGGGGATTCAACCCTTATCCTCGATCAAGTACTCAGAAGATGGAAAGTCAAGAAAGATAAAATCTTACCCTTCCATGCCCACTTAGAAGAGTTGGCCTCCCAATTCCAAGATATCACCTTCCACTACCTGTCGCGAGTAAAGAACAACTTAGCCAAGGCCCTTACCTAGACAATGCCCTTGCTACCTTAGCCTCCCTGGTTGACGTACCCGAAGGAATAACGATGTCCCCCTTCCTAGTCCAAAATCAAGATAAATCTATCCGCTACTATCATATTGAGCTCATCATAGAATAACATCATGATATAATCGATTACTGGTACAACGATATTTAGTGCCTCCTCAAGCATGGTAAGTATCCCCAAGATTCCGATAAGAAAGATCGAGAAACCCTCCGCAAAATGTTTGTCCATTATATTATCTACGATAAATCCTTATTCAAGAGAAAATTTGATGGAACCCATTTATACTACATCACAGGGGCTGACATTGAAGAGTGGACCCCACATGAATGTCCATATGTTTGCCAAGAAAATAATCCGACAGGGTTACAACTAGACTACCATGGTTCAGGATTGCACTGCCTATGTTTGGATATGCCTTAAATGCCAATAATTTTCCAATCTCCCAAACTTTCCTCCAGGGTAATTGTACAACATGACTTCTCCATGGTCGTTTTCCAAATAGGGCATTGGCATCATAGGGAAAGTTACACCAAAGCCCTCCAATGGGCATGAATTCATCCTAGTTGCCATTTATTACTTCACTAAATGGGTCAAAGTCGAATCATACGTAGTGATAAATGCCAAGAAGGTGGACAAGTTCATTCGAAAAAATATTGACAGGTTGCATTTTGAGTTAGAAGTCACAGAAGTGGTGGACGAGTATGGGATTCAAAGACACAAATCTTCTCCCTATCGACCTCAAACCAACAGTGCAGTCGAAGCCGCTAATAATAACTTCAAAGCCATCATTAGCAAGATGATTGAGAGTTATTGAGATTGGTTCGACCAGATCCTTTATGCCCTCTTAGTCTACCACACTTCAATTCGAACGTCTACTAGGGCTACCCCTTACTCTCTAGTATACGGCATGGAAAAATTCTAACCCGTCAAGCGGGAAATTCCTTCGTTACACATAATGCTTGAAAGAGAAGTCATTAAGGAAGACTGTCATCAAAGATGTCTTGACTATTTGTCATTCTTGGAGGAAAGTATACTGAAATATCTATACCATACACAAGGATACCATCGTCGAATATCATGTTCATTCAACAACACAGTCAAGTATCGTGGTGTCTGAGAAGGGGACTTAGCCCTTAAAGAAATAGTAGATCCTATTTGGGACCCCAGAGCAAAATTCAAGCCCACTTGGAGAGGCCCCTATATTGTAAAGAATATCATATATAGTGGTGCCTTTATGCTCACCGACCTCAACGGAGAAGAGATGGTTCGTCCAATCAACCTGGAGCGTCTCAAGAAATTTTACCCTAGTCTGAAATCTTGGTGCTCTACGCTTCTTCTCATGTGCCTTCTATTCTAAAAAAATCTTCATTCCCTATACTTAGAACAACGTGGGTCCTGATCCTCTAAAAGTATTTTTACTTTTAAAATGAAACTTGTAAAATTTTTAAAACCCCTAGAGGTAAGTAGGTAGCTCATACGCTTTACATGAGAACGATCCCCTTATTTTTTCTTAGAATTCTATTCTTTTTTTTATCTACGGGAATGACAATTCATTTTATCATTTACATGAGCATAAGGATTATGTATACCTTAGCGATTAGTATGGATAATTCAAATGGAAAACTCATCAAGAGGCAAAAAAATATAATCAAAATTTTCTTTATTCCATAAACAAAAAATGTCATTACAAGTACATTGGCATGGGTAGTAAAATAACTTACCTTGACAACCTAACATTATTTTTCCTAAACAAGCCAAAATACTCCTAAAAATAACCTTCCTGAAGTTATTCCTACCAGAAAACAGCCAGAATCGTAACCAAACCATTACAAAAGCTTAATAAATAAATTCCTCAAGGATCCTACCCGCAGCTACCAGCAGAACCGACCCCATCATCATCTACATCCTGGGCACCCCAATCCTCCCCTGCTCGAATAGAATGTCGTAGGAACTTCGTGGAATGATAAATCCCGACCATCCTAGGGAAAACAACAGTACCTCCCTTCATAGTATTAAATATGGGGAACCACCTCTGCTCAGTCTCCACAACTAGCATTGTGGAAACTACCCTCCTCCACAACCACTTCATGTAATTACTAAAAACATGCCAGACTCTGCCGACATATTAGGAAGGATAGATAAATTGTCGACGATTCTCCCATATAGAATCCAACCGCATGTGCAGACACTTTATCAAATCCCCTATAGGAAAAGAAGTCTTGTATCTGAGGTGGCATAATTCGCTCGCAACCAAATTGACACAAGAGCCTCCAGGGAAAGTAAAAAGAGGTTCGTCATAGGCCATCCAACTGAACATACTGGTATTCCCCCAATTCTAGAATGGGTTGCAAGTCTCCTTACCATGGCACTGACCAATGCAAACCTTGATCCCGTGCTCTACAAACCATTTCTCCCAGCTCTCGACATCAAGGGCCACGCTGATAATGTAGGGAGTAAAGAAGTTTGGCATGACTTCCAAGGAATATTTAGGAGGGACCGCCATACGGAATTTCTCTGGCAACCACATGAACAGCATAACGGGGTTACCCCTCAGAAATTCAGAATGGCCTTCCCACCAAGCGTCTAGGCCATTCAGAGTCTCCGCAGTATCACCCCCACAGGGTTGCGATAGTACGACATCCATAAATTGATGGTTACAATTTATGGGTCCAATAATAGTTTCCCAGTCACCAATAATATTTTTGAAGTGAAGCCAAGAACGATGACTCCGGTATAACCCGCATCACCAACATCCGGCAGATGCACAAAATATAGCATAGTCAGGAGAGAGATCATTCCTCCCATAACCAATAACTGAGCTGCTGAGGGTGTGATATGGATAAATCCTTCTAATAGATCCCAAGGAGATTGAGAAAATTTAGGCATGGATGCTATAATATCGAGATTTATCTCCAACATGGCATAGAACTCCTCGTAAGTTGGACCGACTTCGTCCAAGCCAAAGTGAAACACATGGTCCTCAGGGTACCAGAATTTTATTGCCACCATCACCATATTCCATTCAATAGGCCGATTGCTTCATAAGGAAACCCAACACAAGTTGAAAGCATCATATTCTACATTATATAAGCAAATAGTGTCTAAGTTCTAGATGTAAGAAGCAAATTCAACACTTTCGGGGATATCCATATTACAAAATAATGAGACAAGAAGCAAGAAGTACGCAAAAGAAAGGAAATATGGATGGGTGAAGAAGATACTCCACCATTACCCATTTTTATACTTGGAAAACTTAGCCAAAGACACATGTCCTGCAAATTCTAGAGGAAAACCTGCCCCACAAAGGACTAAGTCACTGAAGAAAGTGCAATGAAAGCCTTAGATTGATTTGACTGGACTGACATGTCGATAGGCGGGACAAGGGGTAAGCCGATCGGCAACCCCCTATTTTTGGAAAGTTCCCTTTTTTCTTTTTTGTAAAAATCAAAAAACTAAATAAAAATAATTTTTATCTTAAGGAATTCAATATTTCCTTCTCCCTATATTTTTTCTTATCATAAATTTTATCTCAAATAATTTTAAATCCTTTTTACGATCTTAACAACAAAGTAAAAAGCGCATACACATTATGTCCCAAAAGTAAATATTAATAAAATCCTATTTTATTGCATATAAATTCCTTTATTACATTTTTCTTGTAGGAAAGGAAAGACATAAAAACAACAGGACTCAGACCGAACCACCATATACTCTTTCTCTCTCTCACCTTCACTTAACTTCTCTCTCTCTTCTCTCTCTCTCTCTCTCTCTCTCTCTCTCTCTAAGACCTTCCGTTCCTGCAGTGTATGCACGTTCCCCAACGATGAGATGAAGAGCCTCCACTCCATGAACTGGACCCTTCCCCAAATGAGGCAGACATCACCAAACAAGAAGGAACCGATATCGACACTAAAATATGAGCAGTCGCAGAAGCCACCGAATCACGAACGTCTCTCAGCCAGGTGATCGGAACCCCAATGTGCTGTAAGAAAAAAAATGAAAAGAACAATTCAATTAGTCTAAGGAAAAAAAAATTAAAAACTCAAAAGTCAAATAAATGAAAGGTACACCGTCAGGTACAAGACGTCCTCTATCATCTCTAGCTCCTACGGGTCCATCGTATTGGGATGATGCATCATATGCACCAACCCTCAATCAGACCGTTTGATATTATAGGAAGGAGGATCCAATCACATAAATGGAACCTCTGATGTTGTCGCTGTTGCCGATATCGACACATCATCCCCACTGTGAGCAGACCACACTAGCCAACTTGTTCCCTTTCCAAAGCCTGCGGGGGGGGGGGGGGGGGGGAGAGTCATAACGTTATATATGCTAGGTGGAATCATCAAACTCGACATGAAATATAAGTAATCGTAAGTCACCAACGTGTTGGTATACGAATAACAAGGCTCACCGACCATCACCACCACCCTCGCCTCCTCTGACATCTCCCTCTCCCTCTTCATATATATCGGGGGGCTCGCATGTGGCACCATCACCTCGTACTCCACCACCCGTCAGACTACTCTTTCCCCTATATACCAGGAGTAGTTGAACTCATGCACTAGTAGACGACACAGCTGCGCGGTTCCCCCGATCACCCCCGTGTGCTAGATGGCCGTCCCCCAGGGATAGAAGGTCACGTACAAGATCCCCAACGGAAAATCAATATGTGAAAAGATCATCAAGGAAAAATGGTTTCAATGGGAAAGAATATTTTCCCGATTGCTCGTCGAGACATTCAAGACCTAACGCATCGCCCTTAAAGATAGGGACCACATAGACTGCCGATTAGACTTTTTCCACCTATACATACGATAGAAGCCCCCAACAGACTCGTCCTTCAAAGCTATAAATTGGGCATGAAGCCTGATCACTTCATAAAACCACTTCTGTAAAGGACAAAGGGTCATCAATCAAAAGAATAAAATACATAAAGGAAAAATACAAAATGCATAAAGGAAAATTTAAAATGCATAAAGGAAAATGCAAAACATAAAGAAAACCTCCAAAAGATCTGTGGCACCTATAAAGGTCTGCAGGAAGCACCGATTGAATGCGTCCAGAAAATAATAAAGGGTCACGAAAGTCAGGCTCTCCAAGTTAAAAAGAGGGATATTCGAAAATACCCTCAAATGAGGCAAAAACCACAAGTGCATAATGTCTCTACTCATCGCCACCAAAAACCCTCTGAATAATAGAAGAATAAACAAATGGTCCATCTGCCACACCTGCAGCCCGTTAGTCTCGTCGACCTGTCAAATAAATAACACCTCCTTCAAAAGAGACAAGTGTATGGAGTCCCCATAGGCTATCCTCTCCATATCACCCAACATCTCCTCCACCATTGCCAGCATCACCCACAAAGTCTAGTCTAACACTATCTGGGCCCCTTTACAATCCAACCCTAGCAACTACTGCACATCGATGGGAGTCACCCTCATCTCCCCAAAGATAAAATACATGGTGTGGGTGGGGTCCTTCCACCTCTCCCCCAAAGAGTAAAGGACAATCGTCGAACGAGGCGTCTCGTCTAGTGCATATGATAATCTACTAAAATCGGTTGATGACACCACCCAACACACTACCACCAAAAGGTTCTCCCAGACATCCTTGAGCCCCGTCGTCCCTAGAGAATGCATGTTCGACTTAGAGTTATCAGTCTCTTAAAACCAAAAGGAAAAACCCTTATCGAAATTCATAAGAAAAGAATAGAAAGTTCATCAACACTTACACAACCCTTAGTCTGCTCATCCGCAACTAGCTCGGACGAGTCGAAAGAATTCTCACTACCCAGCACTAGGGGTACCCTGGCTCACCACTACAAATGCGCCTAATCATAACTATTTAACCACGCCATGTGGACCATACTGCTTGAAAAATTAGCCATTTCTTGGCTTTGGTACTCTAGAACAGTTTGCAAAAAGAAAAATCTGAAGAGAGAAAATCTGGAAGCTATGAAAAATGAGGAAATCTCGCCCCATTTTATAGGAGGCAAAGGGGCATACTGATATAAATTGTCCCTTCACCTACCCGAGGAAGCCCAAAAGACCATGCAACATCCATTTGGCACCTCTTACACCCTTCTGGTCAGTACCTCCCTGAAATTTATTCAAATTTTTTTAAAATAATGTCAAAAAATTCCTAAAATTACCAAATGAATTTTAGAACCTTTTTCACCAAGATAAACATTTTTTTACCACACTCGTTTCCCTAGCAGAACACTAATTCTGAAAATCAATTGGATATCTCCCCAATGACGTCTCCAAAGTACACCATATAAATCAAAAAATTCCCCAACAAGAATACATTCAATCCTCGGATTAATACCTTTTCGCCAGTGGAGTAAGAAAATTGTGACTTAAACCCTCAAAATTGGCTTCGACACGCATAATTGGTCATCTATACTTAAAGCCCTCAGAATTGGCTTCGACTCGTAGAATTGTCCATCCCTATTTAAGGTCATTAGAATTGACCTTGGCCCACAGAATTGGTCGCCTCGACTTAAGGTCCTCAAAATTGACCTCGACCCTTAGAATTGGTAGATCCCCACTTAGGTGATCAGAATTGATCTCGGTCTGCAGAATTGATTGCTCCTACTTAAGGTCCTCAAAATTGACCTCGACCCTCAGAATTGGTTGCATCAATTTAAACCCTCCGAATTGGCTTTGACCCCTTGAATCGATCACCTCTACTTAGACACTCATAATTAACCTCGTACCTCATAATTGTTCGCTGCCCCCTTAATTCCTCAATATTGGCTATGACCTATAGAATTGGTCACCTCTACTTAAGGCCCTCAGAATTGAACTCGACCCTCAAAATCGGTCGCTCTCATCTCAGCCCTCAGAATTGGCTTCGACCCACAGAATTGGTCGCTCCCATATTAAGCCCTATCTCCTTACCCTAGGTCATGAGAATTGACCTCGACCCATAAAACTAACCATTTTAGGTCCTCAGAATTAATCTAGGCCCTTAGAATTGGCTTCGACCCTCAGAATTGGTCGCTCCCATCTTAAGCCCTCAAAATTGGCTCCGACCTGCATAATTTGTCTCTCCCTACCCTAGGTCCGTCCCCATAATTTCCTTAGGTACTTAGAATTGGTCTCGACCCTTTGAATCAGTGATTCTCGTCCATTAGGTCCGCAGAATAGACCTATTTCCTAAACATCATGTGGTGTCTATTCGACGAATTTCACTTATTCCAAGCTCACCCATCAAAGGTCTCTATAGACAGCACATTATAGGACTCCATAATTATCTCCTCAGTCCTCTAGCACCTACCCATTTCACACAAAACCCCATGTCATACTCTGAGTACTGATCTAAAGGTCATCAGGCGCTCTAAGGCCCGTTTGACTCCGGTCAACTTCATTGTCATAGAAAAAGATATTTTAATATTCTAAGGGAACTAAAACCCCTTTCCAACTGTCTATCCTATGCAAAAAACGGCATAACAGTTCAGACGAACAGTTCATTTTCCCCAAAAAATTATTTCGAACACCACCAGGAACTTTAAGGCTCCGTTTGACCAAGGTCAACTCTCCAGCTCAAATGAGATAGAATGAATCTTCAAAGGGTACTGAATACCATTTCCAATAGTCTATCCTCTATATAAATCAACCTTACAGTATGGATGAAGGACCCATTTTACTCCAAAAGGTAATCGGACGCTTTCAGGCCCTGATTGACCAAAGCCAACTTTTCGAATTGAGCAAATCTCTTTGGATTGTGGAAGTACCTCTCGCATAAACTTTCCAACAGTATGCCCCATGAATGATTATGACTTATCATTTGGACGAACGATTCATTTTAGCCCGACAATCCCCCATCCAAACGACCGACGGGTGATAATAAGCCACGTTTGACCCAAAGTTAACTCCCGAACCCAGGATCATCCCAAAGGACTCTTAAAGGTCTCTGAATGAAATTTCTAATGATATGCTCCATGCACGATTTGGATCAGCGAATTGCATTTTTTTATCATTTTTCCTGAAAAATTTGCACAAGATTGCAAATTGGCACGTCCATTTCCCGACCTATCGACAATGTGCGTAGGGTTACCAGCCGATTGGCAAGGCTAGGGCTATATCGATCGTCACCCCCCTTAACCTATTAATAAATGGCATGACCTCACTCCCGATATACCTCAGATCCATCAGCATCACTGATCTCAACAACATTATCTTGTAATTAACAAAGTTCCCTTAAGTAAAATTCTTTTCCATCTTATATTCCTATCCTTTTCATACCCAATTTGGAAAAATCTCATTCTCTTTCATTAAATATTAATCTCAACATTCAAGGGAGTTCATTAAGGAGCAATATCAAGCTTCAATTCTTTAAAGAAGGTCCAAAATACTTCTCTCTCTTTAAAATTCTTATTTTTACAATAATTATATTAAATTCATAATCTAGCTTTTACTTTAGTTCAAACACTTTTTTATTAGTTATATTGCACATACTTTATTTTCTATAAGAAATCCAAAAAAAACAAAAGGAGTTCCACACCTATAAATTCCAACGGGATTACCTATCACCATTTCTCAAAATTAAAACAGATTCTCTACACACAAACACATATAATAAATTCTCGTTTGAATCTATGGGATAAACCACACCCTTATGCCACATGCGAACTACGTGGACATTGATGCCTTTGTAGGCTGTGTAGGGGTTTCGAATTAAAACTAGAGACTCAAGTATAATTTTCCAAATTTTCCCAAATCCCCCATTTTCACGTGTATCCCCTTTTCCTATATACATTTTTTTAATACATATAATATTTGTGATTCTTTTTAGTGTTTTTATCCAATATACATTATCGTTTAACGTAATGATCAATATTTCGATGAACGCATAAATCATATTTTTTCTAAATATTATTTTGAAAACATTCTTGTGGATGACCTCACTCTATCTTTTCCATGGTATGAGTTGGGCAATTTTGATCTACATTATATACACACATGCACACACTTCAAAGAGAAATAAAGAAAAATAGTAACACAAGCCTAGGAGAGATCGAAAGGTCGAGATGGGTGCTTATCACTGATGATACGAGATTTCGTCCATTAGTCTCTCTCGTAACAACAAGTTAAAGTGTAAAATATGTAATGAATAAAGCAAGTAAGTAAATAGAGATAAAATAAGATATAGAGTGGTTCAGCCCCTAAAATAGGAATGCATTCACTGTGTTGCTCCGTTCTCATTATATGTGTGGTATTGTACAATATAATCATGCCTAAGAGGCGTACAAGTATGAGAATAAAGGAGAGTACATGATGACTGATGATCACGGCGTGCCAGAGAGATAGCTGCGATGTGGATGAGCAATCCCCAAACTGTATGATGAGGTTGTGTAGAGAGAATCGGTACTTTAGAACTTATCCCGGGCGTGTGGAATTGATCCCTTATTTTGAGGTGTGGTCCTCTATTTATAAGAGGTATGTGAGTTTTCACATGTCCTGAGCACGTGACGTAAGTCCGGAGTTGTTGTAGTAGAAAGGGATGCGGCCCATAAGGCAAACGCAAAGTGCCGCACCCTACATGAGGCTAGAGCCGCAGGTGCCGCACCCTGTACATGGTAGGGCAACGATCTGTATCTTAAGATAAGGGGTGAGTGCCGCGCCCAGTACTTGTAGGGCCACAAATCGAGTTCAGTAGGGCCGCAGCCTATGTTGATAAGGGTCGTGACAGGGTGCTATATTTGTATTATCAATCACCTTCCCATTCCGTAACTTATCCCCCAAACCTTCAAACTATTGGTTTCGTAAGCATCAATTTATCTTTGATGCCGCTCTCTCGAAGTAGCGACATGGTCTTTTGCTTATTTTGTGCAATATAAGCTAGTGACTCCATCTCTTTACATTCACCCCACACCGACGATGTCCGAAGCGTTCCTAGTGTGAGAGGGAACGAGTCCTTCACCCTCCCCCTAGGGGAACAAGATAGTCAGGATGGCCACAATGAGTATTACAATCTTTAATCCTTAGAAAATTTTGTCCATGAAATTATCGATCCGCCAATTCCTCAAGTTTATAATATTTACCAACTCTTATTCTAAATCATAGCAATCTTCTAAAAACTCAACATGTGATATGGTCTAATGCTTACCGTTACACTAAAAATCAATTTCACACAACCATCTCGAGTCCTTACTCACTTGATGATGATGTGTAAATAAGTTATAGAACTACCTTGCTAACACCGACAGCATATCGGTACCTCTTCTGGGTAACGCTATCTAGTGATTGATACTCACCTCAGATGAACTGTAATACAACCAATCATCCAATTCATCATTAAGGACCATCTCAATTCTAAGGACTGCACATTTCGAGCTTCCTCAAATCCCAAGTCATCATAACCTCATTTAATATTGATGATAACCTCGTATTGTAAGTCACTCACTCCGTGGAAACCACACCAACCAAATCATCATGCAATTGACTTACACCTTTCGCTGCATCACTCTTATGACTCTCGTATCACTCTAGGCTTCTAACTTTGGAGCACATACTCGAGTATTACGCCAATTCACTCATTGTAGTAAAATAACACTATGTGATAAATTTCCTCGAGTTCTAACAATATACAATTTTCTCACGTCACCATCATGATCTTTAATACCAGAGCCATCCACTGCCACGTCATCCAATCCTAAGGTCGTTAATTTTAAGGAAAGCGAATATTATGAGAAAATCGGTTATCCCAACACACAATCGCTCGTACACGAGACATGTACAATAAAAATGATACTTTAAATAAGAGAACACCCAGTTATCGAGATGCAAAGACCATGCCAGGTCCACCCATACTTTATTAGGCTAAACAACACCGTATAGTGACATGGTAAAAATTCAAACTATTACAGTGTTAGGAATGCCAATTCTCAATTACTGGAATCGAAAAGGATATACAAGAATCCAAAGGAACAAACAACCGTTATTATAAAACCCCATCCACACGCAACAGACTATGGTCTAGGAAAAGCTAACCTACACCACATGCTTAAAGTCTACACCGTCTCCCATGCATTCTCATTGTGTACTATCCTAGCCAACACCCTGGATCGAGTCACCAATCATGAAAAATTGAATCACAACCAATCATCTTAACAAGAAGAAAGCAACGTACAAACATGTTGTTTTCTGTAAAGTCAAATGCCAGACTTCCCTCCTTAGGAGAAAGGATTTCCCCCTTATATCCTAGACACACATGAACTACTCTAGCTAATAAATGCAGAACACCTTTGTCAACGCTGACCTTGTCCACATCTCTAGTGGTGTCATGACTAACCTAAAACACCTCGGTCATTGGCATACCGTGATCTTATCCCAACATCTTCTTAGAAAGAACCCCATTAAGGAAAACATTCTGCAAATAGTAACCCTTACCTACACGAGGTTTTTATCGAGAAAATCTATAGGTTTTACACAAACTGAGATCGTGTGAGGGCCACAACGGTCGCCATTTCCATTCTAAGGGTAGAAATTACCACACATGTCTACATCTTCTAATCCGTACCGTCTTGGCAAGAAGTGATAATAACTAGCCCCTACCTTACTAGGGTTACCCTAACTTATGTTGTCGACACACGCCAACATTCTATTCATGCCTTGTTATTCCCCCCTTTAGTGCCATTTTCAAGTCTCTAATGTGGCATCATCAATATAATTCCTAAATTCATTTCCTAGTACTCCTTAAAATTAAGTGTCATACTGACCACACTAGTCATTTCATGACACCGAGCATCACGTCCACTCACAAAACAAGTTTTCTAATTTTTTAGAAGGTTACACCATTTATCTGTGCCATTTCGGATGACAACATCCGACACGTGCACTATTTGACTCTTTTAAACATTGACCAAAAACATGAGATCATTATTTGTCCTTCCAGTATGATCATCACTAAGGCACTAGAACTTCTTCATAACGGAGTGATTTGGTTTCCTAAGGGCACCAAACATACTCCAAGTAAAAGTCCTCAAAACTCGAATAGATTTTATTATCCATGACTTTCCCATCATAGGTGTGCTCTACAAATTTATCAATACCCACATCGTGACTACTTAGTGTTCACAAAGAAATTCGTCTACGAGCCTCTACATATGGTTCACCTTAACCATCGAATGACTTAAGACGTCACAATAAGTTGGTTTCCATTCCCAAAGATACCACACACAATTAATCTTACAGACACTTGCCCTTAAACCACACTCACACTAGGATTACCTTGCATATAACCATTACTTAGGCTACTAAAATAGGCCCTGAAACATAGATAATAATCTTGTATATCTTCCAAACAACTGTGACCATAATCCACATAACAAATCATAAAACTACTAAGGATTTTGGCAGGATACAAGACGTCATATACAACCCACAAACCTCTAGGCCTACATCACCGACATCACTAGGGATCATATTCCTCAAAATCGCATCGTAACTCCTAAAATCCTGATGGAAGACTATTTAGAGTTCACTTCTAAGTCTCTTTAACCATAATTGTTACACACGTAACATGCTTACCGCAATTTTCCCATAACTCACATGAAACCTGGCAAGGTATAACTTTTAATCAAGACATTTACTTACAATCGTACTATCTTACCGACTAAATGTACCTAAGTGTTAACCAACACAATTAATCATATTTACTGAATCATCAATTTCCTTAAGACATGATACTACCCCAAGGATTAAATCTGCCTAGTCAAATCATCGACACTAACTACCCAAAAGTACCTAATTAAGGAACTTAATGCATTCTTATCACATTCAACATTGTTCAGGAATGGCGTTCTAATTTCCTAATCTCTACGGTTAACTTTGTGGGATTAACTACCCTAACTCAATGGGCGTCATTTCACTCTCTTAACATCTTAATAATTCTTCACACGTCAAAAAGGTTTGACATACGAGCACCTCACAATAAAGACCGAAATGTTACCACTATTGGCTAGCACAGACACTCACAACTTACTAACATGTGTAATTAGAAGTCCAAAATAGATTAATGATAACTAGCTTAGTCGTATTCAACTTGGTGATAAATTATCCATTGTCTACATCTTCTGGACTTTACCGTCGAGAATACTAACTGAAACCGTCACCAATCTAGCGTAACCGGCCCAAAACTAACACCAACGTTGAAAGATCTAGTGCCCACCTCGCCATGACACTCCCAAAAGGAACCTTGAACCTAGAGCTCTGCTACCATCTATAATTTTCCAACCCATATTTATGGGTTATTCGTGGTCAACCTGATTTCATCCAAGCATTAGGTGTGAAGTGCAATGAAACAACCTACAAAATAGTGCTAGTACAATTTTATTTATTTAATATTTCACTTGTTTAACATGTGATTTCCATATAAATAAAGCTACATGAGGGACCCATGGGAAGCGCCCACGAGATCCAAGCATACAGAGTTACTAATGTAAAATAAAAGTTATACTTACCTCTATAATGCTCTCAAAATACGGAACCATACCTAACTTGTCATTGCCAAGACGAGAGAATGATCTGAATGCCTAGTGGGAAATTACAATAATGCAATATTGAATCGCATGACTTAAATAAGACTTTAACACGTTATATCTATGTGCATGCGCGCGCGCGCACGCGCGCACGCGGGCACAACCACACCCACCCACCCCCCCCCCCCCCCACACACACACACATATATATATATATATATATATATATATATATATATATATATATATATATATATATATATATATATAATATTTTTCTTCTCGATTAATTTACCTTAATCTTGTAAGAGAACTTCCCCTTTACTTGACTTGACAAATATTCCTTTATTTAACACACTCATTTAAAAACTTAAATAAAATACAGTCATATAAGGAAAATAATTTCTTTCACCAAAATTACCCACTTTATTTGTAATAATCCATGCCAATATTTTCACTGAAAGTCACCCTTTCAACACACGTAAATGACGTGTTAGAAAATACTTATTTTTCCTTTGGAAACCTTTCATAGACACAACCTTGAATTAATTATGGGATAAACCTCTTGAGGTCACTTAACCAACCATTTAAGCACTTCATTATACCATTTCTTTACCTTATTAACCACAAAAACCATTTCTTGATATGTTCCATTTTCATTATCGTTTTCTCGGAATCTTCCAATTGTCTCATATTTTAACAGGCTCCACACTGTTGGCTATGCTACCATATGCTATGGCTAGTGATTTTGAATCCTTTATATCGGGATCTGTGCCCTCCTTAATTATCCCAGTATCATTAAAGTCCTTACTAATGTATTTTAATATTTTACAATTGTCCACATTATTCCACTTTCCTTTTTCCCCGCCGATGCCAAAATTTGGGATTTCACCCCAACTTGTGTTATACTTAAAAAATCATCATTTATAATGCTTTTTACTCTAACATTGATTGTATCCCAAAATCATGTTCATTTAGGACTCCTTTTAGTGTAACACCTTTTTCAACATTTTTATTTCATAAAAATGTTTCACTTTATGGAAATTATCATTTTACCCATTTGTTTTCAAACTTGTCTTTTCCTCCATTCTCACAAGTGTTATTTTTCAAAACACTATCTAGTTACCCACACTAACTTCTTACATGTTTTTAATACACTAACATTTTTAAATATCTTCGAGTGACATTGTTCTCAAGTTAGAGACATCTTTCACTCCTTTCTTTTCCAAGAATTCACTGAAATTTTAAGAATACTTTATAAGAAATTACCATTTTCTTTATTAATGCAGGTAGTCTTGAAACCTTACACTTTTTCACATATTCAACATCCTTTTACACACCTTAAGTGATGAAATTTATATTTCCATTATTTCATATTTAGCCCTAATAAAACCCTCTTTAAACTTGTTTATACATTCATTATCAAAATACTACAAGTTTATATATATATATGGGGATATGGCTTTTAAGTCCAAAAATCCTACTAAAAGTTTCAAACATATAATTAATTCTTAAAATATCATAATATTTCCCAATAATAATTTTAAAGGCAAAAGACACTTTTGTTTCTTTAATTCATATAAAAATAATAATTTTTCACAAGAAAACTTTGAAACATTTATTCATAATTGTTCCAAACAAAATAAACATTCTTCCAACATTTGTATTCCATTAAAATGTTTAAATACCAAGTTTTCTTGAAATATATCAATTTACTCAAAGCCAGTGAGACCCATTTTGTAAACCATTTTTTTACAAATCACAAAAAAATTCATTCTTGAACCATAAATGCATCCTACTCTTAAAATATATATGCAAGATCAAACAGTAATAACATTAAGTCCTACACTTAAGTGTAGAGTTTTTTCCACCTCAAATGGGGCTCCAAAAATGGTGGATAAATAGAAATATTATGGAACCCCCCCCCCCCCCCCCCCCCCCACACCTTCTAAGGTGGCCCCGAGGAGGTTTCCTAGCTCCACAAAGTGTGTCTCCATGAAAGCCCTAAGAAAACCCCCTTCAAAACTCCAGAATTTTCTAGCATTTTTTTTCTCCAAAACACCCAAAACATCTCCATACATCTTTTATCTCGTTTAACATATGTTGTATGAGGATTTTATAGGCTTAAATATTTAGTAATATGAGGTGAATGTGGTTGTTTGAGGTGGAGAGGTGATGGTTCTTGGCTTGGGATGGTGGTTGGGCTCTATACGAGCTCTAAAGAGCTTAAAAGAGAATGAAAATCTGATCACATGGGCATAAAATGGCCTTATCTGAAAGAGGTGGCGCTTGCGTTCAAATAAGAAATATTATAATAAATACCACTTTTAACCCAAATTAACCCTAAGCATGCAACTAGGTGTGATTGAAACAATATGAAATCATGCAAGAATAATTCAACACACAAAGTTAAGGAAAAATCCCCCACAGGGGCAAAACCATTTTTATATCACTATAATTTGTAAAATACGGTTTACAATCGGATTACAATGAGATACAGGTTGACTAAGAATTACCCTCGGGTATCGGATTCTGTAGTCGCGGCTGGAAGAAACCCTTTCCAGTAGGGCTGGCGGCTGGAACTATCCATGTCTAGTAGGGCTGCAATGAAGAGGAAGAAGCGGTCCACTTCACAAGGGTTGAACAACAACAATGGTGTTCTTGGGTTACCAAACTTTGATTCACATAGATATGGAAGATGTGTGAATCTAAAAACCTAGAATCATAGGACTCAATAGGTGAAGACTTTAGGGTTGATATGCTCTGAAAATCGTGGGAAAGTCTTAAGAAAACCAACTACTGATCGTGGTTTAAATAAGAAGTTAAAACCCTAAAAAATCTGAAACACGATCTGGGAAATTCTATCCAGGGCGGACCGGTCCGGGCCTTAGGCGGATCGGTCCGATGGCGGATCGGTTCGTTTTATTTGAAGCAGATTCGATTCTCATTCGATCCGGGGTCCACTGGCCAATGCAAGGCGGACCGGTCCGGGACTAGGCGGATTGGTTCGCTTGCGGATCGGTTCCTTTTTTATTTCAGCGGATCGGTCCGGTTTCCAGGGCGGATCGGTTCTTTTTAATTATAGGCGGACCGGTCCGACTGACTGGATTTCTGAATTCTTCCTTTCTTTTGATCTTCGGATTCCGTTGATGATGAATGGACTTTGAATCTTTGCAACGGTGTTACGGCTAATGACATATACAAGTATGTTGGACAAAAATTTCCTTACAAATCTCCCCCTATGTCTATGCCGGAACAAACATAAAAAATCCGAACTATCTATAATCACAATGCCTATACAAATCTACCCTTCCATGAACCCAAAACTGAAAGAGGTACAAATGATTAAGGCTGCATCGTTTGTTCTGCAAATCTTCAGATCAGAAATCTCAACGCTTTTCTCATCAGGGTGTGCATCATGGGATTATCAAGGATGTACCTACACACATGAGACAAAGCAAATACCAAGTGACGTATCGAGTGTGAAATGAGATAATAAACATATGCATATATACCAGATTTATGATGAACCTCAAATTTCAAAACTCCCCCATAATCAGATAATTCATTTTCCCCCTTTTTATGATGTCCCCAAATAGACAAAATGAGAGAAATGAGATAAATAAGCAAAACCGGGGTGACAGAAGGTATAAATCACACGATGAATGAACATAAAACAACCAAGTTGGTGATGGCGTAAATGAATGGGTGTGATCAAAATTCGATAGGAAAATCAATGCTTACAAACATGACATATGTGCACGATGAATATTGGATATTCCTAACGAATGAACTCAAATGCTTCCTTTGGTGTAAAAGAGTGACAGTATAGGATATTGACTCAATCAAATCAACAAATCAAAGCTCAAAGTGATTTCTACACCAATAATGTCCAAAATGTTGTTCATGCTTTTTCAGGACTTTCAAGGAAGTGCAAACCCGTTTTTCAATCTCCAACCAAACTCCCTCAGATTTATATTTTTAATAGAGGTATACTAAATTCTCAAACTTTGGAGAATTGATGGTGAAAACCTAAATGGCCCATATTTGGCATGAATTGCTTTTTATTGCCTTATCAAATTTTTCGGGCTCTTTTTACCTCTTAGGACCTCGGATATTAAAATTCCACCATTTTTTAGGTCCTTTTTAACGGTGGCTTTTGCGCAAAGGATAAGAATCAACTTTCGCAGCCCCTCCCCATTATGAAAATTATCACACAGTCTCACCAAAACGGTTTTTACATGCATTCCAATCTTGTCAAGTTTTATCGCATTTTATACATTGTATAGACAGGATTGAGATGGAAACACTCAAGCCAACATGAGATTGACAAGTGCAATAATCAAATATAGCCGTGCATGTGTGCAATAAAGGATTTAGGAGTCAAGCATGTAGGAAATATCACTAATTACATCTCAAGGACTCCAATCAATGTAAAGCACATGGATGAAATGATGTAGCCTCTCAAATCTCTATCAAACAGTCACATGGATATATGGAGTGAAGTTGTGACTTGGCTATCTTAAATGCTCATCCATAAAAAGAAGATCTTTTTTTTTTGAATTTTTTTTTTTTAAAAATTTTATCAAAATAAAATCTTTTTGTGTTTTTCCAATTTTTTTTTTTTTTTTTAAAAGGAAATATTTTTGTATTTTCCAAAGAATAATGAAAAGCAAAAATAAGTAAAACACACTAATAATACATGCTAGCAATAGGCAAAAATGATGTCATGAAAAACAACCTATGCTAGCAAACAAGACCAGATCTCAACCGGGAGTAACGGTGGAGTTTTCCAAAGATGGTGACATCTTTTGAACCAACTCCACTAGATCATGTGTAGTCTTGATCAAAAACTTCACTTGCTCGCGAATATGTGCAAACTCTCTATCAAAATGAGCAGGCAAAGAATCATGAGTGGGTGCATGTGCATGAATGTGTGAAGTGGCATGATGTGGTACAAAACCCAACTTAGAACAGAACTCCCTAAGATGTCCTCGCTTCTTGCAGTGGGATCAAACATAAACTGGTCTAGGAAGTAATTTGTTAACAATTTTGGGATGAACATTCCTAGACGGACACCCATGGGACTCACTCACCACGGTGGATATAGGATCGGGAGCATTCTCTAATGTGACTTGGACCTCCTGTGCTTGTTTGAGGTCATCCTCGAGATGGGATACACGTGTCGTCAGACTAGACACCGTGTTGGACAAGTCACCTTTTTCCCTTTTTAGCTCATCACTTTCTACCTTTAACTCACGAATTCGAAGACCTAGGATCCTATTTGACCTTTTTGTTTCCATGGTCTCGATAAACAACTTTCTAAAGGAATTTTGGATCAACCTATCATCACTATTATCATCCTCACTATCGCTTGGAGAGGTGGGCATGGCAACTTTCTTGCGCTCTCTCCTAAGATTAGAAGGACACTCAAATTTCTTGTTCCCTATCCCATTGAACTCAAAACATCTTATCTTCTCACGATCTTTATTTCTCTTTCTCTCTTTTCCATTCTCACAAACACTCTCTCTCTCTCCAAACAATCTTAACTCTTTCTCTAGGGCAGTGATCCTAAGGACTAAAGCATTGTTTCGCTTCTTGGTTTCAAAAGACTCGGAATATAGTTCAGTGTAGGCGTGTTGAAGATCACACTCGCTCTCACTTGCCTCATCATCCTCCCCCTCACACTCTTCGCTTTCACTGTCGAGGTGTCCCTGTGAATCAGCATCCTCATCATCGTGAGGTGTACTAGAAGTACTCACATGACTAGCCATGAACGCGGTGAAGTTACGCTCATGCGGTGACTCATCTCCCGAGTCCACCGACTCGACATCACTGTCGTCACTAAGGGTAGCATTCAGGATAGCTTTTCCCTTTTCTCTATTAAGACGAGTGGCACACTCAAAGGCTCTATGACCCCTACCTTCGCATTCAAAGCATCTCTCACTGTCTTTCATGGGAGGATTTTTAAAATCTTTTTCATTTTTCTTTTCAAAATTATTTTTCTCAAAATTCCTTTTATCATTGAAATTTCCATTTTTCTTGAATTTGAGAATTCTTTTGAAATTTTTTGCAAACAAGGCCAAGTTATCTATGTCAAGATCACACTCAGAAACAGACTCCAAAACTTTTTCTTTATTTTTCTTAAAATGAGTCTTTAAAGCAATGCCATTATCCTTAGCCTTAATGGTTTTGGGAAACATGTCAATCTCATAGGTTTGAAGATCTCCTACAAGTTCTTCCAACTTAAGTGATTTCAAATTTCCCAAAGAGTTCAAAACAGTGACTTTAGGAATAAAGCGTTTTGGGAGAGATCTCAAAATCTTTTTAACGACACGCGTGTTATCAATCTCCTCACCCAAATTAAAACAAGTGTTGACAATGTCCGACAAGAGTGCAAAAAACTCATCAAAGCATTCAGACTCAGACATAGTGATTGTTTCAAATTGAGTTGTCAAGTTTTGCAATTTTGACTCTTTAACAGCATTTGTTCCTTCATGGGTAAGTTGCAAAACATCCCATGCTTCTTTTGACGTGGTGCACGTCATTATGCGTTTGAACTCATCCGGAGTAATGGAACCAGAAATAGCACCCAGTCCCTTAGAATTAAAGGAAGACCATCTAAATTCATCTTCGGTCCATTGCGTGACAGGTTTTAAATTTGTCACGTTTTCAACAGCGACGGAGGGAGGTGTCTACCCTCTTTCAACAAGAATCCATACCCGTTCATCAATGGATTTTAAAGCCGACCTCATAAGGGCTTTCCAATAGGCATAATTGGTCCCATCAAAAACAGGCAATTTATTGTATGATTTCTCCATTTGAACATGCTCTTTTCAAAAAATCAATTTATTTCAGAAATTGATATCTTTAGAAAAAATTTGCGGAAGTAAGGAATACGCGATAGAATGGCGTAACCTGCTCTGATACCAATTTGAAAGAGTTGGCGCTTGCATTCAAATAAGAAATAATATAATAAATACCACTTTTAACCCAAATTAACCCTAAGCATGCAACTAGGTGTGATTGAAACAATATGAAATCATGCAAGAATAATTCAACACACAAAGTTAAGGAAAAATCCCCCACAGGGGCAAAACCATTTGTATATCACTATAATTTGTAAAATACGGTTTACAATAGGATTACAATGAGATACAGGTTGACTAAGAATTACCCTCGGGTATCGGATTCTGTAGTCGCGGCTGGAAGAAACCCTTTCCAGTAGGGCTGGCGGCTGGAACTATAGGTGTCCAGTAGGGCTGCAATAAAGAGGAAGAAGCGGTCCACTTCACAAGGGTTGAACAACAGCAATGGTGTTCTGGGGTTACCAAACTTTGATTCACATAGATAAGGAAGATGTGTGAATCTAAAAACCTAGAATCATAGGACTCAATAGGTGAAGACTTTAGGGTTGATATGCTCTGAAAATCGTGGGAAAGTCTTAAGAAAACCAACTACTGATCGTGGTTTAAATAAGAAGTTAAAACCCTAAAAAATCTGAAACACGATCTGGGAAATTCTATCCAGGGCGGACCGGTCCGGGCCTTAGGCGGATCGGTCCGATGGCGGATCGGTTCGTTTTATTTGAAGCAGATTCGGTTCTCATTCGATCCGGGGTCCACTGGCCAATGCAAGGCGGACCGGTCCGGGACTAGGCGGATCGGTTCGCTTGCGGATCGGTTCCTTTTTTATTTCAGCGGATCGGTCCGGTTTCCTGGGCGGATCGGTTCTTTTTAATTATAGGCGGACCGGTCTGGCTGACTGGATTTCTGAATTCTTCCTTTCTTTTGATCTTCGGATTCCGTTGATGATGAATGGACTTTGAATCTTTGCAACGGTGTTACGGCTAATGACATATACAAGTATGTTGGACAAAAATGTCCTTACAACTTATCCTCTCTCAAATAGCCCAAAATCCTATGGTGCAAAATCCCCCAATGCCCCAAGCTCTAATCATGAAATGATCTGCTCGATTAAGAGCTTAATAGATCAACCCATCCAATGATCCTCATTTTAACATCATTTTTTGAATTTAAAAATTCTAATATCTTATTACCTTTTTCGAATACGAATAAGACCTTGTTCGAATGTGATTGAGGCCTCGTTCAATCATCCATCTATCGACCATCTAACGAGGCAAGGAAAACCTATATAGTGGCATCTTGTTAGATGCTCGTTAGAACTTCACTTTGAACGACTCCAAGTTCGTTCGATCTAGCGTGCTTCTTTAAATCTCCAATTTTACCCACAAACATCCAATAATTACCATCAAGAGCAAAGAATAATTAATCATAGAGATAAAATCCCATACTAATGATCCAAATCTCAAGATTTCATATGATTATTATTTGCATGGGAAAAAAATAATAAAATATTTAGAAGATGTAATACATAAGGTTCCCTAACTCATGCTAGGTTTATATCTAGATCTTTTAAGATTAAGAGAAAGGTCAGTTTATAGAACATAAACCAATGTGAGGATGGTTCATATGTGGTTACTTTGATTGAGTGTCTATGAGGTACACGATCACCACGACCGCGTCCATTGGCCAATTCCACACTTGTTCGTGAGTTTCATACGAACACGGATTTAACCTTTATGTCTTATATCTTTATGACTTTTATTTATAGGTGTTAAGATTGTTATGACTCACGATAGTGTTCACAATCCTAGTCATGTACCTTTCATAGAGCACAAGATTTCATATGATCATGTTGTGTGTCTTCTTGCTTTTTATTAAATAACGTTGATTGGGTATTTTTTTTCTAGAGGCTTCTATGAGGAATAAATATTCCATAATTTTTTTTATTTTATTTTATGGAAGAGGGACTGACCCCACACATATTATTGATACTCACAGATGGAAAAGCCCCATCAAATGGCTTATAAGAATAAAGGAGACCTTTAAAAACTTACATAAACTCAACTTGACAAAAAGAAATAGAATAAAAGGAGGAGAGAAAGAGGTCATGAGAGTTTGATAACTCGAACTGAAGGCATTCTCCACTTGTCTATCTTTAGCAGGCCTTTCAATCTATTGGGGAAGACATCAATGTCATGGGAAAAAAATTGAGAAATCCCATTAGATCCATGATTAGCAAGAAGATCAGCAGGAACATTTCCTTCTCTAAACACATGATTGAAAGATATAGACATAACTTCACTACACTTAGCAATCTCTTCAACCACATCTTGAATATTCCAGGGGTATCTAGCTTTATTATTGAGAATTTCTATAAGAACTTTAGAGTCGGATTCAATAATTAGAGGATAGTCTTTGAGATCAGCATAATGATATACCTTCCAATATAGAAAAAGCCTCTGCTTCAATATTTGTTTTTTCCCCAACATTAGAAATATAAGACAATATAAATTCACCTTTACTATTCCTCAAGATGCCACCACCACTGCTTTGGCCTGGGTTTCCTTTAGAACTACCATCTGTATTTAACTTAAGAGTCTCTTTAGGAGGGTGAATCCAGTATACAAATCTGCATTTAGAGAGTTTTCGAGGCATATAATGATAGTTTAGAATAGTAGTACCTTTTGGGACATTTAGAAGAAGATTGAGTAAGGAATTGTAAAGGGAATGAATTTTTTCAATCATAAGAAGAGCATTTGGAGAAGAGTTATTGAATCTACAATCATTTCTTTGCACCCATATAAACCAACAAATTAGGTAAGGAATAATAATTTGAATTAATCCCTCTGTAGAGTTTGGAGCATTTAACTACCACTGCAGGATTCTCCCTCTAATTGTAAATCTGCTCAAGGCCAATCCCAAAATACCACTATAATGATTCCAAATAAAAGTTGCCAAGTCTCCTTCTATAAACAAGTGATCATAGGATTCCATTTGAGGATTGATATAACAATCACATTTTGAAGGTCCTTTCCACCCAATAGAATATAGCTTGTCATCAAGAGGTAAAAATGTTCCTAGCAGCTTCCATAAGAATACTGAAATCTTAGGAAGCAAGGATTTATGCCACACAAAGGAGGATGCCCAAGAAGAGCAGTGATGATTTCTAATAGCTTCCCATGCAGAAGAAATAGAGAAATTCCCTCTAGAAGTACCTATCTAAACAATCTCATCCTTATAACTGTTATGTCTTATTTTTTCCTTCATCAATATACTACATATTTCTGGAGAGAACAAAGTCAAAAGTTTACCTTTATCCCATTGTCTATTACCATCCCACAACTTATTAACATGTAGAAGATCTCAGTTGGTAGTATACTGATGCAATGGACCTAAACTTGACAAGTTAGCCCATAAAACAGTAGCGTTGCCATCAGCTAACCTCCATTTAATAAGCTTCCCAACTTCATTTCTTATACCCAACATTATTTTCCAAGTGTGAGAACCCCATCTATTGAAAATATTATAAGTATGAAAATTCCTACAGTACTTAGCCTCCATAAAATTAACCCATAAAGACCATCGATTCCTTAGATGCCACCATAGTTTCATAGCAAAGGCTTTACAAATATCCCTCAATCTCCTGGTACCAATGACACCTTCATTTGATGGCTAACAAATATTAGACCATTTACTCCAGTGATGTCTATTTTCACCCATATTTGAACTCCAAAAAAAAAATTCCATCATATTCTCCATCATTTGCAAAGCTTTTTTAGTAAGCATGACTGCAGTTATTAGATAAATAGGCAAAGAGCAAAGAATCGATTTAATAAGAGTAACTTTTCCACCTGTAGACAAAAATTTGGATTTCCAGCCAACAATTCTGCCTCTGAATTTAGCTATCATCTGCTCAAACAACAATTTTTTTTTCCTACCCGTGTAAATGGGGCATCCAAGATATGTAATTGGAGGCTTCTTCTCACGAAATCCAACTAAGTCTGTAATATTTTTAGCTGCTAAAGTCTTAATCTGCTTGGATAAAATCACAGATCTTTTTTGCTTATTGATTAATTGACTCGAAGCTTTCTCATAAGAATTGAAAATATTTATCATATGTTTCAAAGATCTTTTGTCTCCAGAAGAGAAAAGGATGATGTTGTCAGCAAAAGATAGATGGTTAATAGGAGGGCAGCCTCTAGGAGTTTTAAATCTTTTGAAAGATCTGACTGAGTGCAACCTATTTAGCTGAATTGAAAGGACCTCTGCCATCACCCCAAAAAGACCAGGGGATAATGGATCACCTTTCTTTAGACCCCTATTAGATTTGAAAAAACCTTGAGGAGTTCCATTTATAAGAATTGAGAACCAATTATTTGATAAAACTCTCCAAACCATGTCAATCCATCTCTCACAAAAACCAAACTTTCTCAAAACTTGTATAAGAAAAGCTCAAGAGACTCTATCATATGCTTTGGCCATATTCAACTTCAAAGCCACATTCCCACCGTAGTTTTTGTAATTAATCAAATGAAACATTTCTTGAGCAAGAAGAATGTTTTCAGTAATATCTCTCCCTTTAATAAAGCCACTCTAGTTTTGAGAGATTATATGAGGAAGGATTGTACTCAATCTAGAGGCCATAATCTTAGTAATTATTTTATTGAAAAAATTACATAGAATAATTGGCGTCATATCATTACGAGTTTGGGGATCCTCTTTTTTTGGCCTCATAGACTAGTTAATTATTAGTTTTTTCCTCGTCGTCGCTCAGAGAATTTTTCATTCGCCATTGGGAGATTGATGTATGTTATTTATCATAGTAAGTGGACTCATTATCTCGATCTTGGTGTGGAGGTTATGCATAGATCTTGTACCAAGATTCCATAAGAGTTTATACCTTATTATTGTATGATAAACAGTTACCTATACCAATTCGATATTCCAAGAATTTACACAGTAATTTTGTTGCTATTCCAAGTCCCACCTCTAGTGTTAGCACTTCCCATTCCACGGGACAAACCTCACATCGACAACAACACCATCTTATAATTCTCGAGGGAGCTCCTGCACCACCACTTGAACGTGTCCGAGCTCCATCAACAACACCTATATCGTGTGCACATCAGTGTACACAAGAGTTTATGGAGGCCTAGTTTGCATATATTTTAGTACAGTTTTATTTGACAATGTAATAGATGACTCAGATACACGATCAATTTGATCATCGTCTCTACGTGGTGCATAGAGAGAAGGCTAGTTTTAGGACTAATGTTACGTTCATTTTTTTATTATTTTGCACAGACTACACTTGTTCCAAACATTCCAATATCCACTCCTACACCATCACTTGTGCCTTCTTGAACTCCAACTACTTTTCCTATCACTAATGATTATTATAATGACGACTATGTTAATGGCGGTGATACTGATGATGAGTTCACCAATGATGATTACAAATTTCCCAATTCATCTCGATTTTTGTTTTTTCCATGAGACATTATAGTACCCTTTTATGGTACCTAGTTATTTGTAGTGGGTTGTATGGTATTTGTACCTTTTTACTCATTTATTGTTGGGGAATATATTTTTTCTCATTATTGATACATTTGGTTGTTTCTTATGGACTTGTCTTATTTTTATTCATATTTTGGTCCTTATCATTGTTACATCCACGCTTCATATGATTTTATTTAAGAAAGACTGATTTATATCATATTTACAACCTCACAAGATTACTTTATTGATCTATCATATCTTACAGTTTATGTCTTTAGATTCATATTGTGTTACACATGTTTGTTACTCACATTCATGATGATTTCTATGGTTATTTAGCTTTTGTCCCCCTCCCCCCCCCCCCCCCCCCCCCCCCCCGGCTTATTCAATGTGATTTTTCTATATTACCATGTTATTCCTGTTACCTATGTGTTTCAACTTTTGTTTGAATTTTGGTGTCAATAAAAGGGGAGAAACATTTAAGATGGGGGGAGATTTCATGTTTCATGATTTAGGGGTAGAAACTTTCATTTATGGGTTTATGGAGGAGAAACATTGTTTTGATGAGATATTCATGTGGGGGAGAACTTAGTTGTTGTATTTGTCTATATTACTTATGATTTTTTGATCTAGTGAATTTTACAAGGTTTCCCAATTGATTGATTCTCATGCCTAACATGTCTTCACCTAGTTGAAACATGTGCTAGCTTGCTTAAAATTGGATATAAAATTAAAATTGCCCAAGATTGGGAAAAATTGTAATTAAAAACCTATTCACCCAAGTTTTATTTAGAGTTCAACAATTGTATTAAATACACACATCAACATCTTCTTGCATCACATTTATATTTATCTTGAAATTAATTTTCATTGCAATATCTTTGGTGATGTGTTATAATTTTTGACATTTCCAACCATCAGTAGACACCAAGTCACCTAGGGCATCAATGGACTCGTGGAAAAATAAAAACTCTTCAGGGGCACAAGTCCTAGAATGGCTCTATGATAACCTAGTTCGATAAGTCGACGAGTAACGCATTAGTAAAGAAGAGTAGGCTCTTAGCAACCCCGTTGCTGACCAAAATGAAGCCAACGCTCTTTGTCTGCCTCCACCCGCTCCCACTAATATCTCTTCAGTGGTAAGAAATAAAGTCTTTAAAAGTATCTATACACCTCTCGCGTTGTTCAGTTTGTTCATCACCATCCAGCCGCAATATTATGGATTATCCAATGCCACTAATATTGAAACACCCTAGAATGGACGCTTTCAATGAAACAGCTAATCTGCGAGATCACATTGAAAAATATGAAGCGTACATGGACTTCTTGAGTATCCAAGACCAAAAAATATTCAGGGCTTTCTCAACAATATTAATCGGTTACCACTTAACTCAATCATATGGTTAAGGAAGATGATGAATTATTCCGTCCGACATTCCATCAGAAGTTGAGTACATAAAAAGACAACCTATTACCCATTCAACATTCCCCAGACCAAGGAGGAGTCGCTGAGAAAATTTGTCAAGCAATTCAATGAGGGATTACACAAGATTGATTGCCCAAATATACGAGTGGGGGTATCAGCATTATAACACCCCATATTTTTTGTAAATAAGTTTAATACAAATTTATAGAAAACATTAGTTCTTGAAATAAACTAATGAAATTAAAGAAAATGGGGTGGGGAGCAATTCAATTATTTAATTAGAATGTGAGACGCATTTAATTAAATGTTGAGATCTAATTTAGTATTGTGCATCTATTTAGTTGTTATTAGTTAAATGGTTATTGTGATAATAGAATTGTTCATGCAAGTTATTGAACACATTGTAACATGTTAAATTAATTTAGTTGGGCTAAACTAATAAGTTAATTAGGCTGCTTAAATTAATTAGTCTAGGATGTTAAAGTGGGGTTTGTGAAATTTACTTTTGGGGCATTTGAGTCAAATAGAATGACTTGGGAAGCAATTTAGGGTTACATGGACTAGCATGAGTTGTCATGTGAAGGCGTAATTTTTATATAAATATAAAACAAAATAATAAGAGATATGGATGAAAATGTTATAGCAGTTTAGGACTATTACAGTGGGCTTGATGGACCTCTATAGTGGGTAGGGGTGTGCATAAACCCGAATAGATCGAATGGACCGAAATAATCGAACCGAACCGAACCTACATTTGCAGATTTTTATGAATGCGGTCTCAATTCGGTCCAAAATTACAAAGGACCGAATAAATCAGTCCGGTATCGATTTTGGGTTTTAAAAAGCGGGTTTGGACCGGACCGGACCGCTTTTATTTTATATATATAAATATATATATTTTTTTATGTTTAGTAGCTTTCATGCTGCCATTCAAGTTACAATACAACCCTAAATCTTACCAAGCCTAAATCTCTTCTTTCTCTCTCTCTCTCTCTCTCTCTCTCTCTCTTTACGGCCGTTAAACCTCCAAGACCAAGAGTTCCCAACCAAAGTTAAATCTCTTATTTTCTCTCTCTATATCTCTCTCTCTCTCTCTCTACAAGAATCTCTCTCTTCTCTACGACCATCATCAATCAAACCCAATGGAGCTCATCTCTCTATTTTCGAGCAGATGCAGTGCTTGTAAGTTAACCCAATTGTAAGTTAACCCGAGTTGATTTTTTTAGCCGATTCTTGTAGTTGTTTGTGCAAACCTCTTGAAACGAATCTTGTTGCTATTTGTGCAAACCTCTTGTAGCTGTATAAATGAGTCAATAGAGTTGTATTGTTGTATATGTGCAACTCATACAAACATTAATGCTCTTTTTGTTGAACTGGAAAACTAATAAAGTAATGCTTTTTCTGGGTTTATATAAAAAGGAAGGTGATAAAAGGTAGACATAAAAATTAATTGTGTTTAAATTTGATCTCTAAAAGGTCATTTAGAGGTGATTGATATGAGTCTTCTATCAATATTAGGTTGATTAATATGAGATTACACATTGTTTTACTTTTTCTCTTTGTCCATCACTTTGAGGATGGCAAGCAGTGGAGTTAAATGAGTGCCTCTAGGATTCCAATCAGAACTATGCCCAAAACACACTAATTCAAAGACGATTTGAGATAATTGGATGGCTATATATAACTATCTCTATTGTAGTTATTTGTGCAAACATTATTAAATGGCTTAGTTGAAGTCATTTGCATCTTTGTTTATATTTTTGTAATTTTATTGTAACTAAAAGTTAATGTTTTGAAACTAAATGTACCCAACTAAAAAAAATGAGAATCAATAATGGAACGAATAGGACCGAGATCGAACACAGATCGAGTGAAAACCGAATAGGACTGACACCGATTATTCCCTCCCGATCTCGGTCCATAATTTTCTAGGACTGATTAAAGAAGTCCGATCCCAAAAATACCTTAAAATCGGACTGAACCGGACCGTGAACACCCATAATAGTGGGATTACATTGTCGATATAGTGATAAGCTCTTTTTTAATTGTAAAACACCCACTTCCTTTCTTTTACAAATCAACCCTAATTTCCACACTAGACAAAACACTTCCATACTAAAATCATTTCTTAAAAAACTCTTGTTTCTCTTTTAAAATTCAAAACCCTTTCCAACAAAATTAATCATGTTTTCAAAGCAAGAATTGAAGAATATTTTGGAGAATTTTTGGGAGTCTATTAGTAAAGTTCTGGAGCACAATTTTGAGGAGATATTATATATTCAAGGAATTCTTTTATTCTTTTGTGGATATCATCTATTAAGGTAAGAGAAATTCCACTCTTCCCCTTTAGCGATGGCAATTTTTCCTGAAAATTCAGGTCCCGGCGGATACCTGGAAAAAATACCCGAAAAATCGGGGATCGGGTCTAGTTCGGGGAGCGAAAAAAATCCCCAAAAAAATTCGGGTGATTTCGGGTCTCCACGGGGATACTCAAATTGTTAATATATAAACAAATATATGTATTTATATTATAATAAATAAATAAGTATAAAATATCTAAATAAAAACCCTAGATAATCTATTCCCTCCCTTACTACTCTCAGCCGCTCTCCGTCCCTTAGGGCTCGTTTGCGAGTTCTGTTTTTGGAGAGAAAAGAAAGGAAAGGAAGAGAAAGTGTGTTTCCTTTCCTTCGTTTAAGAGTTTAAGTAGGAAAGAAAGTGACTTTCTCTCGTTTGGGAGTTTAAAAGGAGATAAATGAAAGGAAAATTTTTAAAAAGCTTTCTCTTCCTTTCTCTCCAAAACTTTCTTTCCAAATCGGAAAGAAATGGAGAGAAAGGAAAGTTTTTTAATAAATTGTTCCTTCTTCCTCTTAAAAAAATTATTTTCCTTCCAAACTCCCAAACGCAAGAAAGAAAATTATTCTCTTTTCTCTCCCAAACTCCTTTCTCTTCTCTTCTTTTCTTTTCTCTCCTATTAACTTTCTCTTCTTTTCTTTTCTCTCCTAATAAAATTTTCCTTTCCTTTCTTTTCTCTCCCAAACTCCCAAGTGAGGCCTTAGTTATTCTATTCCCTCACTCTCTCTCTCACACCGTCCCTTACTCATCTCCACGCCATCCCTCACCTCCTCAATCCCTTATATCATATCCAAACCCATCGCCCCTGCCTCATCATCCCATCACTATTTCTTCATTGCGTCGTCTCCCTTCCTCACTGTCTTGTAAGGTATACAAACATATGTTACATTTTTTATTGGATTTTTGTTAAGGAAAGTCTAGATCTACTATTTACAAGTTTAGATCGATTAAGAAGAAATTATTTCTGAAGATTATAATGGGGTTTTGAACTCTCCTTCTCTGTTTCAAAAATCGTCAGTAGAAATATGTTTGTGAAGATTATACTGTTTACAGGTTAATTTTTTTGAATTTTTTGTAGATGAATAAAGAGAGTGAACTGAAGTATAATGGGGTTTGTGAATTGTTCTGTAGCATAATTCCTTGTTAAATATTTAAGCATCGATGTAGGGACATCATAAACTTATGTACTGTGTTATAAGATTTTAATTTTTCTATTTTAGGCTACGTATCTTAACATTAGTAAATGAAAATTGAGCTAGGTTTGCAAACAATTTGAGTTATCGCCTGGATGAGCTAATTCTAATAATATTTGAAGTTTTTTATTTTATTTTATCTTTAGTTTATCTAATGATTTTGCCACGAAACTGTTGACTTTCACTATATTGACCAACAAACACTTTTCATGGAAATTGAATTTGTAATATAGGCAAATGAAACACGATATACGTATCATCTTTGATTAGATGAACTGTTTGAGGTTGACTATGATTTAATCATTTCTAATTGCGATGTTTTAAATGTAATTTTTACTTAGGTACTTAAAGAGGGGGGGAACAGGTTTCCCGCGGGGAATTCGATATCCGTTTTAAATGGGGACGGGGATCCCCGAACTCGTTCTAACGGGGAATGGAGCGGGGACGGGGAATGATATTTCTAACAGGGATGGGGACAATGATGCTTTTCTCGACCCCGACCGACCCGTTGCCATCCCCATTCCCCTTTCATGTATATAAATAGTAATTTCTACCTAACCCTAACTTGATTTGTAAATGAAATTAGTGATAATTAGGTCGTAATCATTGTTGTAAAATTCTCTTAATTTTTGTTGAATGTGAATTTCTTATATAGAAACCATTCATATAAACCAAAATATACTATAATATAGTATGTTAATTATTCTTAATCCCTTAAGTTTGAAAGCATAATTATATTGGAAATTTTATGAAGAATAATTCGCAAAGTTTAATTGAAATAATATCATGTTTAATTATTTTCTTTATTTTAATTTGGCAATATTACTTTGAAAATGATGCTATAATCACAAGTTATCTTATACTTATAATTTAATAAAATGTTCATCTTAACCTTCATATTTTCTTAATTAATTAAGTAGTAAAATCTTATGTACAAGTTAAAGAGATTGGCATGGAATTAGATTGTGATGATTTTGTAGTATTGATTACAAATGGAATTGGTAATTTGATTCATATATGTTATTAGAAGTAAGATAATTATGTTGGTTTTCACATTTTCTTCATTCCTTTACATCAACTACTAACCAACTGAAATGCTCGGTTGGATATTGAATGATTGGATTAAACATCCTGAACATAATGTTATGTTAAATTTTTCCCTTTAATTCTAAAATATTACGGTGATGAAAAGGGATAAAAGATACTAATATATGCACATGTGATCCTACTAAAATGAAAGAAATGATGCACATGCAAAACTCTGATTATCCCAAAAAACAAATACTATAAGGAAGGGCAATAATGAATATTTGTGGTTTAGGTATGTATCCGTACGAAGTCATGGTTTTATGGTGATTTGATATCATTATGGATGAGAGTATAGTTGTTGGATTGCAGTCATGGATCTGTTCCCGATAAAAATGATGAACATATATGGTAGTGACCCCATTACTTATTCAAAAGCTATTCATGGTTTATTATTTGGTGTACTAGTCACTCAATTACTTGTTTTAATAAAAGAGGAATGGGACCGCCAAAATATTATAACCAAAAATTAACGACCAAAAGACAATCGATAATCGATCCCAATGCATCGATTCTGAAAAATCCATAAAATTGGGGCTAGTCACAATTTATTATTTGGTGTAATCGTGACCACATTAGTTAGCCGGGGACTAGTCATGGATTATTTTTTGGTATTCTAGTGACTCATTAGTTAGTGGAAAGCTTAGAAATTTTGATTCATGGTTATATTCTTATATTTACTATGTATACTAGTGACCTCTTAGTTTGTGGGGGATAGTATGTTTCGATAAGAAATTCATAATATTAGTGATGGGAAATAACATCGGTGGTTGTATGTGGAGGTGTCATTTATTTTAATAGAAAATTGTGGATATATTATTTATATACTTCATCGTCATAATTATATATGTGGGTTGCATAGATATTTATCTTACGGTCGGACTGACTCGTCACATTGTTAAATATCTCCAGATACTCCAATGGCACGCCATAGATTTTTCTCTTATGAAAATGGAGTCGTCGTCGTAGTCACCCCCAGATTCAGGATGTGCAGGTGTTGTACCCTATCATTTATTTTTTTATTATTCGAGTAATGGAATATTTATTTATTTTACCTCAATACACATCTATACTTAATTTATTATAATTATGATGTAAGTGGATTTGAGACCTTGGATGCTGTCATGTTAGTCGCGATTTTTTTGACTTATTATAATGGCAAATTTTGTTTTATTTTTATTCTACTTGTTTGTGGTGATTTATTCCATTTCATTTATTTATTTATCTCAATGTTATTCATATCGTAGTATTCGTATCATAATATTATGTAATAGGGATTTATCTATCACAACCCATTTGTAGATCTTAATCTATTATTTCCCTTTATGCTAAGAATGGTATTTAGTTGATATAACAACCATTGTAATTTAATAATTAGACTTAATCAACGTGTGTGTGTGTGTATATATATATATATATATATATATATAGGCAATGTGTCTTCATAGGTCCATTCTATTCATTCATGTAGTGGAGTTCGATTAGTTCCTTCTCATAGCATTATTATCATATGGTTCCTTTTACTAGTAATTTATGTGTCAAATTTCAGATGGCACCTAAGATGAAGACTCACATGACTACAAGTGTTGCTCAGACTGGTCTTGCGACAGTAATATCACCCACACCACCAATAATTCTAGCACTGACTATGCCCAAAGTCCCCACACCTGATGCCTGTGAGTAGTACCATTTTGGACCCCATCAACTTTCCATGTTAATCTCACAATAAGTAAATGAAGGTTTAATAGCATGTATCCAAGGGAAACCTCTTAAGGCTGTTGGAGTTTTGTTATGGAACCTGCCTTCAGGATACAATGCAGTATGAACAGTTGTTTGATTTAAACTATGTACTGTTTGATCAAACCCGAGAACACTTTGAATTTGTAACTTGATAATGCCAAAATATAGAGGATGGAGAGAGGAGAAACCAGCAATTTTCTGTGTCCAAAACAGAGGTCTGGAACTCTTTTTATAGCCATTTCTGTGACTGTTCTTCAACAGTCACAACTCTTCATGGAGTGACTCAGCAACCGTTGGATCGTGCCTGTTTGGAACAGCTACGATCTAACGGTTTAAATCAAGCCGTTTCGGATTTTAAACCCTTTGATCGGATCGTTTAATCATAACCGTTGATCTGTTTTACCTCGTCAAAACTTTAGGCTCCCACGCTCCAAGCGACGTGCGCGTCAAAGCGCGCAATGCGCCCTAAGTCGCCCAATCGCCCTTTCGCGCACCGCGTGTCTCGATTGGTGGTGCTTAAGCACCACCGCGATGCGTAGGATCATAGCCTCTTATTTGACTTGTCAACTAAGAATCTTAGTTGTCCTTTAGTTGATATACCACTACCTTTTGTAGTATTCTTTCAATGTGGGACAATATGGGATTTTGAGCATTCCCCATATCTTTCACACCCATTTGCTCATGTTTCTACTTTCTAAATTAAAACCCAAACTATGTTTAAAATAAAACACAAATAATATAATAAAATATTAACAACTAAAAATTAAACTCAATAAATATTGGAATTAATCCAACAAAGGCAATGTAGCAATCAACACTAACTCCTAAATCAGATTAGGAGAAGGCCAGGGGAGCATGCAAACACCTCGATACTTAATCAAAATCTTAATTTTCAACCGCAAAAACCCAAGAATCACAAAGGTCACATAAACAAAAATCCCACTTTGGCAAAAGGTCATAAAAGGATATATATAGGGGACAAAGCCTAAATAAACCAAAAACATCAAACTAAACCCTAACCATAAAAAGCTAATTGAAGTCACACCTAACGTACGACTAAAGCTCCCTTTGACCACATGACTGATCAATTAATTACAGTGTTAAAGATCCATCTGTAATGAGTACAAAAGATTCATTTTCAACTGAATAGTTTATTTCTTCAAACACCTATCGAACTAAAACCTTATCCATAATGATAATTATCCCAAATCAGTGAGTGCACAGTCAAAAGGTCCTTTAAGCGCATGATTGACTACCTGATTCTGACTGCTATAAAAGAGGATCCCATACCATCAAGATATTCACCCCAAAACCCAATATTGAATCAGTTTTCTAACTTCCCTTAACCCTAAATATACCATAATCTTGAGTTCTATCTGAAATCCCAAGAGAAGTTTTAACTTTTCGAAAGGTCACTTCCTTCATCAAATAAGGGCATATATCAGCGTGTATTCCACAAAGACAAACCCTTCCCAATGGAGATCTCTCCGACGATACCACCTCAGATGGACATTTCCTCGTGAAAAAACTTCGTTCACGCTACAATGGAAATTACTATGAAGAAAACCTAGGTCAATATCTGAAATAAATATTAGGATATTGAAATGCACATATCTACGTCATAACATAGTATGTCACTCGCCAAGGGACTGAGTATTCATTTTGCAAAATTTATATCTTAAAGACTATTTTTTCGTGAGCACCTTCATTCTTTGAGATTAATAGCTTACTCATTAAAATATGCTAATAGAAATGGGTATAATTATGAACGACACAAAAACACACTTTTCAAAATCATTTTCAAGAAAGTGTCAATGAACTAACTAACTTTGAAACTTTACTAAAACAACATCCTAAAACCAAAATACACTTCATCATTTCTATGAGTAAACAATCACGTCTCAATGACGGTACCATGCATATATGTTTTCAAGAATACTTATCAAATATTTGTCTTTGATTAAGTATTTTTAACATAAGAATATAACACTCTGACTCATAATGGAAATTATATAAAAAAGACTAAGTTCCATGAATACCATAATGATTTATATTTTATACCTAGTATCCCGTAGCCAAACATGTAAATATGCCCCCACTAGAACTACGTGGGTTTTGATCCCATGATTTATAGGGTGCGTAGGCACAATACCAAGCTAAACTCCTGAGCCCAACCTTACAATACGTATTTCAGCATTTTATCTTTATATATGCCCCAATCCCTATCCCAATCTCACCACTGGAACTATGTAGGCTTGGCTATTAGGAATTATCGAGTATATGGGAAATATAACTTGATGCACTCGAGAGACCAAGACTTATAATACGTCTCTTAATGTATAATCTTTATGGACTCCCCCATTTCTAGTAAAAACCATCTTCTGGTATGAAGTGACCATCTCTATTACTTCAAATCATCCCTAGGCCTTATAATAACCCTGAGATTTTAGTCTTTAGATAAGGGACATTTAGATCTCTATCACTAACTTTTGGTTTACTCCAAAATAAAAATGTTATGTTGTAACCTTCTCTACATGCCTAAAACATAACATCATTAACACAACTCCACGCATAATTAAGGATGTCTAAAACTTGACGTCTTTGACACTTATTTCGAAGTGAAGTACTCACACTTGCACACATATCACGATTGAGAACTTTCCATGTGGCCCAATATAAAACAAAACTATGTCGGCTTTCATCTCGTGTCTATACATGTACATATGTGCAATACCAAGCCCTCCTTATGAGCATAGGCCTCGACAATATGCCTCTTCATATATTTCCCCCATAAGATATAATGACATCTCTTATCTCTTATATATTTCCCTTTTCTCATGCCTCAAATGAGATATTGAACTATCTCAATCCATGACTTCATGCATATATCCATACAACTTAAATGCTCAAATGCGTATTGATAAAACACGTCGCTAACTATATAGAATTTGATATCGTTGATATACAAGTATGTAGGTGCGATACCTAGGCTTCCCTCATGAGTACAAGTATCCACATGTTAATAGTCATTCGTTACACATACACACATCAACGGTCTCCCATTACACAAGCCGAGTCTTCTTTCACCCGTTTATATGCATACTAATGACAACCCATTGCCCAAATACATATTCGAACATAATCAATATTGTGTACCCACACTGACTTATTAACGTCCTGACACCTCTCACTAATAACATTTTTTATGTTTAAACATATATCTATATTTTAAGTGATCTTAAACTATGTTCTCTCAACATGTTATAAAATATACTAAAAGTAATGATAATAGTACAATGTGATAATAATTATATATATAAGGAATCATAAAGAACAAGTGTGGTGCCTAATATGTTCCACACTCGTGATTCAGCTCCTTAACCCTCTCCAACAATCTCTGGATCATTTGTGCGGCTAAAATTTCCTTAGGGTAATGTTTATGGAAAGCAAACTAACGAAAAAATAGACAACCACTTATGTGAAGAATAATATTAGTCCAAAATAGGTGAATGCAACAAGTATGGACATGGTTTCAGATAAATTCTTGGGGAACAATCACATAAACCTGACCTCATGGGTAAACAAAAATCGTGAGAAGGACTAATATGGGAAGAGGGTTCCAAAATTCTTAAATTTTAATATCATCAAATTAATTTCCTCTTTAATAAAAACTCAAACAAGTTGAAATTTACACAAACTAATTCAAGATTGAATTAACATAAATATAAACTAAATTACCCAAATCAAGTAAACACAAATTATAATATTTTGTGGATAAATAAATTTTATTCTTTTAACTTAAGCATGCATATAGGTGAATTGAGAAATAAAATAAACAACTACAATGCCGCGATCTATGAGGAAAATCCACAATGAAAAAAGCCATAGACTCCACATCCATAACTTCATTAAGTATGGAATTACCACAAGGACACGATAGAATACTTACACAATGACTCGATGCCCTCGCAATCCTTGACACTCTTCGTTCCATCAACCTTTTCCTAGTGACAACACAAGAGTTCACCTATGCCTCAGAGTCCACCGACCTTCAGAGAAATATACTTACATAGTGTATACTTACATATACACTATTGTAAGTATATTTCTCTCTGAAGGTATGGAAAAGTCTCTAATAAAAATGCAATCTCGCACTGCATAAATGGTTGAGAAAAAGTAGTGGGGAGTTTTTAAAAAACCTTCTCCAGTAATTCGAACATGGGTTACTCTCGTTAAACTAACATACCAATCTCATTCGAATGAGATAGGAACAAGACTTCTAATGAGAAGTCAAGGTAGACAAAAAAGGAACTTTGTTAGACGTCATTCGAATGAAATCCAAAACTCATTTGAATGACACTATAAAGTAGTTATAAAGACCTATAAAATTAAAATATTTTTCTATAGAAACTTTAAAGTATTTTAAAAACAATTAAATAAAATTCTAACACCCAATATCAAATTTCCAAGGCTCAATAATAAAATATGAATTCATACTTGATAGATCTTGTAAACATTGGTGATGAAAACAATACATGAAATATGGCATGACGATGTGATCTCCTTGACTTGGTTGCTACGTCTTCAACAAGTATGTCATAGGATTGAAATGTCACACACATAACTTCAACGTTATGACTAAAAGTGTTTTGTCCAGACTTAAGCCAATACATAGAAATTGACTAATTTGGAAATTTGTCCTTACAAATTTACTCCTTTGTCTATTCCAGGATAAAATAAAAAAATAAAAACACCTATGGTCCGTCAAACTCATCTAAAAGACTCAATCCCAACCTAAAAGGAAAAAGTACACACTCTTGATCGACATATACTCTTAGTAGCTTTGCTTGCATTAAAAACTTTGCCACATGATTGCAAGCCTACACACCATAAACGAATAGAGAATATAACAATATAAATTGAATAATTAAATCCTTACACTTTGTCTAACAATGTCTACCTAAGAAATGAAGTCTCCCTTTAAGTTAGATCTTTCCAAATGAAAAGAGTTAGATACCATTTCTCTCTTTTTTCATTTAGGAATAGACAAATTATAATAGGCATAAATTAATTAATTTCTCCTTAGTTAAACCAATTGTTCCCCTAAATAAAATAAGGGATAAGCATAAAGAAAAAACTATGTATATTTCGCATTGGTGTATAGTGATACAAGAAACAACAAAGCAATACAGGCAACATAAGAACGACTAATTTACACAAAGAGCAATAGTTACCAATTGTGATACGATGGCAAAACGATACCAACTAGAATGTACTAAACTAAGCATGCGATATTAATGAAAAGTTGCAACAAGATAGATACCTACATGAACCAATATTATACAAGGAATGGATATAAAAGCAAAGACTAAAAAAAATTATACCTTATATATAAATATGCAAAAGATATCAATGAGGCATAAGCACATATGTACAGGTATAAATACCAGACAAGACAATAAACATAGTAACTTTTCACACTCATATGGCATAAATATATCCAAGTTAACATGTGGAAAATCGAGTGAAGGGGTGTGAATAAGATACAAAAGAATTATGACCCAAGCACTTAAACATATTCAAGGAATTCTATTTGATTGCAAAACTTTATCAAACATAGTTTTATGCTCATGTAGCAAGACAAAGTGAACTCAAAGAACAAATTATCACAATGCACACAAGCCTAGAATTTGGATGATTCTAAAAATTAATAGCGTTATGACATTTAAGCATACATAGGACTCATTTTGCAAACCCATTGATATTCAACTAAACAACCTCAAAAGATAAACATATTATATATCTTACTTTCTTTTCTTTTCTCAATTCTTTTGAAGTTATTTCTTTTGAAATATCAAACAAACTAAAATATGATGGCCTTTAGAATTTTTTTTCTATTTTTATTGCCTATAATCTTTTCATCAGGATCTTACCAATGAGGGATTACCCGCAAAGGAGATTTTCTCCTTTCATGGCCCTTTCTGTGAACCCTTATATATTTTCAATACAATTAAAAAAAACTCACGAGCAATGGTTCTTACATGTACAAATCCCCATAGACACAACATTTAGATGATAAAAATGATGGTATAACAACTCAACTAGCTTAAATATAACATGTGACGTTAAAGTTCAAAACAAATCCTGTATGTTTAGGAGGAGGCATATACAAATAGAATTCATTAAACAAATCAAATTCAAACTACTCCATGCAATCACGATAAAGACAATTTAATAATTGAAAGTCATAACCAAAAGTTCTAGTCACACAGATACGAGAGATAATATAGGATTCAAACACAAGGGTCTGGAACAAAAAAATTTGTAAAGCTAAAACACACAAACAAAGGAAATATTTTTGAGTTTTTAAAATTATTAACAATCATTTTAAAATAAGACAACTCAAAAGACAAACAAAGCCTTTTTTTGTATTTTTCAATAATACCCAATAAGTGAAAAATCATTATATAAAAGACTCACAAATACATACACCTAGCAAACAGATATAACAATAAGCACACCTAGTGTATGTAAACAAATCCTTTAGATATAACATAGGAATTATCATATGCAAGCAAATTATAATCATAAAGTCTATCATGTAAAGTCTCCAAATCGAATCACTAACCCACATAGGTGTAAAGTTATGCTCTCAGGTTTTGGTAATCTTGGTGACTCTACCCTTGTACTTCCTAGGATTGTTTCCAACATTGAAGAAAACCCTACTAAGGTGACCATTCCTATGATAATGTGTGAAATTAAAGACACGTGGAACGTTACCTAAGGGTTGACCTCTTTTAATATCTTATCAATGGTTGACTCTTATAAAATCATGGTTTTGGCTTTATTAGCAAAAGAATTTTGATTATCGAAGCCAATACCACACTTGTCATTTTTTATTTGGACTATGACTAACATCTAATTTTATTTTTTGGACCTCGTCTCCAAATTAAAATTAACAAGACTCGAGTCTCTTAAATTATCTTCAAGCTCCATTGTCCTAGACTCAAGTAAACTCTTAGTTTCTTCAAATTCAAGAAGTTCTTTTTTCATAACCCCCATTAAACCTTTAAGACTATCTTTCTCACCTCCAACATACTCTACCTTCTCTTGAAGGATCCTATCAGGTTCCATAAGATCCTCAATTCAGAAACTTTCATAATTACTTATGACACGTTCTTTCATCCCATCTTCCAACTTCAAGTTTGCCCATTTTAATTTCAACGATTCCATATACAACTCACGAAAAGAAACTTGGAGTTCACTCACTTCCTCCTCCTCTTATTCATTATCACTCTCTTTTCCACTCTTTCTACCATCAAAGACTTGGGATTCGTAAATAATGACCTCAAAAGGGTCATTCTAGGAACTATATTCAAGGGTACATTTCTCAATAACACTAGCATAACTAGCTATGAACATGGTGAAGTTATGCTCAGTGGGGGAATTGGGTCCCTCTTCCGTTTCACTATCACTACGGGTGTTATTATATACAATTGGTTTCTTGCCATTCTTCCTTAGTTTAGTGGGACACTTAACTTCCCTATGTCCATAACCCTCACAACCAAAACATATATTTGACTCTTCCCTCTTAAGATCATCATCATGATTTTTAGGGGGTTTCTTGGATTTGTTATACTTTGACTTTTAAAATTTCTTATAATATTTTTTTAGTTTATCTTTATTAAACTTAAGAAATTTTTTGAACTTCTTAACAAGCATAGTCATATGATCTAAGTCGATGTTCAACTCATCATCTGAAATTGATGTATCCTCCTTTTGAGATTCCAAATCTATGCCCTTAAACTTCTTCTTCACATTCTTGGACGTAAACATGTCTAGCTCATAGGTTTGTAAGTCACCTACAAGATCTTAAGTTTCGTAGAGTTTAAAGTTCCTAAAGAATTCAAAACAATCACTTTTGGATTAAACCTTTTGGGAAATGACCTCAAAATTTTCTTTATGACCTGGTTATTGAGTATCTTTTCTCCTAAGTTAAAAGACGACTTCACAATATCACATAATCTAGCATAGAACTCATTAAAGGTTTCACTCTCATCCATTTTAATGGATTTAAATTTAGTGGTGAGATTTTGAAGCTTATAAGCCTTAACAATACTCGTACTTTCATGGGTGAGTTGGAGTGTGTCCCAAGCATCTTTAGAAGTTTCGCTCGTCATAATACGGAGAAAATCCTCCGGTGTGACCGCACTAACAAGATAATTTAAACCACATGAATAATCGTCTCCTAATTTATGCTCATCCTCACTTAATCTTTCTATGAGTTTAGGAACACAAACGCCTCCTACTAAAAACATTGGTGGGGAACACACTCTAGCAATCACTTGCCAAACCCACTCATCTAACTGATCAAGTTATAACCTCATATGCACTTTTCAGTATGTGTAGTTAGAACCATCGAAAAAAGGAAACCTAAAAAATGATCAATTTTCGATATTCAACCCTAATAGGATCTGGCACTATAATTTAGTCCACCCTCTCTAATACAAATTTAACAAGGCCTAATATGGGAGGTTGGTTATGAAATTCTAAAATTTTAATTTCTTAAAATTAACTTCCTCATAAATAAAAATCCAACCAAGTTCAAATTTACACAAACTAATGCAAGACTGGATTAACATGAACATAAACTAAATTACCCAAATTAAGTAAACACCAATTACAACATTTTGTGGCTAAACAAATTTTATATTTTTAACCAAATCATGCATCTAGGTGAATCTTAAAAATAAAATAAACAACCACAATGGTGAGATGTACGATGAAAATCCATAACTGGCAAAACCTCGGACGTCCAAGTTAAAAGTCCAATAATTATGGAATTACTACAAGGACACGACATAATACTTATATAAAGACTCGACGCCCTCGTAAGCCTTGATGCTCTTCGTTCCTTCAACCTCTGCTAAGTGACAATACAGGAGTCCACCTACATCTCGGAGTCCACAAAAAGGTCATAGAACTATCACACATACGGAGTCCAGCATATGTAACCAATCAGCACGAAATCATATGAAATAAATAATTCTCAATAATGTGGAGAATGATAAACCCAGTGCTAATACTTGATCTCAAAACATATATATATATATATATATATATATATATATATATATATATGTGTGTGTGTGTGTGTGTGTGTGTGTGTGTGTGTGTGTGTGTGTGTGTGTGTGTGTGTGTTGAAACCTGAATAAAAAAAATGGGGTGTAAACTTGAGTTTTTTATTTGAAAAGTAACTCGTGAATATTGAACAAAAACTCTCATAGACTTTTGTAAGTATATCTCTCTATAGAGGGATGGAAAAGTCTCTAATAAAATTTCAATCTTGCACTGCATAAATGGTTGAGAAAAAGTAGTGGGGAGTTATGGAAAAAATTGCATGAAAAGAAACTGGCATATTTAACACCTAATAGGCATAGGACACATCATAACGATATGATCTCTTTAACTTAGCCACTATCTTCAACAAAAATGTCATAAGCTTGAAAGGTCACAAATACAAATTCTACCCTATGACTCAAAGTGTTTTGTTCAGAATTAAGACAACACATACAAATTGACTTAATTGAAAATTTGTCCTTACAGATCAAGAGACAATAACTCTCGTGTCTCTATAGGGATAATGCTAACACACCGCCTCTGTGTACACACACCACATACTGCTCTCCCTACCATTCGAGGTCCATGATACCATAGTTGAGACTCTGTTGGGGATAACATCAAGAGAACTTAACTATCCTTATGCTTAGTTTCTATAAACTAATTATCACATTCTTTCATTACTATTTTATATACATTTTAGAATTGTTTAGAGGACTTAGTTTTAGAGTTCCTAAAAAACCTAAATATATGCTTCAGTGACCATGTGTAGCATTATATAATTTTCCTAACATATAGGGACACGCAAAGGAAATTGCGATAAAATAAACATCAAAGTATGTAAATATAAAGATTACCCATTTTCATCGTGTGTATCATAGCATTGATTTTCATATTGATTAAATCCTATACTCATGAGTCCAAAAGTAGTTAGTCAAAGATTGGTCGCTGATGAATATTCTCACTATTTTCTTCCACTTATCTGGTATATCGGGGGGGATTTTCTATGGGTCCCAAAGTCTTGGCGACAAGGAGCTTTTGGAGTTTGCCCAGTACTGGGATATATTGAATAGGCTTTCATAAATATTTAATACTAGGTTAAAGTGTTTTACATGTACCTCAAAGTTTCTTTAGTCCAAGAAGCCCGGTGTATCATGATCTATGGTAATGAAAAATAATCCATTGATAAATGAGTGACATCAACTTTTTCTGTAAAGAGACCTCTATGTACACACCATATTTTCACAAATAAACAGATATTTGTGGGCCACCCACTTTTAAAAAAATTCAAAGTTGTCAAATCACCATAGGTTTGTCCAAACCGTAAGATTCCAGGATAAATGGATCCCCCTTTTTATTGGGAGACACAATCGTATGAATCGATAACCTATTGTCAAAGAAGAATTACCCTACATTGGATCCCCTACTTACTTTTTTATCTACTTACTTTTTTATCTTTGGGAAATGTTTGGGCCTCAGCCTTTTGTTTCCTCACTCCTTGCATGCAAGTAAAACGATCACCCTAATTAACCTGAATCCAATGGGACTCTAATTAGTTCTTCCCTTAATAAAATACTACTAAACAAAGATACAAAAGAAACAAAATGTCATCCACATATGATTAAAAACAGATATAACAGTTGCATCACATATGTGAGTCCTTCCCCGTTATTAATTGTACTTATATCAGTTATTTTGTCCTAAAATCATAAGAAAAGGTGCCTTTTTTTTCTACGATCAACATTACTCGCAGGATAAATGCAAATCACTTACCCTCGAATCCCTCGTTCCGGAATTGTGCATTCGATTATTCTTCATTAGCGAACTCCCCACTCATGACTGTCAAGTTTTTTTCATGGCACGTTCTTCTCTTATAGAGGAAGATCGCGCTCCTTCTATAATGGACCTCGTTTTGTAGTAGTTTCATAATATCACCTCCTCCTAATCACCATGAAATCTTAAATACGGGGGCTTGTCCAAGCATGTATTCAGATTCAAGAGACTACTGTCACACCAGGAACTAGGGAGAACATACATCCTCCTCATTTGCTCCACACTGGTATTCTACTAGTTATACTTGAGACAATAATAAGAAACACATAGGACCCACTTTCACCCATGCCAGCACCGACCCATGCTAATACTAACTCCCCTTAATTACAAATACTATATTCTCCCCATGGTTACCTCGAACCCAACCACCAATACACTAAGTACCCTCACCCGCCCAACCAAGGTCCTCCACGAGCAGAGTCAACAGTTCCACCACCAGTTGACGAGATTAATCCTCATCCTCCCCCAAATTTGGAGATAACAAAGTTCCAAACTGATTTGTGTCTTCTTTAGGAAGCTGCCGACAAGATGCACACCTGTGACAAATTAAAGAAGACCAAAAGATGTCTTTGTATCCTGAATCTTGAATTTAGGATAATTTCAACATGTTCGTCTTTAAAGAATAGAAAGGACTACATTCCCCCTCTATACAACAATCCTACTATCACCTCCAGATGCATGTCCAAAATGTATATCTAGTAATTCTAGAAATGATGGTCTTCACCACTCTGTCTAGATGGGATCTTACTTGGTATATGGGTCTAAATCTTGATGGAACATCTTAAACCTGGAACAATACTTTTAAGTAATTTCTTAAGCCGTATGAATAAAATGAAGCACTTAGTGTCACTGGTGAGGAACTAACGCTGCTAAAATAAGAGGAAGGAGATGTAGTCAAGCCATTTATCACCTGTTAGAGTGAAAAGGTCAATCATACGATTAAATTCCCCTAGATAATGATCAAATCAAGATAGTGATCAAGATTTTATATAAGAAAATATAGAATGAACTTCGGCTTACATAAATCTCTGACTTCAAATCCCTCAACCACATAGGGTAAAAAATGGAGGAGAGTTTACCCACCAAGGCATTCAAGTCCACTAAAGAGTCTCATCGACCAACGTATCAATGCTCTTTTAAGAAGGATTTCTAGAATCCCACATCACCATTATGGTAATCATCCCACCAGATAGATCATACCAAACACCCGAAGCTTCTTAGGTCATGGTCTTCATCATTGTACTTCAACAATTAAGGGCTCCTATAAAACCCACCAAGTCATTCCCACTCCCAAAAAGGTGGAGACCAGATAGAAGAACCTTAAGTATCTATAGGCCCCTTTTAGTCGGGTCTTCAAAACTTTTAAATTGGATGGTCTCCTTAAACCAATCAATACTAGGGCACAACCCACTAGGATAAGACAAACAAAAATTAGTAGGCCAATTCATACTATAGGTTCCACTAAGGGGTTGACCATACTAATGATAATTTTTGGGCACTCAATTATGCCATCCAGGAGCTCATATGTATCAGGAGACTCATCCCACCAAAACCCAATGTTATAAACAATCACCTCCTTATTCATTCCAACCCACGTGCTAATGCAATATTATACACATTCCTAACAAATACCAATCCATCCACCTTAATAGTCACCATTCATAAAAAATCGAGAATGAGTACACTCCCCTAGCCAAATAGAAACCCTTATGGTTACTCCCTCACCACTAACACAAATCATCTTTGAAACTAAATCCTCAATCAGTCAAATGAATTTTGTCATCACGACTATACACTTCCTATGAGCAAATCACTACATCTCAGAATAACTCTGCATAATAGAATTCATTCTCTCTAAAAAAACTTAGACTACTGAAGTGTACGATAAATCTCTACTAGAGATAGATCACACATCACCTTCGAAATACCCACGCAATCCGTTTTAGAGAATGTGGCTATGGCTACTTTCTTGCTACCTCAAACACCTTCCTAGTCATCACTGTAGAAATTAGGGAATATGCCACATCTGCGAGTCACTAGTTATAGGGACCCGTATTCTGAACACCACAGCACCCTAGCCTTCCAGTTAAGATGTGCTAATGAGATAAAGAACTAATGGCAAACAACTACATCAGTTGGAGATTCTGACCTTTTCATAAGTTACTATATGAAAATAAAGAAATGGCCAGATCCCAAAACACCTTTAGGGATTTCGCTTAGGGAGCTGAGTTAAGGTCTAACCCCGAACCAATAACATATGTCCCCTACCCTAGTCTCCCAAGATAAAGGTATAACACACTTTGAGAGTTTTAAGGAGTCATTTCTGTTCAAATGTTATTCCACACCACCCAAGACAGATATTATGGGACTCATGCTCGGGAACGTCCCCCAAAATCTAAACCATGAGACCCTCTATTATCGTCATCAACATGATGCAAATGGACATCGCTAGCTGTGCTGACCCATCTTGACTGATCAGACTAACCCAGAAACACCCCCCCACTAAGATACATATCACTTTTGATAATACAAAACTATAACCAGAATCTTCGCTCGCCAAACCAGTACATATCTACTACATTCACATCTTAGAATAGGTCATCACGTATTTCTTTGAACATATTTATATCACTGAGGGGAACACACATACAAATCCTGGGGCCGAATTTATCCTCAACCCCCAAATATGGGCACTGGTGGCATAATGGGATTACTCTCAAATTTAGGGATAAGAATAAAAAAAACTGTGAGAAAGAAGATATATATCAGTTTTGGATTTGAAGAGATTCTTAGAATTTAGTTACATTCTTAGAAAAATCCACAAATCGAATGATCTGGTCTAGTACAAATTTCATGGGAATAAAAAACATTTAGTAACATTCTCAGTATAACAAATTAAATAAAGCGGAATAAATAAAATGAGACACAATATAATAAACTTATGAAATAATGAAAACACCTATGATACCAATCATTACCAAGAGAATTAAATACAAATTTAAAATATAAAATCTCAACTATATAATATCCAATAAGGAATATAAGTACATATTGTACCCTCTCTGACTCAGGATAAATCGAAATACATCATAGGAACGATAGATCATAATGTCGCTGAAGATGCTCCTCTAAAGAACAACCCAAGTCTACAACAACAACAATAGCCTAAGACACATGAAAAATAAATTCAACAATAAAAATAACAGCAAGACCGGAGTGAGTAATAATATAACTAAATTTTGTCCATAATAATCATAACACATCTTCCTCTCATATTAAATGTAATATAAGTCATTTAAGTTAACCAAACCAAAACATTAAAAAAAATATGCGGTCATACACCCATTCAAAGTAGTCCTTATACTCTTGTATTACGTCTACGACCAATTTCTTATCTTCTTTGATGAGATATGGATTGATATACGTAATTCTCTAATTTTTCTTTGTCACCAAATTTATTTGAATCAAGGGATGCGATTAATTAACCGTCATGTCTTCATATTCTATTAGAGAACTTGATATTTCACCACTATCTTTAGCAATTTCATTCTCTATAGCCTCTTCGAAGACATATTTAACCCAATTAATGGTCTTATCTTCACCAAGGTTGGTGCTCATTTCCATGTCTTTAAGATTTTATAAAATAATGTCGAAGTTATCATTGGCCTATTGAATGTCAATGGGTGCATCAGCCATTTATAACTATTTTATCATCTTCAATTAGCCCCATTTGTCCAAAAACCTGATCATTCTAACTTTCCTCAAAGACTAACCCATCTGATGCCTATAGCCCCAAAGCCTCTGCCAGAACTGGAACCATATTTTCTTGGTAGCGTCCTGATTCAACACAATTGAAACTAACATGGAAAGGTACTGTATCAGTATCCACTTTTTCTACTGGCTCATATTCCTTCATAAAAAGTAATTTTTTATCCATAAAAGAAGGAACGCAATTGTTAAAATGCATCTAATATCTATCTAGTAATGCATTACAGCTATGCATGCCTTCAATAATTAAAAATCAGATTTAGATTTCCTAGTGCGTCCTTCATTGTCAAGAGGTAGTGCACCTTTGGTAGATTTATAATCTCCATCAAAAATGGAGGGAATTATTTAGTTTGTACTAATTTACTATTTTTTTCTCCAAAGCCTTCAATCTCTATGCTAATAGGTAATTAGAGTCTTCACTCCCCTATGATTCCCTATGAAACCTTGGATTTGTCTTTGAGAATGAAGAAGTATAGTCCTCTAATCTAGTATTTTGAACGAACTTAGTGCCCTTTTCAAAGACATGTATTTCCTTTGGATTCTCCTTTATTGAGTTCGAGAGATAAAAATTTATGTCTTTTTTCTTTTTTATTTTAGTTGATGCGCCATGTGCCACATGTTAAGGGCCACTTTGTTAGGATTGACAAACTTTCATTTCCTTTGCATATCATTAAATTGTTTAGATATATTTGGATCTTGATCCAAAAAAAAGTCAGGTATACCTTTAACTATTGGAATAGATTTTGGAACTTTAGTTAACCCCAAAATTCCCATGTGTTGGTTGCATTGGGCTTCTTTAAACCCTATCTTAATATATTGGTTATTCCTTGGTATCTTAGTGTGCCCTTGGAGCTAAAAAGGACCAAAGTGAGGTTTTACATTAGCATAAGGTTTTTAATTAACATTTTGATCTTGGAACACTCGGGCCTTAGCTATATTTCCATTATTTCGTTGTTGTTCTTTTTATATTGATGTTTCTTCTTCAAAGCCACTAATTCCCACATCCCAGCATAGTATTCTCCACATCTGATTCATAGGTTCTTCGTCACCTTCTCATCAAGATCCTCATTAGCCTAAGGCTTTGAATCCTTGAATTCAACTTTAGTTTTCACCTTGAACTCCACACACCCTTTATTTCTAGGCATCTGGATTGATTTCTCAATAGTTTCCACTTCTTTAACCTTGGGGAATGGGTAATCAATTATGACCATTATGCTTTCCTATTTTATAGAGCACTTGATCTTGCGCCCCCTAATTAAATGTTGCACCTTGTCACAAAATATAGAGCTTGCATTAATGGAATGAGAAAATGCATTATGCCATTTATAGTATTTTTTTTCCTTTAATTTCATGTGTCTTCTTGCGTTGTCAAGTGGTTTTAACATTCTGGCTTTTAAGAGAAAGTCAAAGATCTCATTAGCCTTACTAATGTCAAAAGATTACTTTTTTATCATTCTTTTTTACTTTAGTGCCAAATATTATGATGTAGTATCCTTTTTAACCAATAGTTCACATATTATTATTTTAGTTCCTATAATTTCAGCAATATCAAATTCAAAATTAAGATCTTTATAATATGCTTTGAAGGAAGAACTATTCCTTGCATGCTTTTATTTAATAAGGGCCTCACATTTGTACACTTTGGCAGTTAGTTCAACTAAATCTCTGAATTTTGTGCCATCAAACTTCTTTAGAAGCCCAAGTCTAAACTATTTTGAACTGATTTTATAAATTCTGACTCAAGAGAGACTATTTATCACTTATTCCTAGCCTTTTTGAATTTGTTTATGAATTAGTAGGTTTTCATCAGGCTTTTGACATGGTCTAGCCAAGTCAGTCATGGAGACCAAATATAGACTTAAGTAATCATTTGTTCTAGTATTGGCACATTGGATAGTGATCCTATACGTTCCATTATAGACTCACTCGCATCCCTTGGTAAGAAGTTTGGAGTTTGAGGCCCTTAGGAATCGCAATACTATTTAAGCATTATGGATAGGACTTTATATTAACTGGGGTCTATACCCCTCGAGCTAATGGACCATATATTTCATATATCAAATATTCAACTTCATTCATTTCCATCACCCAGGAAGTTTTCTATTTCTGGGGGTTTACCCTAGGAGTTGGTTTTACTAAAGGTGGTAGAATTTGTCGGCATAACTTATGATTGGTAAGGCATGGATTGGGATACTTTAGGAGTTTGGTTATATATCATCCTAGGGTTCTTCACCCCACCCCCCCCCCCCCCCCCCAACACACACACAAAAAAAAGTTTTGGTTCAAACACTAGATTATTGATTATTCCATAGTTCGAAGCACTTAGGAAGCCTACATTGGTCTACATTCTCCCCATTAGGTTGTTATGACCCACTTGTTGATAGATGTTAAATGGTCCAAATGCCTATTGTATTGTTTACATATATACCAGGGTTATTAACATATCCTCATATCCTAAAGTTATTTCCAAAATTAGTTTCACCATAATTAGGATTGTAATAGATTGAATGATAGGGATTTCGTTGAGTAATTGGATTTTCTCCAAATTGGGGTGGATAAATCAGACCATTAGTTGTCATTTGATTAGGTAAGGTAAATTTATTAGTCACCGTGGTGATTACATTGTTAAGATTTTGTGTCGTATTACTAAAGTGATCAAAAAATGGGTTTAGTTGGTTGATTAGTTGGTCTCGAATGTTTTTGGAAAAACGAACTGCTCGCTTACTTTGAATATTGATGCCTCTAGAGCCATTAGAATATTCAACTCTTGACTAAGAGTCATTAGTCCCAACTTGTAAGGACCAAATTTCTAATTAAGTATTAATGTAGTTTTCACTTATTCTCGAAACAAAAAACGTTTGAGTCATAGGTAGATTTTTATTGTCCAGTCACTATGAGACTACGAATTGTCAAAGATTTAATTGAAGAAGTTGAGGCAAAGCTACAAGGAATTAATCATGTCGAAGTTTAATTAGCATGAATTTCTCGTCTTCAAAGTTTAATTGCATTCCGAGATCACATAGGTATGAATGCATAATGTTAATGAAACTCGGAATTTTATTTTACAAAAAATAAGGATGTTATTTTTTTTATTAAAATGTTTTAAAAGTGTTTTAAATGTTTACACTTCGTTTTAATCATATGAGGAAGGATTAGAGTTGGGTAAGAGTTAGTTTTTAAGTGAAAATCTATTTTAAAAGATAGTTTAATTAAAACTCTAATCTGACGACGTCGTTCAAAAGACACCCGTTGTCGTTCGAACGAGTGATGTCATTAAAATGACGTACTATCTCGCTCAAACGAGAGCCTTCACCACCTTAAAATATTTATAAATAGGCGTGGTCAGTTTCCTCGAAGGCTGTGCAGTATGAAAAATAGTTTCGATACAGAGAGTTTTCTGCACATAGTTTTCTAAGGTTTTACACTTAAAAACATCCTTAGAGATTACAGAGATCTGAGTTATCATTACCATACGTTTATGTGATCTTTGTTGAACCAAGTTGGGTTTGTTCATCACTTGAACATTGTTTGTTTTGCAGTGGATAAGAGAAAAAGGTTACATCCGTGTTCAACATCGTAGACAACATATGGCCATATCGGTGGACACCGAGACGCTTATGGAGGCGTGTGTTGTGAACGAGCATCGTTGAAGAAGGTTACTTTCTGCGTGGGCACTGTAAAAATTGGTAAAAGATTAGAGGAGCGTCAAGTCTCATGGGTGGATCAAATCATTGTATAAGACTACCATCTTATTTTGTAAAATCATTGCCATAATGATTATCTGGCCTCGGTCGTCCGAGATTTTTTGCCGATTCGGTTTTTCCTCGTACATCGGCGTTGTGAGTATTACTTTACTTTATTTTACTTGTTTTAATCAATAGTTGCGTACTTAGGGTTAAACAAGGTAAAATCTGGTAAAGTTAATTTATGTCACAACTTGGTTTGATAAAATTAAAAAAGAATTATTAAAAAAAGAGAAAGTTGGTTTGCATTCATCCTTAACTTAATTCCGCTCAAGAAAAAGTTTTTTGTTGAAAGTAATAATTTGACACGATTAAGATGTTAGATAGTGAGACGTTTGATGCATTTTACACTAGGTTATCCCCGATTGTTAATGTGTCATTTAACCAAGGAGAGAAGATTCCCGATAACCAAGTAATTAAGAAAATTTTGAGATCGTTGCCGAGTAGGTTGATGAAAAAGTGACTATTATGAATTCCCTGGGTATGCTTAACTCATCGAAACTAAAAGAGATCGTAGGATACCTTTAAACCTATGAAATTGACATATTTACCTCCAAGCAAGTGCCAAAGAAAGAAAAGGGCATTGCTTTGAAAGCCTTGAAGGTGGAAAGTAAAGTTTTGAATGACGACTATGATTCCGACTTTGAGGATGTCTTCTTGTTGGCAAGAAAGTACAAAAATTTTCTTCAAATTTGATAAACAATCAAACGATGCAAAAAAGTTTGAAAAAATCAGGAACAAAGGAGAGTCCACACCTTAGGATAAGAGTGGTAAACATAAGAGAGATGAGTCTGATAGGTGTTTTGGGTGTGAGGGGTATGGTCACAAAGTATCTGTGTGTCCCACTAGACTTAAGAAAGAGAGAAAGAAATCGATAGCATACAACGTCACCTTAAGTGATAGTGAACCGAAAGAGGGAGAGGATTACTCCATTGAGCGTAACTTTGTTGCGTTTATGGCATGTCATGTCAGTGACGACGATATATCTTCCCCGAGGATACTCATGTTCATGACACTTTCGAGGCTGTTGAGAGTGCATCCAAGGGTGAGGGTGATGAGAGCGAGGATGAGGAGATCGATGTAGGTGAGTTATAAGTTGCATTTCGAGAGTTGTTTGAGGAGACGGTAAATGTGAAAAAGGATAACTCAAAATTACAAGTTATGTTAAAAGAGCATGCCGTAGAAAATAATGATGTGTTGATTGAGGATCATAGGGCACGAGAGAAGAAGCTTAGGGAGGATCTAGAGTACGTTGAGAAATAGAGAGACACCCTTAGAGGTTTGATGGAGGCTTTGAAAAAAGAATTGCTAAAGCTTGAGGAGTCTAGGCGTCTACTTCAGTATAGTATTAAGGAGTTAGAGGACATTTTGAGAGACTCATCTAGAGTTCAGTTTGACATGGAGGCCAGAGGTGAGAAATTGGATAGGAAACTAGGCACCGTCCAAATTAAGATAGATATGGGTGGTATTATCCTTGATGATCGTGTTGTTCCCACTACCCCCGCGCGTGTGAGAGAGCCACATAGTAATGTTAAAAATGGTCCACATGTAGTTCACTTTCAATACCATCACTAAACTTGCACGTTTTGTGGCAGGAAATGTCACCTTAGAAAGTTTTTCTATGGCCTTAGGAATGCTCCTCGTAAGTTTAGGAAATTTAGGAATAATGTTGCCCTGATTCCTCCCACCCCCATGCGGCGTTACACGTCTACTTGGGTTAGGAAGTCCGATTTGGTAGCTTTAGGAATAAAACTTCATAGTTCTCATTTGATTGAACGTGATTCTTCCCATGCTAATTCTAAAGGTTGAGTATATTACCATGATTATCATTTTGTATTATATTTTTCATTTATTGCATCTTATTTGAAAGATACAAAAATATTTTATTTTCATAAAAATTTTGAAAAATACAAAAAGATTTTTGGTTTTAAAAATTTTGAGAAAAATATTTTGCTTTTATTAGAGTCAAAATATTTTGAAAAAGCCAATAAGATTTTCGGTTTATGTGTTGTTTCGTGAGTCAACATGTTTTATGTGGCATATTGGTGTGCTTGGACCCCCTTCCTTCCATTATCCATGTGGCTAGGACATTTGGTCATTATTATCGATGCTCAGAATAATCTTAACCTTTGTTATAATGGGGTTGTTTCGAAGTTGATATGCGTTATGATTCGACTTTGCATATATTCTATATTTTCACACATACACGAGTTTATATGAATGTTTGACTACTCTTGAATATTTGAGTTTGGTGAGAAGTTCTTATCTTAATTGGTCATCTATGCGTAAGTTGGCTTAAGGAGGGAGTGTGCATGTAATAACCATTTACCCATGAGCATTTTAATCTATATTGAAAATATGATGAGTGTACGGGAAAGGGTTGCGAGATTATAAAATTGACTCGTCGTGAAAGCCACCGTTTAAAAGAGCCTGAAAAAAATTCATAAGGCAAGAAAAAAAATCATCTGCCAAAAATGGGTCAAATTAATTTAGTTCACATAAAAGAAAAATATGATATATATTTGAGGGAGTTTGGATGGATTAATAATTTAACGGGTTTGCACAAAGTATCGTAAAGGTTGAAAATTCGTGCCATGACGCTATTATTTGTAGAATCGTCAAAATTTCGGATTCCTGTGCATGATGTTTGTTTAGTTCATTAAGCTCACACTTAAATTGTCACATATGTCTATGATAAAGTCTGATAATAAATTGCTATCAATTAGAGATTCTTGAGCGTTTTAAGGTGTTAGAATTATGATTTATTTGTTTTAGTTCACTCACATACATTCCATGTTCATGTTTAAGCACATCGGTACATTGTTAGCATGTTACTCATATTTGTTTGTTTTTTAGTTTTCTTAAATTTTTCTACTTTTTCACAATTTTGAGCCCCTTCTGGTTATAATTTTCACATAATTTTTCCACTAGGCAAAACTGTTTAATTTTCTGGGGAGACTGTGAAAGTTTGATAACATCGTTCTAACGACATCTGCCTTCGTTCGAGCGATGTCGCTTCTAATTCAAATGATATCCCCGGCTCGTTCGAACGACACCCCTGTTTGACCAGTTTGACTTTTTTTGTTGTCCTATTTCAGTACCCTGCTGCATATTGATTCATATTTTGGTATTGGGATTCTGTTTATGCAGTATACTTTGACAGATTACATATTTTGCTGTAACAGTTCATTTATCACACCTATTTTTGTGTGATTCATTATTTGTTAGCTACTGATTTGACATTACTTGATCATTTTTAGCTGGTTGTTGCGTGTTTATCTATCATAATATGAGATAATGTAATTAAATTGGTATATCAAATGCTAGATTTGTTTATCTTTTCACCGAATTGTCTATTCGAGACAAAAAGGGGGAGACATGTCTGTGATGTAGGGGGAGTTTTTTAATTGGGTTTTATGCTTGATGAGCTCTATTCGTATCATGGTTACTCACATTCAAATTATTCTGATTTAAGTTTTTATATCATTTGTTCCTTCATACTTCACTTGGTATTTGTCTGTTTCATGTGTGTAGGTATGCTTAAAGATATTCGAGATTTCAAGGCTACATCTCAATTAGACATTCAAGATAGTTTCATGCTTATCGGTCCATTATTGAAGAATTTTATCCTATACTGATGTTATAATTTTGTTTTTGGGTTCATGGGTTAGGATTTAAGCCTCATACGGCTTAACGGCCCAGCTTAGGCATTTCACTGTTGGTTTTATACCGGAATAGTCAAAGGGGTAGATTCATAAGGACCAAATTTCCAATTGAGTCTTAATGTAGTTTTAACTTATTCTCAGAACAAAACACATTTTAGTCATAGGTAGATTTTTATTGTCCGATCCCTACGAGGCTATGACTTTTTGAAGATTTAATTGAGACGTTGCGGCAAAGCTACAAGGAATTAATCATGACAAAGTTTAATTAGTTCGAATTTCTCGTCTTCAAGGTTAATTGCATTCCGAGATCACACAGGTATGAATGTATAATGTTAATGAAACTCGGAATTTTATTTTTCAAAAAATAAGGATGTTATTTTTTATTAAAATATTTTAAAAGTGTTTTAAACATTTACACTTCATTTTAATTAGATGAGGACGGATTAGAGTTGAATAAGTGTTAGTTTTTAAGTGAAACTCTATTTTCAAAGATGGTTTAAATAAAACACTAATCTGACGGCGTCATCTAAACGACACTTGTTGTCGTTCGAACGAGTGTTGCTGTCGTTCGAACGACATAGTATCTCACTCGAACGAGATCCTTCACCACCTTAAAATATTTATAAATATGTGCGGTCAGTTTCCTCGAAGGGTGTGTTGTACGAAAAAAAAAATTGATACAGAGAGTTTTATGCACCTAGTTTTCTAAGGTTTTACAATTAAAAACATCCTTAGAGTTTACAAAGATCTGAGTTATTATTACCATATGTTTATGTGATCTTTCTTGTACCAAGTTGGGTTTGTTCATCAATTGAACATTGCTAGTTTTGTGATGGAGAAGCGAAGAAGGTTAGTTTCATGTTCAACATCATAGACAACACAAATCCATATCGGTGGACACCATGACAGTCATGGAGGCGCGTGTTGTGGACGAGCATCGTAGAAGAAGGTTAGTTTCTGCGTGGACACTGTGAAGATTGGTAGAATATTAAAGGAGCGTCAAGTCTCGTGGGTGGATCAAGTCATTGTTTAAGCCTACCGTGTGACTTTGTAAAACCATTGTCATAGTGATTGTCTAGCCTGGGCCGTCCGAGGTTTTTTCCCGATTGGGCTTTCCTCGTACATTGGCGTTGTGAGTATTGCTTTACTTTATTTTACTTGCTTTAATCACTAGTTGCATGCTTAGGGTTAAACAAGGTAAAATCTGGTTAAGTTAATTTGTGTCACAACTTGGTTTGATAAAATTGAAAAAAAGTTTTTAAAAAAAGGGAAAGTTGGTTTGCATTAATCCTTAACTTAATTCCGCTCAAGCAAAAGTTTTTGTTGAAAGTAATAATTTGTGGGTCTTCACAACTCTAATGTTGTTTCAACCAATAGTTGTTCTGAAGTTGAAATGTGTTGGATAAGGTAACCAATTTCACCAACATCTTAGTTATATCTTTTCTTCGATGTGTCCTAGCTTTTTGTAAACTTAACATAAGATAGGTGTTTTGTAGGGCATGCCAGAAATATCTTTGGGTCATTTCACTGGATTGATAGTTAATTAGGATTGCGGGCTTGGAAGGCAATATTTGTGGTCTTGCCACCAAGGATTTTAGTCTAGTGATTGTGTTACATTTGATGCCTCAATTATGAAGAGGTATTATTTCCTTAAGGAAGATTTTTAAGTGTGTGCTAAGTTATGGTAATTAACTAGGACAAAAATAGTAAATTATGTGATTTAAATAAAATTAAAGCTTTGTGAATAATAAAAAAAGTACAATGAAAACAAAGATCTGTGAGAAAGTAAATTGAGAGTAAAGTAAATATATTTAGAAAATTAAACAACAACAAATGTAGAGCTAAGGAACTTTAAATAAACTTTGAAAGAAAACATTACAACCACCTTAAAATCTACATGAGGAGTTGAAAGAAGTACAATAAATAAATAAAGAAAACAAAAGGAAAAAAGGATAAATGTAATGTAAATGCATTTTTGGTTAGGGACTCATCTCGTCTGTGTTGGGTCCATTTCTTATTTATAGTGTTCTTTCCCATGTAACGTAAGTGCTCATTTAACTTCCATGGAGTTATTCATCTATTTGAGTTTTTCTAATTTGGTGAACTCATGCCCCAATTCAAATGGGAGTAAGTTCCCACTTTTAGTAACATGTCTCATTTGGTTCCAAGTGTCACACATCCATGTTTTCCACTATTTTATACTTTCCCATAATGATCCGATTATTTTTTGTAATTTAGTCATTACGCTAAAATACATCATTGGCTTGTGTTAATGTGGTGTATACAAACCTCTGTCTTAAATTCAAAAACTTCAGGTCTTAGGAACCTTATGGATGCTCGAACAAATAAATAACTCAAGTTACTTTTCTTTACTAAGTATTCTCTGGGGCAAAGGGTGTACTATATGATAGTCAAACCTCTACCATATGAATGTATTTCAAACAATCCTTAGCAATGAAACTAAGAAGTAAAATTTGAAGAAAAACTGAGCATTACAAATGAAATAAAGCCTCTTAATAAAAAAAAAAAACTACTTTCATTGAAAGGCAAATGATTGGAAATTACATCAAAGGCCCTTGACCCAAATAAGTCGAAACAAAGTACATAAACTCCATTCAAGGATTGAGATTTTGGGGACCCATGAGAGATTAACTCTATAAAACATAGGTAGAGGAATTTTCGCTTTTCCCCTTCATAAGGGTCGCCTTATTCATCTAAACTCTTTTGCCTGATTCAGAGGTTTCAGGAAATAAGCCAAAAATGTACACCTCGAGAATTAACCTTTGAATTTTTTGGCTTACAAGCGTCAAATCCAAAACTATAATTTTAAAAGAGGTACTTCTTATATGGCTCAAACTTGAGGTAGGAATCCATATTTCTCTTTAAATTGGAGTGAATCTCGCCCTGAAGAGCGGAATAAAGCATAAAAACCCTGGCATACTCTTTTTGCAAATCCTGGCCCCTAGAAGTCAAATCCTCCTTTGTAGCAACGGTCTCTCTAACTGGCTATTTTAGAAATTCCACCTCGCCATGAGCATAGAGAATTTTCTCCTTCAGTCATTGCCTCTAAGCCTCCTGACCTCATAGAGCCTATGTCATCTACATAAGCTTAATATGTCCAATGGCCTGAAGATCCTTATCCTTAGCCAAGAAGTCCCTCCCAGTCATCAATAAGGAAGCATTATCCCATAAAGTCCTAGTATTTAAGAGTTTTTCTTGCTCCAAAATAGTAAGTTGAGTCTTCAAAGCATCCATTTATTTCCTGTGAACATATAACTCCACCCTCAAGTCATTGATTATCTTATCAAATTGCATTCGGGTGAGGGTCCACCCCTCTTCCATCTCCATGGCCTTGTTTAATCCCCTGCTAATGTTAAGGGCCTCAGTTAGATGTTAAGCCTACAGAAAGATAACGAGATGTGAGGATACGATACAAAGGATAAAAATACTTAAAGGAAACTAGAAGGATTTTGAAGGTGCCTTATCAAATAAATGGATCAACTCCTCAGCATTAACGGGTGTCCCCTTAGTCCTCAGGTTATCCACATCATCAATGCATTTCATCTTGGCCATTTAGTGGAGGGAATCTACCAAATATGAATAAGAGATAAAAGATTTATGTTTGGAGTACCTCTACATACCATTATTTGCAATCGACCCCTCTAATTCACTAAAAGGTTCACAATGTCTCTTCAAATCCTCCTCCTCTTAAGAACGAATAACTTTCTCATTTCCTTTACTCTTTGAGACCATGGGATGCAAGGACCCTAGAATTAAAAAAATGACACAGGGTTACCCTAGGGGTTCCACATGCCCCTAATGATGATTGCAAGGTTAGGATTCTATTCTTGGGCTCCTCCTTAAACTCACACGCTAGTTCAACCTCATGAGTTAGGGAACCCATCGACACGTTATGATTTAACCTCTGAGTGGTCTTAAACCTCGTTCCCATGATAGTAATGGCTCGTATAGAGGTCTCTTTATAATCATCATTCTTTTCCCCCGTCATTTAATAAATTAGTAATTAGAAAATATTTGGGTATCAAAAAGGTAAAATGAATGAGAAAAACAAGGACAGAAGGTCATCCATATACTCGGTTGATCTTCCTCTTTATTAGTACCGAACATAATGGCGTCTTTAACCACTGAATGAGGGTTGGATTCTCCCTGAGATTGGTGTTACACCTTATTAGAAGATTTAGGGACCTCAGCCATAGCCTCAAAAGCATTTGTACTCTTGTGAGACCCCGGAATAGACCATATTAATTCCCCAACCAAGATTTTGGGGGTAGAAGGGGCAGCCAATGAGGTCACGAGTTTAAGATTAGGTTTTATCCCACTATTAAAAAGGTGATTAGTTGTAATGGACTCGAAAGGGCGAGAATCCATATTCAAGTGCTTCGTTGTCTCCTTTTTCCCCTTCTCATAAGGCTTAGCAGATGTTATACATAAAGAAAGAGGATCAGTAACTCATGTATAAAGGTTAGTGCTCAAATGAAAACCACAAGGGTAAAATAATGGCTTATTTAAGGCTAGGGGATAAACCAAAATATGGGGTAACCCACTAGATCATCAGGGTCATGGTTAGAGGCAGCCCAGGCAACACGAAGAATAACCTCTCTTTTTAATTCTTGAGGGAAATATATCCATCCTAGGAAAATACCACAATAGCTTTTGGGTAGAGGTATTATAATCCATTATTATTATTCATCTTACACTAATCGTAGACCCAATATAACCTAAATAGTTGGTCCAACATCACATCTTAATGAACCCTACTGTTCTCCTTAAAGGCCAAGATCATGGCCATTATGTAATTCCATGAGTTATCCACTAATTGGGAAGAAGCAATTGAAATGGCCATTCGAATCCTTCCTACCAGCAAAGGGACGGGGAGTCTAGCCCAATATTTTAAAAAGCATTCATTGAAGAAAACATGCTGATGGACCAAGGAATCGACCCATTCATCAGGTTTTTAGACCTAAAAGTAATGGATTCATGTATATGATAAGTCTTGATGCCAACTAGGTCCCGATCAGTGATTTAAGAGGCAGAGTGGGACCCATTAATAAACTTTGGATCATTAACTCCCAAATAGTCCTTTATAGGACTTTTAACACCTTTCTCTTTAATTGGGCGAAGCAAAACATGGGGGCCAAGACAGACAAGGGACCAGGATCAAAGACATTATAGGGGCATATATTATCTTTCACCATCTTCGACAAAGGAAAAGGGAAAGATAATAATTGTTGTTTCAGAAATTTTAGAAAAAAGGTTGTGTTAGTAGTGAAAAATTCGAACTCACCTAGGGGGATTGGTAATAACCCCTAAAGTTTGATTCTTCGATCCCTTTATCCCCTATAATACGTCCCATTAATTATCTGAACCATTTAAATCTTATTCCCCATTGTAAATGTTTATTGTCACAATGTGTATTTTAATGACAAGTTACAACCTTATCCATCCTAAGTGAAAAGGATAAGTGTCTCCCCTTACAATAAAATAATAATGGGCTACTGATGATATCCTGAGATGGAATTAAAAAGGCTGATAGACGTCCCAACTTGCTCAAAGATGGGGCATTGATCCCTCGGTTAGACCCAAACCTTAAATGGACCACTGCTTACCTTATAAATCCTTCGTTACAATCAAGGGTGAGATATGGGCTTGTCTTAGACTTGGGGGATTCATTATTCCTCCTAAAATGGTAAGTCATTCAACCCACCTCCTACAGAAGTCTCAGAGACCACAATATCAAGGTTCTTTCATGCCATGTGCTTGAAGACCTTCTATTGAAGGGAAGTGACATCATGAGGTCACCAAGGCCTCAGGTCTAGGATGTGGCAGTGTGTGACACTTCAAGATCAAGAGAGAAAGCATATATAACCATTCCAAACCGTACGAACCTCCGTTAAGGTTCCTACAATAAGTCTGGCAGATAAGTGAAAAGCACAACATTGTTTCACCTACTTCCACTACCCAACTCCACTTACATTGAATATTCACATCAACATTTAACTCTCCGAATAACCACCTTAGACCACCTTCAAATACTATGGCCAACACTCCACCACTTCGCTAACACCAGCAAACCTCACAAACACCACAGCCACGCTACGCCAATTCACTCATTATATTTATGTGTGCTTGGGTATAAGTAAGAAGGTGATGAAAGGTGAAAGGAAACTAATCGCGTGCAATCAAATATATTAATACCTTCAAGCAATCAGATGCAGATACACACATGTTTTACCCTATATTTCATACTATTTAACCCCTTATAGTGAGTTTATATTGGTAACTCGAGTCATTTCTATTATTTACACATTATGGATATCTTGTAGAGCCCTAAATTTATACATAGTCCCCCTTACAGAAGTTACTCAGTAGCTTCCTAAGGTCCTCTGTATTGTTGACAATGGTAGCAGGACCTCAAAATTTATTGGCTAAAGATCAATAGGTTTTATAGATTGTAACATATTATTTACAATGAAATAAACCAGTACAACACCTTTGACCATGGACACGGGACCATCTTCTAAGGTCCGAATCAGTTTATATCATTATCTCACACTTTAACACTTTTCTCCTATTACCTGTCTGAGGTCTATATGGAAGAACATGTGTGTCTAAAGTTAGTGACTATTCTATCACTCGGTATCTCTCATGCTAAGGATGATATTTAAATTGAATTGACAAACTATAATATATAGTCAATAGACTTGATCAGCCTAATTATTAAAAACTATGGGTTGTCACAATAGTTACCCTGATTTAATTCAATTTACAAAAGAATAAACTAATTTAAATTTTTGAAAAAAATTGGTGATATAGGTCAGTCTAAAAAATATAAACCATGTTTTTCATAAAATTAGGTGTCTATAATTATCCAATTAATTATCACAAAAAATTATACAACAAAGTATAACAATGAGACGTTACAAATAAATAAATAATTAAATAAATAAATAAATGCAACCGAAAATAAAAGGACAAAATTGCCCCTTTCCATTAGAGCCTAGATTTGTTCCTGAAGTAAATCTATGTAAGCCCAATAATCCTTGTTAAAGAAGACTTCCTTTTTACTTTGAGTCCAACTTCATGTGGAGTTAAATGAAAACTAGAGGAAACCAATAAATAACCACTCACGTGTGAAGTTATAAATAATCTCCTTTCAGATCAAACAATTCCATCAAATTGAATAAGATTGTATATGTGATAGCATCTACTATACCAGGAATATCAATGAACCTGATTATTGCAATTGCTCACGATACCCTTTAGGATACTTTCAATTGGAAATATTCCTTTTTAGTATAGGAATAGAGAGAGGAGGAAGATCCACCATGAATAAACACCAAAAACTACCATATAGAACAAATCAATCTTGTTGACACTCACCGATCAGATCGATATGACTTTATTTTTAATCAATTTTGACTATCGGATAGATGCAGACTCCTTTTGGATCGATCTGGACTTACTCTTCAATATGGAATTATCATGCAAAAATGACTATAACTCATCTGAAACTTCACAAAACTACACTAAACATTGTGCAGCACCTAAAACCTCATAAATACATGATTTTAAGTGAAAATAATCATTCCACTCCCTGACAGTTTCATCCTAATACATCGATAATGAAATAATTATAAAAAACTAAGTATTATAACAATATCGAACTAAAAAAAAACTACGAATAAACCACCATAGGATCCATTCACATTGGAAGAAAACTTGTGTTTCCATGATGTAAGGGAAAACCAATAAATCTTTGCAAAACCATGTTAGTATAGAAATAGACACAAAGATGTATAATCCCGCAACATACAAAATTAGGGTTTTGTTATTTGGACAAAATTGATCTTTAAAAAGGATGATTAATCTAAACTAAAGACTCTAATATCAATTGTTGGGGATCGATATATGCAGAATAAATTTTTTTATCCCTTGAATCTTCGATTAATCAGACAACAAAAATATAAAAATCCAAAACTAGGTTTGAAGATTGACCCTAGGGTTATGAATAAAATAAATTAGTGGATCGAATTGCGATCCAATGGGGAAAAGGGGATTTGATGATGATGGTAGGATGCCAAGTTTTGGATCTCCAAAATTTTTCTTTACCTTTTTATAATGATTAAATATTATAGTATATGATACACCCAAAAGGTAGGTTTGTGGGCACCTTTGTAGAAGAAATTTTTTGTTATTAATTGAAATATGTTCTTATTTCTCTTGCCTCCTTCATAAAAACGTGAATTCTATTTTCTCTCCCCCAATCAAGCCCTAATAATGAATTATGCCTTCTTAACTCAGTATATACTAGTTTAAGAGGTGGGCTTGGTCTAAACTGGGATCCTTGAGAATCTGGGCCTAATTCTTTGGATATATGGACTATACTAGGGACCCAAGATAAATAATTAAATTCGATATCAAATAAATACTCAAAAATCTCAAATTACAAATCCTTAATTTATTTCCTTGATTTATCTAAAAATAATTAATTCCATTAAATAATTATGCGGCACTATAATTTAATTATCTCAAATTACTCTAATATAATGAGGTCTTATTTCTAAAGTTCATTGTGATGCGTAATGTGATTCCCCGCATGATGTTCTTAATACCTTCTTGGTCAAATTAATTTGTTGTTAATTGACTTTAACCAACATCTAATCAATTTCCTTGATTCTCTGACTTAACTTATTTTTCTACTTCACTGGATTATAAAATAATCCACTTATAAGGTGTAACAGGTGGAAACAAATATTATAAGTCTCTATCAATGGGGTATCTCAATCCAAGGTATCCCTATATGTGGATTCCTCTTAATTAAGATCTGAGACCTACTTACATAATTATCACTCAATATGCGGGGATCATTTGTTTTAATATAAATTGAATCATAACCATAACAATTAAAGTAGCAATGATATAATCATTCCAATCCTTATAATTTTTGGGATTAAAAATATTTTCACCCTTTTAAAAGGGTGTGAAATTACCTCAATCTAATCAAGACAGTCCTTAAACTCAAATCACGAGTGGTCCCATTTAATACATTCCTACGATATACCGATCACAATCCTATGTTAAAATATCGAATAAGTTCCTGAACCCTCAGATATATTCCTGAAGTTTGAGAGAAACTACTACAAATGCATCACAACTAATGACATGTTATTCAATCATTGATCTTAAAATGGTTATTAGTCTCTTCGACTAACCTCAAGCATGAATAGAGGTCCTACTATTGACCTCTCACCTCTGATTGATCACTACTTAGTACCCAAGACCTCGAATACTCTCAAAGATAGGACATACTATATAATACCTCTTTCATGCCTTTTTCCTCCTAGGATGACTAGTCATTCCATCACCCTTCCTTAACCTATCTCAGTGACCAGAACACCAAGGCTCTATCATTAGTGATGCTTAGAGCAGACCTCAGGCTGATGATAAATGACCTCCCAAGGACACTTACCCCTCATAATTGAGGTAAATCACTACATAGTACCTCAAGGCCAATTTATTCAAGTCTACAACAGTCTCATACCCCTTGGACCTTTGGTAGAGCTCTTGAAACCACTCTAGTGGGTAGGCTAAAAATAGAACACTATTCCACCTACCACCACTACTCATCTCTACTTGCACTGATGGCTCCCAAGTGTATTTAATGATACTAGAAAATACCTTACACCACATTTAAATCCTTTATCCAACACTCCACCTTGAAGACACTTTCAAACCTCAGGAGACATCATACCGATGTCGTGATAGTCCATTCATTCTATATTTAAGAATTCACATATAAAAGGAAGAACAGAGAAAGTTTCAAAGATAACAAAAATCTAAGAGGTTAACATATCAAGCCCATCAGATACTCAAATGACAAAAAGTTCTAGCATTCATAAGTGTTTATTCCTTGTTTCAAACTCTAAACCCACTATTATGAGCTTATATTCATATCTTGGATTATTTCCAGTTATCTTATATATTGTATACCTTGTTGAGATTTAAATAAATACTCATGAACCCTTAAAGAAGTCCATCAATTACTTCCTCAGGCTCATTGGATTAGTGACAAAAGACCAAAGACCTTAGCCTCTCTTTACTAAATCTTGAGAGGTCTCGTAGACAATAATAATACTTTTATAATTTCATCAACTAAATAAACACCTTTATTATTGACCATTCCAATCAAACCTTACCTCAAAGATGATGCCCTAACAATAGATAAACTCCAAGTTAGGTGAGTGAAGTCTATAGCTTCCAAGTATTACTTGGAAAATGTGGTTTTGTTCAAGCACGGATATGGCTTAACACCTCAGCAATGCCTAAGCCTGTTAGAAGCAATTTATGACCTCAAAGACCCCAACAAAGGTGTTTATAATGCCCATATAAGCCCAAATACCTAAGTCTATATGGTCTTGAGGTAGAGATACTTCTGGACAACATTCGAGAAGGAAATCATGGACTATATGCAGCGATCTGGCAACTTTTTGAGGATTCCTTTTTTTTCCAATACATTCAGCAGAGAAGAAGGATCCAATGTTAATTATGTGGCCCTTTTCTCAATGGGGAGAGGATATGATAGGGCCATTGCCCCTCAACAAAGGTCAGAAAGAGTTTTTTATTCTGTCCATTGAGTACCTCATCATGTGGGCTAAGGTTTTGCCCTTATCTACCATGACGGGGAGAAAAATATCCAACTTTATTTGGAAGAATATCATTTGCATATTTAGCTTGCCTTAGGCCATCATTTTAAATAATGGAAAATAATTTGACAACTAGGCATTAAGGGAATTTCACGCAAACTATGAATAACCAATCACTACTCATCTCGATGCCACCCTCACTTAATTAGCCAAGTTTAAGTTACAACGTAACCAACATCTACACCTTGAATAAGAAGTTAAAAAGTGCCAAAGAGTTTCCAAGAATTTTGTGAGCCTACAAGAACACGGCCATAGGCCCAATAGAGTGAACCCCATTTTCCTTGACTTTTGAGACTCAAGTAGTGATAATGATAGAAGTGGATGTACCTAATCAAAAGGTATCTCAGTTTTAATTAGACGCCAACAATCAAGGTCTCAAGAGGTCCGTAGATGAGTTACAAGAAAAAAGAGAGATTGGGATAATTGAGATTGCTACATATAAATAGAAGATCTCTTCCTATTTTAATGACAAAGTTCATCACGGTAAGTACAATATGGGATACTTAGTTTCTAGGGAAGTTACTATGGCAACAAAAAATTTGAACAAATGGAAGTGAAGCCCAAAATCGAAAGGAGCATATATATGGTAACTAAAATTATAAGGTTTGATTGCTGACAAGCAAGTGGAGAATCATGATGCAAGTGTATAAAAATATATGTCAATCGTTATGATCGGCTCCCACCGCTATGTGTAAGGACATTTTTGTCCATTATCAATATGTATGTCATACGCCGTTACACCGTTTAAGAAATTCAAGATCGCATCTACATCAACGGATCCGAATATCAAAGTGTCTTCAACATCATAGCCTCTGCGAGAATGAACTTGGTAAAATTTTGTTTTTACGTTCCTTAAAGTTCATATTTAGTATTGGGAAATTTTTATAAAATGTTTTTTATAAAAATAAGAAGTAAGTTTTTTCAAGCAAAATGAGGCTTTTAGAAGTTTTTTAGTTTTCTGGGAAGCCGGACCGGTCCGCCTCTATACCGGACCGATCCGCCACCGGACCGGTCCGCCCCTCAACCGGACCGATCCGCTTGCTGCAGATCCAGTAAACCCCGGACCGAAAGCGAATCGAAGAAGCCAATTTTTAAAAGAATCGATCCGAGGTCGGACCGATCCGCCTCCAAGCCGAACCGGTCCGCCTGGGATAAATTCGGCCAGATTCGCTGCAGATTTTTTAGGCTTAAAGTTTTCCTATTTAAAGCCAACTTCAGGGAGTTATTTTCTAAGACTTTTCAACACGATTTTCAGAGTCCTAAATACTCTAAGTCTTCACCTTTTTGATGTGCAAAACATCTTTTTGATTCACACAAAAATCCCAATTACTTTTGTGAATCTTTTGGAACCCTAGAACACAAACTTTGTTGTTGTTCATCTTTGTGGAGAGATCTTTGCAATCGAGGGCTGCGTGTCATTGCTGAGGGAGTCTCTACAAAGCTTGTATGGCTACGTGTCATTGAGGAGAGCTGCGGTTCTACCTTTGTTGTTTGGGCTGCGAGTCCTTGGAGGGTGATGCGTCTATTCTCTTGCTGAGTTCAAGACTGCGTGTCTTTGTGGGTTGGCTGCGCGTTAATCCATTGCAGATTTCTCTATGTAATTGTAAGTTGCGGCTTGTATATTCATAGTGAAATAAAGGTTTTACCCGAAAGGGGTTTTTTCCTGAATTCTGTGTCTCAGCATATTTTTAGTGTCACATGCTTTATTTATGGTTTGACACACACACGCACCTTAGATGCATGATTAGGGGCTGAAATTAAATAAGTGTGCTATATTAGAAAGTTGCAAGGTTAATCAATTATCACACGTAATTCTTGGCTTTTCACTATGCAATAACCTAAACTACTGACTACACTCTTTTAAGGGAGTATAATGGCTAGTCCAGGTATCGAATCCACATAGACTAGTTGTTAGAATTTTATTGATTTAATACATCGGGAATAAAAGTGTAAAAGATAACAGATAACAAAAGGGAAAGATAATCTAGGCATGTGTACTTAAACTACGATTCCAAAAAGGAATAAAAACTATAGATTGTGACTAATATCCCTCACTTCAGTTTAATTCGTATAAATGGTTAAATGGGAACTCGAATTCAACAAGATTGAATCTCATTTCAATAATCAATCAAATCTAGAGTTGTCACCTCCTAAATTCGTATGAAAGCCTAATATGATTTTGGCGTCAACAAATACTTCGAAAATTACACACGCAAGGTCATGAATATGGAGCATACATGTTATACCCCCGTTAAATCTCCTAGGCATAATAATAAGAACAACCCAATAGAATTAAACTCATGATACCCATCACCATAGCAAAACAACCCATTGAAACCAAGATAACATATCTAGAGAGCATGTTAAATGACATTAATTAAATGAAAGAAATAAATGAAGGAAAATAAAGATATAAATTAAATAAAGAAATAACTTAAGTTACAAAGCAAGTAAATAAATAACAAAGAAAGATATTAAGAAATGGAAACTTGGATTGATGGAGAAGATGATGAATAATGTTCTTACACAACTTATATGGGAAAACCCTATGAGGGAGATATCGTACACCCAAAATCCACCACCAAACCCTAGCTCCCCCTAAACTAAAAACAAACAAATTAATTAAATTTCGTCAAAATCAAGTGAAAATATATTTATACAAAAACCCTAGTAGCAAACTAGTAAATAGAGAAAACAGCAAAAACAGGATTGAATCGATTCGGTCCCAAACCGAATCGATTTGAAAAGGGGAATCTCAAATTCTACATAAAATCAAATCGATTCGTCTTATACCCAAATCTATTCGATCCTAGAAAACTAGAGCATTGACACTAACTGAATCGATTCGCAAGAGAGGGATTATGGTGGATCATTCCCCAGTTTTGATTTACTTTTAGTTCCCTTCTACTCAAAGTCTCATAACTTATTCATTAGGATTTACAATCATGCACTATCAGTGGCCACGTGAAGATGACTCAGAGGGATTCAACTTTCGTTAAGACATTGGTCCACAAACCCAAATGCTGAAATTACTAAATTTCCCCTGAACGTGTGATTATCTACAAAATTTTCCCGAAATGCTATTGAACTTCATACTAAGCAACATAATACCTACAAAAGCTCAATTATACCTCAAAAAATATGTAAACATACAAATATAGGTTTTCTAATTGACAAGCCTAAATAGAGGAATTAAGGTATCCTACGGGCCAAAAATGCGTAAGAATAAATGGTGAATAAGTGCAATATGCATGCCTAATCACACCCCCTAACGTACATATTGCTAGTCCCTAGCAATGAAATACAACGAAAGAGGAACTACAAGTAAACCACAAGACAGGAGATATATACAAAAGAGATAAAAACAACTTTTGAGAGCAAAGAATTTCATTTAGCATATGCAATAAGTCGTTAAACCCCTAGGTTACCCTAGTGAACGAGTGTTGTCTCGTGAGGATTTTCAGGGATGAAACCCACAAACATCAAAGTTTCCTCAAAATGTATGCCCAATCAACATGCGACAAGCCCAACAATTGTGAAAACGATTTCAAACACGTTATTAGCATAGTGAACGAATTCACACAAAAGTCCGTTGTTATTAACATTATAGAACAAACTTCATCGAATTGAAACCTTAAAAGTGGGTGGGGAGCGAGCACATGCAACGTATGATTTGGCAAAAACTTATACAAACCGGATAATAAACACTAAAACATGCATAAGTAGTCAATCCTCACCGGATATTACACTCAACAAATGAAATCACTCAGAATAGGAGGTAATACACGGGACATGCGAGCATAATGAGTAAATGGAAATGGAAACTAGGATGCGCACATGTCACAAAAGAAGAACGCATTATATAAAATGAAAAATGTGTAATATCAATATAAGATACTTCCGTTAAAGGAGGCGAAATGTATTTTCACAAATTATCAAAACTATTTAAACTTTAGAATTGAATTCACCCTGGAATCACATAGAACTTTATATGGTTGTAATGTAAGTTTGGGGTTAAGTATATGAAAGAAAGGGACAATTTACAAAATTCAAAGGTGTTCGGAAATGAAAAACTCAGGATAATAGAAAAACTGGGTAATTATAAAATTGGACAAATAACATCCATAACAAGCACTAGATATAACATAGGAGTGTGACAAGGATTATTGGACACGATATACATAAATGAAACTTTCTCTATCATTTCTTTTGTTTTTTCTTCTCTTTTTCTTCTTTTTCTTCACTTTTCTTTACTTTCACACTCTTGCATGCTTAATTACAACCACGTAATACGAACATCGTTCAATCCCAAGTAACATTCCAAATAAAGGTATGGAAGGTGAAATATATGGTTTATAACTCAAATGTGGAGTCGATTATGGGATTGGGGGTTATGAAACGAAAGGATATATTAAGGCTCAAAGGGGTTAGTGATGGAAAATATTATATATGAGGTCAAGGCCAATACGGGTGATATAACAAAGAGGGCCTATGATCCTTTCCTAAAGTTTATGCAACTCTCGAGTACTAAAAAAAACTTTGAAAATCATGCTGAAATAACACATTCAATATATGAACTCAATTAATGAACGACTAATGAAAGAATTGTGAGATTACCAATGACAGTAACATATTTAAGGAGGAAAGACAAGTGTATAACACTCACGAACGAAGAAAAACACAAAGCTCACTACGTGTAAGTATATACGATGCAATAAAAGAATACCGAGTTATAAAAATCTTAAACCAAATCAATTAAATAAACAAAAGTGCATGTGCTCATGGGATTAAAGTTTAATTCGTTAAGTTATTCATATTATCAATAATTGAGGACTAAATTCTAATAACTTTTAAAATCGAGAACATGCATCATTGAATTGTCAATTAAATCAGGCATTTATTAAAATTTATCATTGGAAACAAAGGCAAAATTCCCAACAAAGGAGAAAAAAGAAAGAAAATGTTTTTGAAATTTTTATTTTTTACAAGATAAGAACGCTTAGGAAAAATATATAATCAAATAATAGAAACTACCAATGAATGGATAAAATATCCCACACCCCAACTCAAACCTGACATTGTCCTCATTGTAAATTAAGAACCAAGCTAAAGAAAGTAAAAGAGCGATATTAACCAAAATGGAGCGATCCAGTGAAAGAACAAGTCAAACGATTGTACAAAACATGTTAGCACCAAGCATAACAAAAACTTAACTAACTACGCTAGACAAAAGATAAGAATAAAGAAAATTAAGGAAAATAAAAAAAGCACTACACCAAAAAGGAAAAATTGTCACCTTTGAGCCGACCAACCTTATCACGGTCATCGATGGTGACAAAAAAATAAGCTTTTTTTGTCATAGTTAATGACCTTGAAAACTTTAGAAAGTTGTCATGTTCAATGACCATGAAAACTTTAGAAAGCTATCACGGTCAAAGACCTTAACAGGTCCATGACAACTTTCTTTACTAAAAACCCTACCGCATATTTTTTCCCACCGTTTTTTATTCTCACCAATTTTTCTCCCCCTCTCTCTCTACGACGGTTCTATCTCTCTTTATCTCTATATTTCAGGTATTTATTTCTCTCTCTCCTTGGCATATGTGTGTAAATGTGTATATATGTGTGTGTAGGACTCTGTGTGTGTGGGGGGGGGGGGGGGGGGAGTGTATCGGTATAGGTGGGTATGTGTGTGTATATATGTGTGTGTAGGTGTGTGTGGGTGGGGGCAGTAGTGATGGCGAGGGGGGTAGGGGATGTAATGGGGGTGGGGTAGGGGGTGTGTGTAGATTGGGGGGGGCAATGGGGGTAGGGGTGGGGGTGGGGGTGGGAGTAGGGGTGTGTGTGTAGGTGGGGGGGAGTGTGTGTAGAGGTGTGTGTGAATTAGTGTGGGGGTTTAATATTTGTCAGGCGAACCTTATTTATGCAATGTAATAATTTTATAAATGGCTGGGGACATTTGAAATATATTGATGGACCTCCTTATCACGTAACACACTGTTGTAAAACAATTAAATGTTCCTCTTTGCGCAAGAATACAGTATGAACCCTTACTTGAGAACTTGTTATTATTAAATTTTTTTGTCATGTAGACGATATAAGGAGTATGGGATACATGTTGATTCTTGGTTTGGTTAATGGTTTTGTTAATAAACTTTTTAATTTGTATACATTGTAATTCTATAGAACCCGTTTCTATATATTGAAATAGAATTTGAATTGGTATTGATATTGGTATTGGTATAAATTGAAATTGGTATTGATATTGGTATGAATTGGTATAAGTTTTAGTTCTTATGTGTACTTTAAATTAAATAAAACATACTTTCAATTACATAGTTAAATGAAATCTCTCAAATTATGATAAGACATAATAAAATGAAACATACGTTAAATTACATATAGTGCACATAGATACTAGACTTATAGTTACTATGCATACGCATTCAATAACCATTCGAGAGTAATTACCCCTGTAACGAGATCTCTCAAATTGTCCCGTTTGGACAGTTTGGGACTGCATAGTTTCTGTATAATAATATTCTTAGTGGCTTAAACTTGTTACTTTGGGGGGGTGTTCTGCAGTCGTATCTTAATGTTCTCTGGGTACATACTAGATGATATGATGTTAAGTGTTATTTCAATTGATAAATTGAAAAAACACTCACACTTGTGAATCTATGTCATGTGTGTGTGTCTAAATTGAATTTGGTATTAGTATAAATTGAATTGGTATTGGTATAAATTGAAATTCATTTAAATTGATATTGGTATTGGTATGTGTAGGCGGCTTGAAAATAATCTTTGGATTATAGATAAGTCTCCCGGGATAATAGAAGAGACTTAAAGGAAGGAAGCAGCATGAAGTCATCAATATAGCTCACTGTTGCATCTCAGCATGGCAACTCAGTGATGAGAGTGTCCGATACATCTCACCCTTTACTTCCTGTTTGTTATTTAGTTAAATTTTTAACATTGATCGCAATGATTTAATAAATGTAATATTCAGTGTGAAGTTAAACGGTACTCGTGAGAGACCAGGCCTGGCAGGGCCTAGGAGAGCTTACAGGCTCTATCGAATGACCTCGTTGTGGGAACTTCATATGGACTTGGTTTGGAGGATTGAGAAGTAAGGAAGCATTGGGTCTTGTCTTAACCATCTTAGATACACCTGGTAAAATATCGAGTAACCTTTCATCATGAAAGCTTATGCAGAGTAGGCCTGAGTTCTATTGTTTGTTGACCCTTGAGCCAAATAGTCCCTTACCTAAAGTCACATCTACTTTATATGATGTCACTAGCCGATTACTCACTTTCAAATTCGAACTTGAGTAAACCACCCTGGTATTTGGGGTTGTCGGACGGTTTTGTGAGCCACCTCTATAGGTGACAGTCCTCTGACGCAAAGTGGTTAGGCGAAAAGCATGTCTTGGAATTTAATGTTTATGACGCAAAGATGATTGGCCCATCAATCATTTAATGTTTTTGATGTAACGTATGGGGGGACGTCCGTTCACAGCTGTAAGGGACTAAGGCATCTAGGGAGTGGTGTGGGGGCTATTTATTGGCCTCAACTACCAATGACAGAGGGGGTTCTTTCTAGAGATCATTGCTAGAGAGAGAATAGAGATCATAGAGAAGTTATTAAAAATGAGATTTATTGCTCACCCACCATTTTCATTTATTATTAAGCTTTTAATAGCTAACCAAAGATCTTTCAGAGGTTGTTGGTGTGTTGGATGCCTATCAAGGTGTATCTAGGTTCCTTACTTCTCTCTCCCTTTGAATTGGTTACTACTGAGTTCCTTTTATTATTATTTTGAGTTTTACACGAGAGTATTGTGAGTTCAATCTAAGTGTTAATCGTATATAATATTGTGGGATTACTTGTGTTTATTTAAGAGTTTATGGATTATCATTTATCATTATACATATAGGGGTTACACCTTAACTAGTACTACCGTACCCCCAGGCTACAAGGGGACCCCCTCTTACATTTGGCGTCTCTGTTGGGGAGGTATTCTCCTAAAAGTATGGCGGAATATAATGTTAACCCTATCATAGATTTTGACGCCATTCTGCATAATAAAGAACAAGTTATGAGGGAGATTGAGGCTGCCAGGGACTGGGTTCCTCGGATGATGGTGCCCTTAGTTAAAACAACAACATGCTCCCCTGGGGTGACACAAGCTTCCACTAGTGTTGGGATAGGACCAGCACAGGTGACCCTCCTCATGGGAAAGTTCCTCGAATTCTTGCAAACTCCCATTGCTTCAATGGTTTTGGGCGGGTTTGACCCAAGTTCCTTCGTAACACCAATGGCGGCTCCGATAGCCCTGATAAGCACAACTCTATTGGGACTTGTCCCTACAAAAACAATTCCCATCCCTATCCTAACAGTAGGTATCCCACGTGTGACGAGCATTCCACCCATGATAAGTACACCAGGCATAATGAATATTCCACTAGTGATCCCTCAACCTATTGCTCCACTGGTTGAGAAAACACATGCATCCACCTTAGAAGAAATGAGGAAGGAAATGTAGAATGAGATGTTAAAAATGATAGCAGCTTACTCACAATCCGCCATTGAGGTAGCATCAGTGTATGAATATTTTCATACCCCTTACCCTCAGGAATACAATGATGAACCTTACCCAAAGGACTACATTCCTCCCATCTTTGACAAGTACACAGGAAAATGAGGGAACCTAAAGGATCATATCAAATGCTTCACCAAGCATCTGGGGGCTCAGTGCAATAACAAGAATCTGAGGTTGAGGGAGTTTTTCAAATCCCTGACGAATAAAGCTTACACTTGGTACTCACACTTGGAAGCTAAAAGTGTCTAAAAGTGGGAAGAAATGCATGTGTTGTTTATCCAAAAGTTCTTTATGGCATAAGATGAGTTCACACTGACCCAGCAAGGCAGGGAGAAGAAATGTTCAGAGGAGGAAGTGGTGGCATATGTTCGAAGGTTCAGGAAAAGCTCTCTCGATGTAAGAGAGGAGGCAAATGAGTCCAAACTTCTTCAAATTTATGCTAAAGGTTTGCTCCCAGAATACATCTACCATCTTATTAATGAAATGCACGAGGGAACTTTTGTGGCATTCTTGAAAGAAAAAAGGAATATATTGTTGGTTGTTCGGCCAAATCCCGTCATGGTGCCTGTGATGTTTAGGCAGTGGATATAACCAATTGTGACACGGGGATAACCCCCACGGGTGGGATACATCGATGGGGGAGAAGGGGATAAGCAACTGAAGAAGGATAACAAAGGAAAGTTTGGTAGGGACAGGTAGGATCCACCCCCTCTGCCCAGCACCATCTAAAGAGAGGTTAATTTTTACAACACCATGGTCCAAGGTGGAACGGTATATGAGCCTAAGGGAATTTTGACATTTGAACCAGATGTTGTGACAAAGGTTGATCCCAAGTATTGCCAGATCCATCGGAAGGTAGTTCGTCCAACGATAACCTATGTCACACTCATAAAGATCATAAGAAAGAACATGAAGATGGGGATCCCTCAGGACAATGTAAATGCTAACCCCCTACCAGCACATGAGGGCAACCTTGTAGTTGCTTATGATGAGAAGGACGAACGGGAAGCGAGGGAACTGTAGATTAAATAATAAGAACTTAAAGTTGCGTTGAAGGATTTTACTAGGGGAGTGGATAACATAGTAATAGATTATGATGAAGCCAGCACCAGGGATATAGAAGACATATACAACCTAAAAGGAGAGAAGATAGATTAAGGGGTAGAATACCAGGCTATTTTGCGATCACCGAACTTCTCATGGTTCTTCGACCAAGTATGGATGCCAAAGGAGAGACGATTAAAAATAACATCGTTGCATATTGGATATTGCATGAAAGAATGCAATACCATCGCTGAGGTGGAGAGGACCAATGGCCAGGTTGGTAAGGAAGTTTCTATCTGAAGTAACCTTTAGCGACGCCAATAGGGCTGTGAGGTTCCCCCATAACAGGCCCTTGTACGTAACTGCCAATTTAAACAAGGGGAGTTTTTCAAGAGCCATGATGGATAGGGTAGCATCATGCCAATCAGTTCCTTCTAGGCGGCCAACATTCCTTAAGAAAAGTTAATACTAATGCCTCTGGTAATTTCTGGCCATGATAACCAATCATCCAAATCAATTGGGTATGTGAACGTTGGAATTGTGGTGTGGAATCTTAATTAGCACATCAAATTCCATGTGATTAAGAGTACTACTTCGTATCACCTTCTGATGGGATCATAATCATTGACTAGTCCCTTCGGTATACCACTAATGTGCGAAATCTAATATGAAAGGGATTAAAATTGTCATACATGCAAAAAAAAACTCTCTACCACCAAAGAAGCTCACCTGGTAGATGTAACTTTCTACACTGAGTTAGAAGAAGATGTCAGGGTCTTGACGAAAATAACGGAGGGAGCAAGAGTTCCCTCTATTAAAGAACGGATGGGACTTGTGAACGGTCATAACAGTGAAGGGTTAGGAAGAAGGAAGCAGCCAAGGAAGTTCACCATGCTAGTCCCAAGACCCAAAATAGTTTGAAATAGCTCAGAGACAGAATGAGACCTAGGATGGATCCGATGGAGAACGAGTTCCAATTAAAGATCATGTTGAGCACGTTCTTTAGAACCAGACTTGCAAAAGTTTTGAGAGAAAGGAAGAGGAAGGTGGTTGTAATGGGAAGCAGGCAATGCAAGAAGAAAATTACAGAGGATGGAAGGGTCATTTACCTCCCCTGAAGGTGTGAGCGGGTGGTCAAAGTATCTATTCTAGAGGCAGATAAATAGGCTGACCTGGTTTATAAATGTTTCTTGATAGACCAAAAAAGGCAGTGTATGGTCATTTATAAATTTAACCTACAAGAGTTTATAGAATACATGGGATAAGATCCAGAGTACATGATGGATCGGTCAAAGCCAGAAATTCAAGAGCTGGCACGGCTAGATATATCCAATAAAGGAGAAGTCCCAAGGCCCATCTTCATTTTAAAAGACCTGAGCGAGGAGAAAAGAAGGTCCTTGGTTGAGCTAATTCAGGAATAGAGGGACATTTTTTCATAGATATACACAGAAATGGAGGGGCTGGATAAAGAAGTAAGTTTCCATAAACTTAACCTTATGCCTTTTAGCATACCGGTGAAGTAAACAATGAGCACCTACAAGCATGCGCTGGATTTAAAGATCAAAGATAAGGATCTGTGTCGACTTCAGAGATCTGAATAGAGCTTGCTCGAAGGATGACTTCCCTCTGCCCTCCATTGATAGCTTGATTGATGAAATTGTTGGTCATGAGATGTACAATTTTATGGATGGGTATGTAGGATATAACCAGATCAATATGGATCCAGCAAATGCATAGAAAATCGTGTTTAGGAACCCGTTTACAAACTTCATGTTCACAGTGATGCCTTTTGGGTTAAAGAATGATGGGGAAAAATATTGAAGGATGATGACGGCTATCTTCCATAACTTCTTTCACATGTTTTTTGAATTTTATGTGGATGATTTGGTTATCAAGTCGAAGGAGGAGTCCCATGTGGAAGATCTAAGAAAGGTGTTAATTTGGTGCAAAAAATACAAGCTAAAGATGAACCCGCTGAAGTTCTCTTTCGAAGTCAGAAGTAGAAAGTTCTTGGGTTTTGTGGTAGATCAGCAAGGAGTAAAGATCGACCAGGATAAGAAACAAGAGATTCTGAAGATTCCATGCCAAAGAATGACGAAAGAGATCAAGATTTTCCTAGATAAAGTCTCCTACTTTAGGAGATTTATACCAGGACTAGCTAAAATAACTCACCCACTGATGGAGCTTCTACAAAAGGGCCTGAATTTCAAATGGGAGGAAGCTCACCAAGAATATTTGACCAAGTTGAAGAATCTGTTAACTGCCCCATAAATAATGATAGCTCTTATAACAAGGATACTATTGCAACTCTACGTCACGTTTATAACGAGGTTCGTTTGAGCTATCCTGGAGAAGGGAAGGGAAAGAGATACCAGTCTACTACTTGAGTAGGATCATACATGGACAATAGGCAAGGTACAGTAGTATAGAAAGTCATTGTTTAGCCTAGTGTTTGTAACACAAAAACTTAAACATTACATGCTATCTTTCACAATCTACATTGTGATAAGATATAACCCAATTAAGTTTTTATTGGCAAGAACTATTTTGATTGGAAAGGAAGCTAGGTGGTTCCTCATCCTTTCAGAATACGATTTGAAATGTGTGGTCCCTCGTGCGATCAGGAGCCAAGTGTATGCAAATCTACTAGCAATTTTTCCATATGGAATATTCGAGCCACCCCAAGAAAACATTATAGGGGATGAATTGAAGGAAAATTTCCTGGATGCCAACCTTGAAGAATGGACGATGTAGTTCGATGGTTCCTTAATGGAAAAAAAGGGAGGAGCAAGAGTCATACTTTCTAAAAGGAAGGAAGAATTTTTCCTTTCCTACAAGTTGGATTTCCCTTGCTCTAACAATGAAGCAGAGAATAAAGCATTGGTACTAGGGTTGTTAGAAGCCTTTCGAAGGGGTATTCGTTCACTATGCATCAATGGTGACTCGAACTTGGTGGTTCAGTAAGTGAATGGGGAATATGCATTGAAGCACCTCAGCTTAGTGCCTTATAGAATGATCATCCAACGGCTGATCATCCACTTCCATCAGGTTAATATAAGAAGGAGTCCCAAAATGATGAATAGGCATATTAGTTCCTATTCTACCATTACTTAGAAGATAGATATGAAAACTGATACAACTACTACGATGATACAATGGAGAACAACCCTATCGGTTGTGCAATCAATCATACTAATAGTAGATGATTCGAATGTGAAGGGAAATATTATGAAGCAGTTAGAGTCTGGGAAGGGCAAGATGAATCTAAATTAGCTAATGCAATACTTTTCCATTCAGGGAAACCTCTACTTTAGGAACGTGGGAGGATGGTTGTAGAGCTGTGTTGAGCCTAAAGAAGCAGAACAAAGATTAAAAAAGACGCATAATGAACACTGTGAAGTAATTAAGATTCCTTTATGCAAAAGAATTCAAAGGGAGGGGTACTTTTGACCAACGATGAAGCATGGCACAACAGAGTTGCAACGAAGGTGCGATAAATGTCAACTCTTCTTTTAAGTAGATGAATGCAACTTCCTTAAAACTCAAATAGATTGGAGGAAGCCTTACATCGATTTTTATCAAAAATGGAGTTGTGCCTTTAGAGAAAATAGATGCGATGGGACTCAATCAAAGGGCCCCATGGTTCTATGTCCACGATAATCAACTCTATCAAAGAGGGTACTTCAACAGACCATTGAGATGTATCACAAATAAAGAGGTAACAGAAGTTTTGATATAAGCTCGCGATCCAGCTCATATTAGAGGAGCAAAGTTATATGACCAACTAATGACCGTGGGTTATTATTAGCCAACTATGGAGAAATATTTTCCTAAGTTTGTATAAAAATGCAAGGCGTGCCAGTTGCATGGAAACATGATCCATGCTCCTTCAGTGGACTTACTTTATTTCGCCACTCCTTACCTATTCCACACTTGGGCGTTTGACCCGGTAGGGGAAATACACCCATCTTCCAGGGGAAAGATCTGGATACTCATGGCAATAGAATGATTTACAAAGTGGGCTGAGGCGATACCACTCAAAAGAGCAACTGCGATTGTAGTGGCTAACTTCATCAGGGAGAAAATTATTTACAGGTTTTGAATTTCAAAGGTTATCCTCTCTAATAACGGGACCTCATTTGTCAATAGAGAAGTAACAATGCTTACAAACAAATATGCCATCGTCCATTATACCTCAACAGTAGCATATCCTAAGGGGAATGGCCAAGCTGAAGTAACTAATAAGACCTTGGTCAACATCTTGGCCAAGACGATGGAAGATTTCCAGGATCATTGGATGATAAAATTCTAGCAGTCCTGTGGGCATATTGAATGATGAAGAGGAAACCTATAGGATACACATCATTATCTCTTATGTTTGGGGCTGAAGAAATTTTACCAGTAGAACTGGAGGTTCTTTCAGCCTGATATGCCTTTCGAAGAAGCATGTTCCCTCATAACGGACATGTACAGTTAGAAGCATTGGATGAGCACAGGGACAAAACGATGCAACGCTTCCAAATGTACATGAAGCATATTTCTAGATAATATGACAACTTGGTGAGTCCAATAAAATTTGTTGAAGGGGATTTGGTTTTAAAAGTAGCAGTAAAGCACATACGGGGGCTCCCATTGCCTAAATTTGTTATGAATTAGGAGGGACCTTTCACCGTGAAGAAGGCTCATGATTCAGGTTATTGTTTAATCTCTAAGATGGAGGAAGATAAACCCTTCAATATTAATAATAAGTGGTCGAAGGTTTACCACGTTTAAACGAGTAACCTCAGTTAGAGATTTATTTTTTGTTAAAATTATGTTATAATTCATTGTGGGAGTTATTTCTTTCGTAGTGAGATTAAGAAGAGGGATTTTGCTTGTAAATTGTAAGAATTTAAACTATGCAATGAACAAAAGCATGGCAATGAAACAATATAGGATGATAAAATATTATATCTTTTTCATTGATATGACTTATAACGATTATAAAATTAGGAACTACCGCCTAAGAATTACATCGGGTAAAGAAAAAATTCTTAATACCAAAAAAAGGACTTCTAGCCCAGAAAAATCCACAGATAAGGTTGTGAGAAGAAGTCCCCGAACAAACCAGTAGAAGCTTCCAAGCATGACCACTGAGTAGTAATGCAACCTTCAAGACTACTCTTCACTTGACCTGTTTCGATTAACAGGGTTTCTCGTTCCAGCGTGGCCTTTGCTAAGTCTTCTTTGGCAGGCCTTACTCTATTATCGATTGCTACTAAAAGAGGGGCTAACTCTGCTATAATTTTCTCTTCACACCATTGATCCTCTACGTGATTCAGGTATAGTTCCCTCTGGTTTTCCAAATGATGATTCTTCGAAGTTTCAAATGGCTAATCATCCAATTCAGTTGGAAGACATCCTTGCCAATCTCCTTCAAACTTCTAAGATGAAGATTGATGAGTGCCATCGTAAGTTTGGACATTTGAGTCTTAACGACCTTAGCAATAACGGTTGCTAGACCTTGTAACCTATGTCTCATCACCAATATGTTGGAGCGTACACAATAAACAGTAAAAAATTTAAGATGATGCTGGGCAATATGCTTAATGATAGATCAGTCCATCACAGAAATTTAAGGAGACTGATGAAGGACCATGAGATAGAAGTAGGGAGGTGTCATGTCAGTGGAAGGAACCTCACATCCTGACTCGCTGCCCGCTGGAAGATTTGTAGTTAAACCACTATCGTCATGGTTTGAGTCCTCAGAGGGGACTTGCTCTTCAGGCAGGGATTTAACAACCGATGGAACACGTTGATTCGGTGCTAGGATGACGATAGGCTCCCTCACAACCTACAAAGCAATGTGAAAAAAAAAAGAGTTTGACAAAAGATTTTAACAAGTGGTTTTCATTCCTAAGTCACCATTATAGGTGGAGTTTGACACAAAATCTTAACAGGTGGTTTTCATTGTTAAGTCACCATCATAGGTGGAGTTTAATAAAAAAATCTTAACAAGTGGTTTTCATTGGTAAATGACCATTATAGGTGAAGTTTGATGAAAAATCTAAACAAAGGATTTTCATTGTTAAGTCATCGTTATAGGGGGATTTTGAGGAAAAATCTTAACAAGTTGTTTTCATTATTAAGTCACCATTATAGGTGGAGTATAATAAGAATCTTACCAATTGTTTTTCATTGGTAAGTCACCATTATAGGTGGAGTTTGAAACTATTTCAGGCGGAGTTTAAGATTTTTTTTTAATAAGTATTTTTCATTGGTAAAATCACCTTAAAGACACAACGGAGAAAAAGAAATACCTCAAGAATGGCTGGAGCAGGAACAGTAGATGGAGAGACAGCTATAATGATAGAAATCCTAGTAGACAAACTAGTTTCCCCCTAAGCCTTTGAATAACCCCCATTCACAGGAGCTTCGGTCCTTGGCGAAGCACCTAGTTCTGAAAAGGGAATAATAACAAGGATGGGGGAGTAAGGAGACGGAACCCTTTACCCTCTCAAGGGGGCATTATCCATGGATGGGTACGAAGGAGATTCTGAGCAAGCGGATAACCCAACGGTAGTCTGCATAACACGTGGGGCCCTAAATAAAGATGGTAGATTTAAATTTAGGGAAACGAAACACAATAATAAGGCTTTAAACACAAGCAATACAACATTTAAATACAAAAAAAGTAACACAAGAAAAGAGATTACCTCGGTCATATTGGTAAAGGGGTATAACACAATGGTAGGCCTCATCGGAGGAAACTACATAATTGACCCAACGAGAGATGTGGATAGATCAGGGGAATTGCAACCGGAAGGGTCAAAAAAATACTTAGTACAAAAGATGAATAATCAAAAGAGAGTGGTAATCAAGTTAGTACATCTGGAAGTCTAGAATAAACTAGAAAAATGTCTAGAGGAACCATGGGGAGGTTAAATGGCCCAAATGAAGCAAACAGAGGTTCCTTTGGCGGTGAAGAAGCTATAATGGTTTCTCCAAAAGTGGCATCCCTCCTAGAAGCCTCCTTTGCATGCTTGGAGGGAGAACAACGAGAATAGGACAGCCGTACATGGGAGAATGGGGAAGAGATGCATCGACTCAGGCATTGTCAAAGCATCCACCCATGAAGGGCCTTACTGGAAGACTTGGCCTTTCTTATTCAATCTCTGGCATAAAGTCTATATGTGTTAGAAAATACACAACTACACATCGTATTGCAAATAGCTAAGTGTAAATACCTATTTCTCAGGAGAAAAATGGGATGATATGACCATTGGTGAAGAAAGCGGTTAAAGAACTGGAGAACCCTCTCAGTTTGACCTGGCTCAGCATCAGGACTATCTTCCAAGGCAATAGACTCAATGATAGATGTAGTATGGACAAAAGATGGTGGTGGCACCTCTTAAGCATGTTTCTTATTGGTTTTTATACCCAAGGTTTTCTTTCTTTCCCTAGAAACACGAACAGTGGAGGGGACTCTATAACTCTTCCTATGCTTTGATACCCCTTCTGTTGGATCTATGATAATAATAGGGAAAATATCAGTAGGAGGAATAGTTGGTGGTTTATTGAAATGCCTGTTACACCCTCTTCAGTTCAGCCTGACACTTGTCTCTTATTTCCCCATTTAGTTCTGCAAGCATGCCAGGTGGAACGGAGGCAATTAGGAATGCGTCTAAAAGATATTAGGACTTAGGCTGGGACTTAGACTTTGAGGAAGTCCCACTCTTGGAAGTTTTGGATCTCTTTGAGGGAGGTTTTGAAGGCCCCTCTCCGTAACGACTTTCTAGGTCAGTGGGTGGTTTGGGCGTAGGAGCTTTCTTGGCTTTTGGTGTGACAATAGGGATCATGAGGAAATAATAAGGCGGCTCACTAGGGGGATCTTTTGGGGTGTTTCTAAGAGGGAACTCCACCCTAAGAACATAATTTCCTTCAAGACCCAATTCACAAGTAGAGAATGAGAGAACTAAAGAATATATCGGAGGAACTTGAACAGAATTGCCTTTAATTTTTTTGGTTTTGTCACGGGCTTGTCACGGTCTTTAACCGTGATAAAACTTGTTAAGGTCAAAGACCGTGACATGTTTAATGAACTTGTCACGGTCTTTAATCATGACAAGTCCATGACAAAGATAGTTGTCACCCCCAGACTTGTCACAGTCAAAGACCACAAGTTAGACTTGTCACGGTCAAAGGCCATGACAAGTGAGTTGATTTGGTGTTTGAAAACAAAATATTTGCAACCTATAATTTTAACTTCTAACTAACTATACACTAGAAGTTAAAAAAATTTAGGGTCCACCCAAAATACAATTTGACTTTTAACTATAAATAAGGAACCCTCCCTTTCATGCATACCTTTCGAAAAATAGGAATTACATTCAAACAACGGAAGGTATGTGTAAGGCGGAATAAATGAACCATCATCAATTAAAATTTTGGGGGGGATGATGGGGGGTTTGGATTGAATGGGTGACAAATACATGTGGGAATAAAAAAAATGAATTTCCTCCCAAAGATTTTGCAATTGGAACGGGAGGTGGATCACAAGGAGGCAAAATTACCTTCATGGAAAACAACTCGAGCAAGTAATCGTCATCGATGAAAGGGTTAAACGTTTTAAAGTTTGGAACTGATTCATTAGATACTTGTATCTATTCGACAATATAGAATAAATATGGTGAAGAAATAAATTCAAACTCAAAAAGATGATTCTTAATCACTTGAGGATAGAGTTTCAAAGGAAATAAGATCATTTTCATTAAAATATTCTTCTTTCGGGACCCAAGAAGAAATCAATTCATTACAAATGGATACTATGTCCATTTCTTTCTCATTTTAATTCTCTATTATACCATGGGCTAAGTCAAAAATGGTTTGTTCCAAAGTAGGCACAAAATCCTTATTTGGTTCAAAACGTTCCTCGACTTCAAAAGTCTACAAAGAGAAATCATTGTTGGATTCGAATAATGTATCCAGCTCTTGCTCCCAACAGTGATTTTCTTCCCGATAAAAATTTTTAATTTTTTCATTTTCAAGAAGGTGCAAGCCCTCACGCAAGGTGATAGGCGAAAGCACCGATTCTTGATAATTAAAAGTTTGGAAACTATCCTCAAAAACAACTATCAAAATCATTATCATAAGAATTTTAAAAACTATTGCAAAGCGTTTCAACATTCTTAACATAAGGATTTTGAGGCCCAAAATCGGAATAATTATTCTCAAAACTCCGATAATCCATAACTTACATTTGGTAATACTCACGCAAAGTCATTTTAGATATCTCAATTATTTGGAATTATTAGTATTGACCAAAATTCGTAGGTTTAGGGAGATTTTGTGAATTATAATTACGATTACCAAAAAAATTAGAATAAGACATGCTTACCCCAAAAATACCTCGAGATGGCAAATTCCACAAAGTGATGTGCGTCTGGAAAATTCAGGCATTTCTTGTAGGTCAAATGTATAAGTCCTGAAAAACCACTAACAAATAATATAAATAGAAAGAAAAATACTACGAAAAACTACATCAATTAAATTCTAAAACAAACAAGTCCCCGACAATAGAGGCGAGAACTGCGGCACAAGTACATAAAGATATATGCTGGTCGTTATGCTGGGCTCCCACTGATTTGCAAAAATCTAAACTATTGACTACCCTCTTTTAAGAGAGTACAACGGTCAGTCCGGGTTTCGAATCCACATAGACTAGTTGTTATAATTATATTGATGTAATACTTCACTAATAAAAGTGTAAAAGATAATTTTTAACAAAAGAAAATATAATAACAGGCATGTGTTTAAACTAAGAATACAAAAAGGAATAAAAACTATATATTGTGACTCATATCCCGCACCTCGAGTTAATTTGTTTAAATGGTTACATGGGACTAAAAGCTTATCAAGATTGAATCTCATTTCAACAGTTAATTAAATCTAGAGTTGTCACCCCCCCCCCCCCCCCCCAAATCGTCATAAAAGCCTATTATAATTTTGGTGTCAACAAATACCCCGAAAATTACACACACATTGTCGTAAATACGACGCATACATGATATACACCGTTAAATCTCCTAGTCATTAAATTAATAACAACCCAATCAAATATAACTCATAAAATTCATCACCAAAGCAAAGAAACCAAATCAAACCAAGGTAAGTTCAATCAATCACAACTTATACTAAATAAACTACATAACATAATAGAATACAAGAAAGAAATGAAAGAAAATAAAGAAAGCAATTAAATAAAGAAAAAAAATCAAAGTTACAAAGCAATTAAATAAATAACAAAGAAAGAAATAAAGAAATGGAAACATGGATTGATGGAGAAGAGGATGAATAGTGACCTTAGACAACTTATATGGGCAAACCCTAGGAGGGAGAAATGGCATATCCAAAATCCACCTCCAAACCCTAGCTCCCCTAAACTAAAAACTAATAAATGAATTATAGTTCTTTAAAATCAAGAGAAAGGCTATTTATACAAAAACCCTAGTGGCAAACTAGTAAATAAAGAAAATAGCAAAAATAGGGGCGAATCAATTCGGTGACAAACCGAATCTATTCGAAAAGGGGAATCTCTAAAGCTGCATAAAAGTGAATCTATTTTTCTTATACTCTAATTGATTCGTTCCTGAAAAACTTTAGCACTGACACTAACCGAATCGATTCCTAAAGAGTCGAATTAATTCGAACATGCTTGTGTTTGATCCTTCCCCTCTTTTGATTTACTTTTTCTCTTCCACTCAAAGTCCCGTAACTTCTTCGTTAGAATTCAAAATCCTGCACCGCTAGTGGCCACATGAAGATAACTAAGAGGGATTCAAATTTCATGAAGACATTGGTTCAGAAACCCAATTGCTGAAATTACTAAATTTCCCTTGAACATGCGATTGTCTATGAAACATTCCTGGAATGATACCAAACTTCACACTAAGCACCATAATACTTACAAAAGCTCAACTATACCTCGCAAAATATGTAAACATATAAAATAGAGGTTTTTTAATTAACGGGCATAAATATAGGAATTAAGATACCCAAGGGGGATAAAATGAATAAGAATAAACTGTGAATAAATGCAATATTCCTGCCGAATCAGTTATTATTACCTTAAGGATATAGAGGGATGTGAACTTCCTAGCCCATAGAATGTAGAGAAGCTTAAGAAGTACTATTAATGATTTATTTAATGCTCGAATGAAATAAAAGAGAATCTTTTTATTACCCCCAATGTATTCAATATAAGTATTTAGTAAGACTTATAAGGAATTCATCCATAAGTTTACCACTTAAGGTCTCAGGACCCAAATCATAAATTGCAAGGACTCCAACCTTAGCTTAATACTAACAGTCAAAGTTTTAAGGACCCAAAAAAGACTAACGGAATCATCAAGGTTTCACCATTGATCCCATTCAAACTAACTATGGTCCAAAGACCCATGACAACCAGCTTTGAGAAATTTTCAACACTTGGTTGAGGTCAACATATCCTTAGACTGGTATCCAAAGGTTCTAAAATACAACTTATGAGATTCTACAATACAGATTCTCTCTAAACAACCTCAACATACGACTTGGAGGCCACACATCTACATCGCAGCCACCTCTCCGGCACAGCAGAATCCTCAATACTGCCATTAATCTCCTTTATTCTCATACTTGTATGCCTCTTTAGGCACGATTATATTGTACAATACTTCACATATAATGAGGATGGAGCAACACAGTGGACGTAGGCCTTTTTTAGGGGTTGAACCACTCTATACCTTGTCATCTCTCTATTTACTCGCTTTATTTACTTATTATACACTTTACTCCTTACTTGTTGATACGAGAGCGACTAGCGGACGATTTCTCATATCAACAATCTGGCGCCGTCTATGAGAACGAGATATTTCAATCTTGCTTCTCTATATATTTGAGTTCTTAAACACCTTATTCGATCCTTAAGGATCCTATGGATCGTCATCTCACAGGTAGATGCTGGTTATTGAACTTTATTTTTATTTACACCCTTAAATGGGTATTTTGAATATTTAGATATGTTCTGGTCTCTCTTTTATAACCTTGTATCTATCTTACATCCCCTGTGATATCATTTCATCTAGATAGTGATGAAAAGCATGATGGGCTTTACCCCCGAAAAGATGAATGGCTAGGGAAGAATTATGTTTACGCCCTTTTTGTTGTTATTTGCCTATGATCTAGGGTTTATCGTTAGAATTGTGCCATTTTGTGCACCGAGAGGTTATTTTATCATGGATAGACCTTAGTAGGTACGCTCTCCACGAGTTTCGAGAGAAAAACTCAATTTTTGGGATTCAATTTTGGGATTATCCCTTCACTGCCGAGGCAGGGATGCAGCGTGGTAGTTTAACTACCTTACACGATGCGACCTCTACTGGGGTAGTTGCAATAAAGAAGCTTCAAAACATCAAGGAATGGACTCGGGTGGTCTCCTGATCGACATTGGTGGATGTCATTCAAAGGCCACGGCAGTGCACTTATGTGCCATACTGGTCGCGGCCTCATCAGTAATATCATTCAAAGGCCATAGTAGTGCAGTTATGTGCCTTACTAGCCGCAGCCTCATCAGTAATATCATTCAAAGTCCATGGTAGTGCACTTCTGTGCCTTACTGGTCGTGGCCTCATCAGTAATATCATTCAAAGGCCACGGCAGTGCACTTATGTGCCTTACTGGCCGCGGCCTCATCAATAATATCATTCAAAGGACACAGCAGTGCACTTATGTGCCTTACTAGTAGCGACCTCATCAATAATATCATTCAAAGGCCACGGAAGTGCACTTATGTTCCTTACTAGATGCGGCCTCATCAGTAATATCATTCAAAGGCCACGACAGTGCACTTATGTGCCTTACTGGTCGTGGCCTCATCAGTAATATTATTCAAAGGCAACAGCAGTGCACTTATGTGCCTTACTCATCGCGACCTTATCAGTAATATCATTCAAAGGCCACGGCAGTGCACTTATGTGCCTTACTGGCCGCGACCTCATCAGTAATATCATTTGAAGGCCATGGCGGTACGCATATGTACTTCACTAGCCGCAGCCTCGGCAGTAGTATCATGCAGCAGTGCAAGCACTGCATCCCATCTTTATATTTGGTTTATCCTATATTTTGTGACTACTCACTTCTGCTAGTCTTGTCTCAGATTATATAATTTTTAAAGACTAACAAAGCAGAAATGTAAGGGAACTCTAGCCAAAAAGTAAAAATGAAGAATGATATCGATCAACTATATGACCACATCAATCATCACTATGACCACCAGGCTTCACTACAGGGGCAAATTAGTTTGCTAGTGCAAAGGGTCCTCATGATAGACTATGCAGCCTTTACCTCTATGCCAAAGGTCGCGGCATTAAAAACTGGAGAAATATCCCAGCTAAAAGTGATGGTCGTGAAATGCAAGGCCGCTGCCAGGGCCCTAAAGAGGATGAGGAAATAGGAGGAAAATGAGCTATGTAAGAACTACACATCGTTGAACTCCATTCGGGAGGATATCCTTGGAAGCATTGAAGAAAAATTGCTCAGGTGGCTAGAGATGCTGAAGACTCCACCTCATAAGAGGGACCAGGCCAAGTGGTGCAAATTCCACAAAGATTACGGTCATGATACCAAACAGTGTTTCGCACTAAAGGATGAAATTAAGAGGCTGGTTAGGCAAGGGATGCTACAGTGGTTTCTGAAGAATGCATAAAGGATGCAGCTAAACCTGACAGAGGCTGCATACCGCATCTCGTCCTTAGTTTTCCAATTTTAACTATTTCTGTTTATGTTTTATGAAGATCATTATAACCCTAATCTTCAAGACTTTATGTTTTATTAACAATGTCATTTGTTGGAGCATGCATATATAAATATATAAATTAGCAAATTTTTCCATATCTGATTTCTCTCTTGTTTTCATAATTTGTTATCTCATAAAAAGACCTTTTGTCTTAAACAGATTCCAAGGAAATAATAACAAATTATCTCAGAAGATTATTATTATTTTAGGATGCACCTATGAAATGATTGCGATCTTAATTAGCTCACAAGTTCCCCTCACAATGTACAACTATATATTATCATATGAGGATCATATTCACAAAAGCATCTCAGGATTCAAGGAGCTTTTATTAGCCAAAAGGCTTATAATGCCCGTTCTTAGTCTTCGGGAAGCGTCATTACCCACGGGGGCTTATAATTCCCATTTTTAGCTTTCGGGAAGCATCATTAGCCACAGGGGCTTATAATGCCCGTTCTTAGCTTTTAAGAAGCATCATTAGCCACGAGGGCTTACAATGCTCGTTCTTAGCTTTTTCGATATGTCATCAAGCTGGGAGTCTTATAATATCCATCCAGGGATGGTTTTATATATATCAACAGTTGTGGATGGCTCAATAACATAACCCAGCCTGGGGAGGCTTGATAGTATCCTTTATATCAGCTGTGGGTTGCTCAATAACATAACCTAGCCTGGGAAGGCTTGAGAGTATCTCGTATATTAGCTGTGGGTGGCTTGATAACATAACCCAACCTGGTGAGTCTTGATAGTATCCCGTATATTAGCTTTGGGTGACTTAATAACATAACCCAGCTCGAGAAGGCTTGAAAATGTCCTATACGTCTACAGAAGTCCATTCTTTCGATGCTAGGGACAGAAAGGTATCGTAGCCACCGCAGCCTTATCAGTATGGCTATAGATGCTAAGTTAATTCATTCAGAAGACATTGCGGATAAAGATGGACATAATTATTAATATGCCATAGCTGGATGGCAACCTGTCGTAGCTGAATGGGAACCTGTTAAAGAAACCAGATTAAAGCGATTAAGAGTTATTATGGTGGTGACTAGCCGTAGACCCCAAAGCCATATTCCATTGGCACCGCGGCTTGAGGGATCATTGACCTATAGAGAAGAAAATTTATGAAGTCTACAAGGTAAAATACAAGTGAAAAGTGTAAGGGCAAAGCACAACAGGCTGCGACCCTCTTAGATAAACCACTCGCATAGTGTTGTCGCAGCCTTATATCCATTATAGCTGAAGTAATCTTCCAAGATCATCCAATCAAATAAGAAAGTATCAAAGCAAGCAGAGGAATAGGCAAGATAAAAGGATAGATTAAAGGCCAAAGCTTTGGTAAAGTTTGAATTTTTACAGACAAGTGGCCGCAACCTGAAATACTTCTACATCTCCTTTTGCTCCTTCTACAGTAGTCTCAAATTCATCATCCTCAGCCACAGCCCAGCGTAGAGCCCACAAGAATATTACCTCAGATGCTACGGAAGGAATGCAACCCAGTCACAGTCCTAAAGTTTCTATTGGTACCGTGACTTGGGGGTTCATTATGATGAAAATGATATAAGCAAAAGAAAAAATGAATGGCCATAGCCAGTCACCAAGTCGTAATTAATTTGGGCACAATTTTGCAAGAAATTAAGCTATAAGTAATATTTAAGAAATTCAAGGTTGCGGCACATTCTACAGTACTTGACCCTTTCCTAGGTTCATACAGGCCGTGTAACATTCCTTAGTACTTAGTCACCGCTTAGGTTTAAACAGGCTGCGGCACTATCTTAAGTACTTGGTCGCCGCATAGGCTCAAACTGGTTGCGGCACTTTCTTAAGTACTTAGCCGCCACCTGAGTTCAAACAGGTCGCGACGCATTCTTTAGCACTTAGCCTCCGCCTGGGTTCAAACAGGCCATGGCACTTTCTTAAGTACTTAGCTTCCACCTTGGGTCAAACAAGCCGCGACACATTTTTAACACTTAGCCATCGCCTGGGTTCAAATAGGTCACGGCACTTTCTTAAGTACATGTTCGCCACATGGGCTCAAACAGGGCGCGACACTTTCTTAAGTACTTGATCACCACCTGGTCTCAAACAGGCCGCGGAACCTTCTTCAGTACTTATCTGTCGCCTGGTATCAAACAGGTCGCGACACCTTTTTAAGTACTTGGTCGTCGCCTGGGCTCAAACAGGTCGCAGCACCTTCTTCAGTACTTAGTCATTGCCTGGTATCAAACAGGCCACATCACTTTCTTAAGTACTTGGTCGCCGCCTGGGCTCGAATAGGTTGCGAAACTTTCTTAAGTACTTGGTCGCCGACTGGGCTCAAACAGGCCGCGACACTTTCTTTATTACTTGACCGTCGCCTGGGCTCAAACAGGCTGCGACACTTTCTTAAGTACTTGGTCTCCACCTGGTCTCAAACAGGCTGTGGCAGCCACGGCACATTATTTAGTACTTAACCGCCACCCGGGGTCAAACAGGCTGAGGCACATTCTTTAGTACTTAGTCGCCGCCTGGGTTCAAATAGGTTGCGGTACTTTCTTAAGTACATAGCCGCCACCTGGGGTCAAACAGGTCGCGGCACATTCTTTAGCACTTAGACGTCGCCTAGGTTCAAATAGGTCGTGGAACTTTCTTAAGTACTTAGCCGCCACCTGCGGTCAAATAGGTCGCGGCACATTCTTTAGCACTTAGCCGTCGCCTGGGTTCAAACAGGCCGCGACACTTTCTTAAGTACTTGGTTGCCTCCTGGGCTCAAACAGGCCGTGACACTTTCTTAAGTACTAGGTCACCACCTGAGCTCAAATAGGATGCAACACCTTCTTTAGTAATTGTCATCGCCTGGTATCATACAGGCCACGACACTTTCTTAATTATTTGGTCTCCGCCTGGGCTGGAACAGGTCGCGGCACCTTCTTAAGTACTTGTTCGCCGCCTGGGCTCAAACAGGCCGCGACACTTTCTTTAGTACTTGACCGTCGCCTGGGATCAAACAGGCCGCGGCACTTTCTTAAGTACTTGGTCGCCACCAGGGCTCAAACAGGTTGCAGTAGCCGCTGCACATTATTTAGTACTTAGCCTCCACCTGGGGTCAAATAGGCCGTGGCACATTCTTTAGCACTTAGTTGTCGCCTGGGTTCAAACAGGTCGTGACACTTTCTTAAGTACTTGGTCACCGCCTGGGTTCAAACAGGCCGTGGCACTTTCTTAAGTACTTGGTCACCGCCTAGGCTCAAACAGGTCACGAAACTTTCTTATGTACTTGGTCGCCACCTGGGCTCAAATAGGCCACGTCACCTTCTTCAGTACTTGGCCACCGCCTGGTATCAAAAAGGCCATAGCACCTTCTTCAGTACTTGGCCGTCGCCTAGTATCAAATAGGCCACGTCACTTTCTTAAGTACTTGGTCACCGCCTGGGATCGAATAGGTCGTGACGCCTTCTTAAGTACTTGGTCGTCGCCTGGGCTCAAACAGGTCACGGCACTTTCTTTAGTACTTGACCGTTGTCTGGTATCAAACAGACCGCGACACTTTCATAAGTACTTGGTCGTCGCCTGGGTTTAAATAGGTTGCGACACATTCTTTAGTACTTAGCCGCCACCTGGGATCAAAAAGGCGGTGGACCATTCTTCAGTACTTGGTCATCGCATGGTATCAAATAGGTCGTGGCACCTTCTTATGTGCTTGGCTGCATCTTGTGCTCAAATAGGCCGCAGCACATTTTTAAGTACTTGGTCATCGCCTGGACTCGAACAGGCCGTGACACCTTTTTTAATACTTATCCGCTGCCTAGATTAAATAGGCCGTGGCATCTTCTTCAGTACTTAGCCTCCGCCTGGGCTCAAATAGGCCACATCACCTTCTTCGATCCTTGATCGATACTTGGTATCAAATGGGTCATAACACGGCTAGATCCCGTTTATGTAAGAGGGCACTGAACGATGAGACTTTTCCTCACAGTCTCCATAGCAATCATATAATTCAGCCGCAGACCCAAAATCTATACCTTTTGGCACTACAACTTGGGGGCTTATTGATATAGAAAATATAGCACCCTGCCGCGGACGTTACTCAGGCATGCGTAGAAGCTTATAGTCCGCGGCCCTACTCAGCACAAGGTGTGTCCCTACTCAACACAGGTTGCGGCCCTTCTCAGCACAGGGTGCGGCACCCATGGCTTCTACCTCATAAAGGATTCACCCTTATGCTATGCAGGGTGCGGTACCCACGGCTTTAACCTCATATATAGGATGTAACCTTATACTACATCGGGTGCAGCCTTATAATACGCATGGTAGAGCCTTATACTACACAGGGTGTGGCACCCACAGCTTCAACCTTATACAAGATGCAGCCTTATGCTATGCAGGGTGTGGCACCCATGGCTTCAACCACATATACAGGATGCAACCTTGTGCTATGCAGGGTGCGTCACCCACGGCTTCATCATCATATACAGGATGCAACCTTATGCTATACAGGGTGAAGCCTTATACTACATAGGGTGGGGAAACCATAACTATAGCCTCACTAACAGGATGCGGCCTTCTCTTTCACAGCTCCAATATAGGGTGCAGCACATACCACTTGGCCTTACATACAGGACACAACCTTGTACTATAGGGTGCGGCACCCACAGCGTTAGCCTCACGCCGGATGCAGCCTTTTGCTACACTGGATGCAGTCTTATACTAAGCAGGATGCGGCACTTAATATGCCTTCCTTACAGGCTAGATCCCCCTTATTAACGGCTACTCCAGACTTGACATATGTCACGTGCTCAGGGCACGTGACACAACTCACATACCTCCTATAAATAAAGGTCCACACCTCAAGATAAAGTTATTCCACACCCTCGGGGGAGATTCTACAATACAGATTCTCTCTACACAACCTCAACATACAACTTGGAGGCCACACATCTACATCATAGCCACCTCTCCGTCACACCAGAAGCTTCAATACTGCCATGTAATCTCCTTTATTCTCATACTTGAATGCCTCTTTAGGAACGATTCTACTGTACAATAATTCACATATAATGAGAATGGATCAACACAGTGGACGTAGGCCTATTTTAGGGGATGAATCACTCTATACCTTGTCTTCTCTCTATTTACTCACTTTATTTACTTATTATAAACTTTACTCCTGACTTGTTGATACGGGAGCGAGTAGTGGACGATTTCTGGTATCAACACCAAGGATCCAAAAATGACGAAGGGATTCATCAAGGTTATCACCTTTGACCCCTTTCAAACTGAATAAGGTCTAATGACCCATAAATAGCCAGTCTAGAGGCCTTGTTCACACCAAAATTATGCATTTAAAAAAACAAAGTTTTACATATATGCAAAAACCTTAGCTAAACCTTTCCCTAAACCTATTTTTTTTAATTAAAAGTATAAAGTATCTTTTTTAAAGTAAAGATTAGGTAAAACTTCCATATTTTTTAAAATTTTCTGGGGGCTAAGTGTTCATATGCAAAAAACTATCCAAAAAACTCTAATTTTATAATATAAAGGTGTAAGGCCCAAAGTGCTGATCTCTTAAGATCCTTACAAGGACTTTAGATTTTAAAATTTCTAAATTTGGACGTCTTATGACCCTTAGAAAGATTTCATATTCTAATTTTACCTAATCTTAGAGGTCTATGACCCTTTGTGGGACTTCAGGTTTCAAGATTTCTAAGCTTGGAGGTCTTACGATCCTTATAAGGACTTCAAATTTCAAAATTTGTAAATCCAGAGGTCTTATGACCCTTAGAAAGATTTCAAAATCTAAGTTACTAGAGTTCAAAGTTCTTATGACCCACTCGGGGGTTTAAGGTTAAATCAAATTCAAATACAAGGTCTTATGAGCCTCGACAGACTTACTCTTTGGACTTTATTCCTAAAATTACTAAGGGGCTAAGTGTTAGTCCAAAATTTTTGGGCTTATAGTTCTAAAAAAGTAAAAAAATCAAATATTATATGGTTATAATGTCTAATGTCCCATTATAGAGCCTCGGCCTTGACTTAAGAACCACCACAGCTTCATGGCAAAATATCTTAGGACCCTCGGGTGTACTTCAACATGTGCGATGATCAACTTATTTTTCTTTACAAAAAAAATCTTGATGGGATAAAGGTATACTACCTGTTGGAAGACCTTGGACAGATAAAGCCTATGGAGAAATTCTTTAGCAAAGCAAAAATAAAGAAATTATGAGGCCACACGAAGAAGTACAAAAGTTAAAATTGCTAAAATCAAACCATGATCATTGTAAAAGAATGGGAGATAACATTCAAAGGGCCCACATCTGACAAATAGTTCCAATATATATATATATATATATATATATATATATATATCCTTTCAAGGATTGAGGTTGACAGGATCCACGGGATCTTTACCTTTTGAGGTTCTTCATGAGGGGAGAGAGAAAAAGGCATTTTTGTTAGTTTCTTATTCTCGATCCTTAGGAGAAGAGGCTTTAGTAGAGTCATCATCGGTACTACTTTCCTCATTTGAGCTCTCTTTTCCAAACCAAGGGGCTTTAAATAGTGTAACACCCCGTATTTCTCTACATTTAACATATAATTAATTCAGAAAAATTTTAAATTACTTGTGTGTCATAATTTAATTGAATTAGTTATGTTAATATTTATTTAAATATTAATCAGAGATAAAATGGTTAGTATTTACAAAAATTAAATTACTAAGTGAATAGTAATAATTTATTTACATCATAACGTGTATAAGTGACGTGGCATTTATTTATCTCAGTCGAAAATCGAATATAGACTAAGTTGGGTGTGAGATAGGGACTTTTTATAAATTAATTCGGATGTCAATTCTGAGTGCACGGTTGAGTCCGGATGGGCCGAGATAGTCGGAAAAGTGTACCTGGGATTGGTAAATGGGTCACGGGATATTTTTGGACATAATCGAGCCCACTCGGGGGGAGGGGGTATTTGGGCCGTTTCGATTAGGCCCGTATGATTAAAAATGAGATTTGGAGATAAAAACTAAGTCTTGGAGTTGTGGGCAGCCATAACTCATTTGGGAGAAATTTGAGAACACAAGAGACAAAGAGGGAGGACTCTTGAGAGCCAAAGAGGAAGAACAAGGAAGGTTTTCTTCATCACACAACGATCTCTAAACAAAAGGATAATCAGACACTACAAATTTATAAGGCAAGTGCTTAAAGTGCTTCAATGTAAATTGGTGATATTCGATTAATATCATAGAAGGTGTTATACAAATGATTTTTGGATTGGGTTAATACAAATTGGGTTTTGATTTGGGGAAGTTGCGAATCAAGTTATTGTGACTAGTTTGATTTGTAAGGATTTTAGTGGATAATTCTGGGTGAAAAGCTTCACAGAAGCTGTTAATGGAGATTCTGTTCGCATAGCCCTCAAGAAAATGGCATTTTCTAACTTTCATTCTCTAATACGCTTTTTCCAAAACGGCCCCAAAATGTCCCAAAACAGCATTTCAAAAATCTGGGTAGATTGAGTAAATTGAAAACCTCAAATATGGGGATATTGTATTATGGACCAAGGGGGTGTCCGGATATTTCGGTTGAGTGATGCCATGATAATAGATTAAATAATGGGGGATTAATTAATTAAAGCTTATTGTTGATGTAAAAAACTAGATTGCTCTAATTATTCAATCACAGATAAATAAATAAGACAAAGATTTTTAAAGTGGTTCGGCTAGGAATAAAGCCTACGTCCACTGTTATGTTATTGCTGAGTGTTTGTGGAATTCTTGATTACAAATTCTCTCAAGAAATTCCGCCTCCTTTGAATGAGGGAGATACAATGTATTTATAGCCTTGAGGCTGTACATGAAAGGTCCAATACATTAAATGATTTACATATGAAAGGGTAATACATTTAATGCAACGTGTGCGTCAAGAATACAATGGGTAGTTGAACAGTTGTCCGTCTAGTAATTAATGATACGGCCGAGATGCAGTTCGGACCGCCTTAGTTGCTTGTTGATCAAGAGTTCCTCGGAGTACTTAGAGTATCTCGGGATGATGTAGCTTCTCGGTGTATTCTTGTTGAAGGGAAAGAAGCACAGTTGGTCGGGAAATAATCTTCCTCGTTGCTATTGTGCCATGTAGATTGACACGTGTCTTCATCTTATTCGTCCACATCAGCACATTAATTTTGGTATCAACAGAAGCCCCCAATGTTTCATATTTTGAACTCTGAAGAGTATGGAACATTCTTTCTCGGTATATGGTAATATTAAATGTACTTCCCGGGTTTCAGGAACATTATTTTCAAATTTCCTTCTTATTTCGCAGTTTCCGCCTTTTTGATAAGCGCTTTGATATTCGTGTAAATTTTGTCCTTTTAGCCGCCGGAAGTTTAGTAGTTTCTTTTTGGTAATCATTTCTTTCGCCGCTTCCCAATGCAAAGTATTTAAACTTCTTTGGTAACCATACCGTCGTCTTCGTTTTTCATTCTCTGCATTCAAGCTTTCTCTTCTCTTCTTCTCTTGTGCGTTCATCTTTGTTTCCGTTCGTTGTCAACACATCTCCTTTCTTTCTGTAAGATCTTCTTTCTTTCTTCTGTATCTCTTTTATTCAATATGGTTTATATTGTGGAATCTGTTGAGAAATTCCGTTCTGATTTTTCCATTCCTTCGTGGGTAACTCTAGAGGTTCTTTCTGAGCCTTTAGATTACTTTCGATTGGCTGAGGGACATTGGTTCCCCAGTCTTTTTGTTGCTGAATGCGGTTTTTCCTTTCCACCAAACCCATTATGTCTTGAGTTTTGTCAATATTTTGATCTTGTTCCTGCAAAAATAGCCCCCAATTCATGGAGAATAATTAACGGGGTGCACAAATTAAATTTAACTCATGGGACTCATATTGGGATCCCTGAAATTATGTTTTGTTATAAATGGGCCGTTCTAGATAATATTTATTATTTGAAAACTAGGTATTTGAATAGGGCTCTTGTAGTTAATCTCCCTGACTCAAATAGGGATTATTTTGAGCATGGGTTGGTCATAAAAAATTGGCAACATGCGCCTTTATCTGGGAATGAAGTATACAACGGTCCCAGATGCCCCCCATACGGCAATGGGATAGGTTTATTTTTCATTTTATTTTACTTATGAAATTATGCTTTCATCCTGTTTGACAAAATGTATGACTGATATTCTATTATGTATTTGTTTGCAGTTGATAGCAAAAGAAAAACTCCAAAAGAGTCAGAAGTGAATATCAAGCATTTGAAACTTATCTGGAATTTGCATAAGACCATTGCTGACGAGCATATTAGATCTGCTTCATATTTACTACAGTATAATAGTTACACAACCTCTTATACTGCTCGCCCTGTTGAACCAGCTTCAACACCAGAAAGTTCATCTTCAGATTCTCATATCCCCCTATCTCAGAGAATGGGCAAGAAAAGAGCTCCTCCTGCTCTATTTGGTGACACTTCTTCTGCTGTTGGAGCCCAGAAAGGCAAAATTGATATCCCAGAGGGGACTAAAAAAGTAGATGCTGGTTCCTCCAAAGTTGCCGAGAAGCCCCCGGTGGCCCCGAGCAAGAAAGATGCTCCTGCTGATGTAATTGCCATCTCTCCGACCAAGACTTCTTCCTTGGTTGATGCTACTGACCGTCCTTTGAAGAGATTGAGGAAATCATCCTCGGTTAATCTTGCTGGAACTGCACCTTCTCTACCCGCTAGTGGTAGTGGTGTCTCAAAAATTATTCTTCCGAGTTCTTCAACGAACTCAGTTATACCCGAGGTTCTCGGGGTTGATGAAAAAATTCCTAGGGATACACTGACGTCCCTAGCTGCTCGCCATCTTTCTTCAGTAAATTTCTCATACCTTTGATCTTTCTTTCTTTTTCTTGAATTCTTGTATTTGTGTTGACTCAATTGTTTTTCTTATCTTTCAGCTGGTGAACTGCTTCAATACCATCGTGAAGAAAGATCAAGTTATTAAAGCTTCCACTTCCTCGTCCGATGTTGACGATGCTCTGTTGGGTTTAACCCAATCTGTGAAGGAATCTCACCAACAGTACATCGAGGAGAAAACTGTTTGGGAGAAAACATTGGCTGTGGCTGAGGCTGATAAGATGAAGATGGCTGAAACCTCCAAGAATTTGGAGGAGAAAATTAAAGATTTGGAAGTTAAACATCAGGAATCTGATGATAAATTGAAGAAGGCAGAAGAAGAAATATCTACTCTGCGAGATATTAAGGTTAAGAAAGAGGAACTGGAGGTGAAGCTCTCCTCGGAGAAATCGAGGAGAAAAGTTGCAATCAAGAAACATTTCAGTGTTGGTTGGGAGAAAGGATGGGAGAAAGGGATAGCTGCAATGACGTCCCAAGTCCAATATGGGGAGTTGAAATACTTCTATGATGGTTGGGTAGCTGCTCTGCAAGAGCTAAAAGTCCAAGATGATTCTGAGCTATTCCAACGGCATCTCCCTGGTCCTCCTCCACCAATTGTGGAAGAAGAAGAAGATAAACCTGCTTCAGATGAATCTTCCATGGCTATGGGCGATCAAGTTTCTGCCTCTCAACCATCTGCCACCGAGGACATTTCCTCCATGCCTCCTCCTCCCGAGAAGACTCCTACCGATCAAGCTGTAGTTATCACCGAGCAACCGAGCTCCTCGTCCCAGCCTCCCGAGAAAGTCTTGGGGGACAAGGAAAAGGTGTGAAGTTGTTCGGTAGCCTTTCTGTATTTCCTTGTAATCGAACGATGTAACTTTTTGATGATCTAATAAAATATATCTTTGCTCATCTCTGTTGTTGATAACTTGTTTTTGTTGATTGTTGTCTTTTTCTTGTCATTAGTTTGTTGCTAGAATGGAATTGATCTCTTCTCATGATACCGAGCTGATGCAGCAATGTCATCAATACTATAAGGCTGGTCATACAGATCTTAGTACATCGGAAATTGTTGATATCCTTGGTCACGGTGCTTCAGAGCAGGCTATTGAAGCTTATCAATACTTGAAAGCTTTACTCGACCGAGCAGTGGCCAAAAATGTCGCTTACTATGAGTTGATTGAAGAGCTTCATGGTTCCTTAAAGGATCTTCAAAATCAACATAACGAATCAATGGCTTTGTTACATGAAGATTATGAAAATAGATACCAGCAGCTCTCTTCAGAAACAGGCCACAAGAAGATCATTGCTGGGTATGACGTCAGGGAGAGGACCCTAAAAGGTGAAATTGAAGCCTGTAGACAAATCGCTGAGATCTTGGAGCAAGAAAATAATAATTTGCAGAAGAAATTAGCTCAATATGAATCTGCTGCTTCATCCTCTACTGCATTAATACCAGTCACTGATGAAGGCTTCTCGTTCTTAGAGGTCGAAAATGCCAAACTGAGGCAAGAGCTGGAGGACTTAAGAAGATCTGCTATTTCTGGAACTGCTCGGGGACGAGGAAGAGGTTCTCGGGGGCGAGGAAGAGTCAGCCAAAATGTTGAGGAGGCTCGCACTCAGTCTACTCTGGAAACTCAAGCATTCCAGTTGAAAGTAAAAGACCGTGCTCTGACTGAAATGTCCAATAAAAATCTGTCTCTGGAAGATCAGCTGGCATCAACGAAATCTGCCTTGCATAACAAAGATCTCTTTGCCAAAAGCCTTCATGAACAATTGGATAGATTAACCTTCCAATTCCATAAACAGCCAAGAGAATTCTGGATGGCAGGATACAATGAAGCTCTCGTTCATCTGGATGCTCGCATTGAACATGCTAATAATGAAGGTTACAAGCAAGGATGGTTAAATGCATTGGGTGTATTAAAGTTGGAGCAAGGGCATTTTTTATGGGACTATCATGCTCCATCGTTATTAGACCTGCCTGTACCACCTTTCAAATTGGATATGGCATGGATTCCAGCTCGCTCCATTCCTGCAGTCTAATTTCGAAATATCTTGGTGATTATAGCCTTCACTCCCAAGCTGAATTATCTCGTCCTGAGCATCTTTTGGATACACCTTCTATTATGAACGTCAGAATGCTCAGAGATGTTAATTTCATCAATTCTCCCCTTTGCCTAGAAGACCCTCCTGCCGGCGAGGAACCTGTTTCTAAAGCACAGGGCAAAAAACCAATAGAATAGTAATGTCCATGTAACAATTTTGTAATTTGTAATTTATTCCAGATTAATGAAAAGATTTTCATTTTCTGTTTGCCAATTTTGTTTTATCAAGCACATTTATATTTGTACATATGTATCTATGTATCTATTAAAAAGCTAACAGTATTATTGTTCAATAAGTAACTTAATAAAAGGTTACAAGTATTAGTAATGTTTCTCGATCACTTAATAATAAAGTAATGAGAAAAATGTTCAAACTGTTTCCAACCAACCAAGGTGGGTGAATAATGTTTGTCGACTAAATACAGCTCCGACGAACTATACTTGGTTTGATTATAAAATTGCGTCCGACCAACTAAGATCAATAAGTTGTCCTCGCCGACCAACTACAGTTATTGGATTTTTATCCCCGACCAACTATACTTGGTGTATTTTTTAAACATTTTGTTCTTCAAAGAACTCATTGTAACAATATTACCTCCCGACCAACATAAGTTGTAATATGAGAGTATATTTTTATCTTACCAACCGTGGTTGATCCTGCTGGTGTACACTTTTTGGCTCCTTAAAGCTTTTGGCTCCTTAGAGCATTTTTTTTTGGCTCCGTAGAGCATGTCCTCCTAACCAAAGGAGGTTGGCTACTTATAGCACTTTTTTCTCAATAGAGCTGTCCTCCTAACCAAAGGAGGTTGGCTCCTTAGAGCACTTTTGCTCCGAAGAGCTGTCCTCCTAACCAAAGGAGGTTGGCTCCTTAGAGCACTTTTGCTCCGAAGAGCTGCATTTGTTGGCTCCTTAGAGCATGTCCTCCTAACCAAAGGAGGTTGGCTCCTTAGAGCACTTTTGCTCCGAAGAGCTGTCCTCCTAACCAAAGGAGGTTGGCTCCTTAGAGCACTTTCGTTGTATAGTGTATTACACTAGTATTCCCCGAAAAACTTTCATCCAGAAGGAAAAAATGGTGAAACATCTTCGTTTTATTCATAATGAGAGAAATGCTTTACATTGGACATCATTGATAATACTTGCGCAGGTGTTCAGCATTCCATGCATTTTTAAATTCCTCTCCTTCTAGAGTTGCTATTCTGTAAGTTCCTGGTCGAACAACCTCTGTAACTCGGTAAGGTCCATGCCAGTTTGCTTCCAGTTTATTCTGCTTCTGAATGACCTTCTTTAGCACATAATCCCCTTCTTTTAAATCACATTTCTTTACCCTTTTGTTGTAAAACAGAGCTGTTCGTTGTTGATAAGCAGCATTCTTAATGGCTGCCTCTTCTCTGACTTCCTCGAGCATATCTAAATCCATCCTTCTCATCAAATCACTGATCGGAGAATTGAAATTTAACACCCTATGTGTTGGTAGGCCCAACTCGGCAGGTATCACAGCCTCACTTCCAAATGCTAGCATATATGGTGATTCTCCTGTTGCTGCTCGGGGAGTTGTTCGGTAAGCCCACAAAACTGACTGTAGCTCATTAATCCAATTTGCTTTAGCCTCACTTAACCTCTTCTTCAACCCATTTAGTAATGTTCTGTTCGTCACTTCAGTCTGCCCATTGCTTTGGGGATGGCCTGGTGCTGAATGAAACTTCAAGACGTTTGACTGATGACAATAGGCAGCAAATTCTTCATTATCAAATTGTGTTCCATGGTCTGTGATGAAAGCGTGGGGGATACCATATCGACAAATGATATTCTTCCATATGAACTGATACACCTTCTCGTACGTCATATCAATTAGTGGTTCAGCTTCCACCCACTTAGTAAAATAGTCTACTGCCACGACGAGATACTTGAACCTTCCTCGGGTCGTCGGCAGTGGTCCAACCAGATCAATCCCCCATATGGAAAATGGCCAAGGTGATGTTATGGGTGTCAACAATGCCTGTGGAGTTCTTCGGATGGAAGAAAAACGTTGGCACTTGTCACACTTCTTAGCATAAGCTATACAATCAGCTCTCATCGTCGGCCAATAGTATCCCTGTGTCATCACCCTTTGCAGTAGGGTCCGACCTGCTACATGAGCTCCACAAGATCCTTCATGGATTTCTTCAATCAATTCTTTGACTTCTGATGGATGCACACATCTCTGCAAACCTGCCATAATTCCTCGTCTATACAAAACACCATTAGTTAACACATACCGAGCAACTTTATACTTCAATTTCTTGGCAGCTAGTTTGTCCTCCGGTAGTACTCCTTCTTCAATGTATGCTCTGATAGGATCCATCCAAGATGGTCCTAAATCAAGGGTAATAATCTTCATCGTCAGATCTTCTTCTATGCTCCGACTTTCTAATACTTCAATTGGTATTGTTCTTCGCAGCTCGGTGCGCGTAGCTGACGCTAGTCGGGCCAATGCGTCTGCTCTGGCATTCTCCATTCTCGGTATCCTCACCAATTGAATAGCATCAAATTCTTTCAACAATTCCATCACTTTTGCATGGTACTTCACCATTAACTCTCCCTTCACTGCATATATTCCCATCATTTGATTCACAATTAACTGAGAATCACTGAAAACAATTACTTGACGTGCCTCCATAACTTTCGCCAAATGAAAACCTGCTATCATAGCCTCATATTCAGCTTCATTATTGGAAGCTTTGAATTGGAATCTCAAGGCGTACTCCATGTCAATATCATCTGGAGAATTTAAAACAATCTCTGCTCCACAACCAGCCGTGCAAGATGATCCATCTACATATAATCTCCATGTATGTAACTCGTCTTCAAATTTCTTATCTGTTAGAGTTCCTCGGTGAAATATCATCTGTTTTCTTTCATCATCCCCGGGTATCCTTCGTTCCTCGTCGATCATTTGTTCGTGCCCCTCCACCAACCGGAGTTGGTCGGGATTTAAATATGATGATTTTTCTACATCCACAAGTCCTTTTACCAACCTTGGTTGGTTTGGATCTGTGTCTGTCGATCCTGTATCGTCCACAGGTAGGTCAGCAAGCATCTTTTGCTCCTCGGGGGTATCAGGGTATGTGAACTCTGCTATAAAATCTTCCACGGCTTGCCCTTTCAACGATGATCTGGGTTCATACACAATATCATATTCACCGAGTTCTATTGCCCAATACATCAATCTTCCTGATTTTTCTGGCTTGTGAAGGGCTTGTCTTAACGGCATGTCGGTATACACAATGATGGTATGGGCCTGGAAGTATGGTCTCATTCTTCTACTTGCTTCAATTAATGCCAGTGCCAATTTTTCCAGCTTTGGGTATCTGATTTCCGCACCTCGGAAGGCCTTGCTTGTGTAATAAATTGGCTTCTGGACTCCATTCTCCAATCTGATCAACGCCGAGCTAACTGCATTTTCTGATACTGCCAAATACAAGTACAGCTTCTCTCCATTTATTGGCCTAGACAACAATGGTGGGGCTCCCAAATACTTCTTCAGATCTTGAAAGGCTTTCTCACATTCATCAGTCCACTCAAAACTTTTTCGTAGCGTTTTGAAGAATGGGAGGCATTTATCAGTTGCTCGGGATACAAATCTGTTGAGTGCTGCAACTCGTCCGGTAAGACTTTGCACTTCTTTCTTCGTCGTCGGGGATCGCAGCCCTAAAAGAGCTTTGATCTTTTCTGGATTTGCCTCAATACCTCGTTGGTTGACAATGTATCCGAGGAACATTCCTTCTCGTACTCCAAAGGTACATTTCTTCGGGTTAAGCTTCATCTGGTATTTATCCAGTTGATCAAAAGTTTGAATCAAGTCAACCAAATGATCTGCAGCTCTCTTGCTTTTGGTGAGCATGTCGTCGACATAGACCTCCATATTGCGGCTGATTTGTTCGGTGAATACCTTGTTCATCAACCGCTGATATGTTGCACCTGCATTTTTTAAACCAAAAGGCATAACATTATAACAATAAGTTCCCCTTGGGGTAATAAAAGAAGTACTTTCCCTGTCTTCAGGTTTCATTTTGATTTGGTTGTAGCCAGAATAAGCATCCATGAAACTGAGTAGCTCGTGTCCCGAAGTAGTATCCACTAGTTGATCAATTCTGGGCAATGGAAAATGATCTTTTGGACATGCTTTGTTGAGATCAGTAAAATCAACACACATTCTCCACTTGTTGTTCTTCTTCTTTACCATCACCACATTCGCCAACCAATCTGGATATTTCACGTCTTCAATGAATTGGGCTTTCTGGAGTTTCTCGGCCTCCTCTTGTATGGCCTGGTTCTTCTCGGGACTAAACACTCTTCTTCTTTGCTTCACAGGTTTGATCTCCTTATTCACATTGAGTTCATGACATAAGAAGTTTGGATCTATTCCTGGCATGTCTTCATGACTCCAAGCAAAAGTATTCTTCCTGTTTCTCAAGAAAGTTATCAACTCCTGTTTTATTGAAAAATCCAACGACGACCCTATCTGAGTTATTCGTTCAGGATGCTCGTCGTCCAGGATAACAATTTCTGTAGATTCCACAACCTGTCCTTTTACGAGTTGAGATTCATCCCTAGGGTCAAGAGTTTCAATTTCTGTGCTTTCCTCCACTTGGTAAGTAGTAGTCTTTTTCTGTAACTCTTCAAGTTCCTCTTGCTCGGCCGACGAATAATAGCATTCTCGAGCTACTTTTTTATCACCTTTCATAATTCCTACTCCAAAATTCGTTGGGAATTTCAAACATTGATGAACTGTAGATGGAACTGCTTCGAACTTCTTCAATCCAACTCTTCCCATGATGATGTTGTAGGCGGACTGCACATTCTTATCCATTACAAAAAAGCGTATTCTTTCCGTTCGACAAGCAGGCCAAGTTCCAATGAGTATATCCAACTTGATCGTCCCAAGTGGAAAAACTTTCTCGCCAGCAAAACCCAGAAGGGGTCTGTGATAAGGTTCTAACTGAGATAATTTTAAATTCAAGCTATCAAAGCATGAATAATACATGATGTCTGCTGAACTACCATTGTCTACTAACACCCTTGAAATGACCACATCCTTCATCCTCATTTTGATCACCAGCGGATCATCATGAGGGTAGAGAACACCTGCCAGGTCATTTTTTGAAAAACCAATCACTAGCTTCTCTTTGTTTACTTTCCTCGGACGATCATCCTCGGCCAGGTTTATTCGCTGAATGTATGAACAAGCTTGAGCCTCTCCGAGATAAGCTTTTCTTTCTGCAGTAAGGTCTCCTCCTCCTGCATCTCCTCCTGTAATAACATTACAATCAAATGACCCAAAACGTATGGAAAATACCTCTCGTTCAGGTTTCCTTGGCTTCTTGGGAAGATCGGGGTCATCATCTGGATCCTCTTCATGGTCCCTCCTCTTTTTCTCCTCTGCACGACGAGGAGATCTAGATCTCTCTCTAGTTCTATCATCATTCTTCCTCTCACTCCTGCGATCTACGTACTTTGATAATTTTCCTCTTCGGATGAGTGTTTCAATCTCGTTCTGAAGGGCTATACAATTTTTGGTCATATGGCCATGATCTTTGTGAAATTCGCAATATTTGGTCTTATTCCTCAGGTCGGGATCTATCTTCAGTTTCTCTGGCCATTTGATTTCCTCGTTATTCCTGATTTCTTCCAAAACATGATTAATACCCACTTTCAATGGAGTATAATTATCATACTTCTTTAGGGCTTCCAACTTCATCCTGTTATTCTTGGAATATTTGTCGCCACCATTACTTTTCTGATCTTTCTTCTTAGAATTGTCGACCTCCACTTTAACTTCTTTATCCATATTCTTCTTCGCAGCCATAGCCTCCTCGGCATTCATGATTTTGGCCGCCTTTGCCATCAACTCCGACATATTTTTAGGTGGATCTTTAGCCAAAGTGTAATACAGCTTGTTAGGCAGCAAACCACTCATCAAAGCAGTGATTGCTGTCTTTTCTTCATAATCTATGACTTCCAACTTTTCGTTATTGAAACGAGTTATGTAATCTCTAGTACTTTCACCTGATTTTTGTCTAACACTTAGCAAGTGTGCTACTCGCTTTACCGGCTTTGCTCCAAAACAAAAATTGCCAATAAACAACTCGGCTAACTGAACAAAAGTTGAAATCTTACCCCGAGGAAGATTATTGTACCATATCTGTGCAGATCCAGTAAGAGTTCCCGAGAATGCTCTACACCTCATCTCGTCGGGGACAGCGTAGATATCTGCAGCAGCTTGGTATTGTTCTATATGAAGTACGGGATCTGTCTTTCCATCGTACTTGGGAGTTACTACGGGTGCTTTGAATTTCGACGGCGTAGGGAAATCCACAATGGCTTGCACAAAAGGTGTTCCTTGAACAAAAGTTCTCTGTAAGGGATTTCTTGCCTTAGCCATTTCTCCCAGTCTATCCTCCAATTGTTGAATGGAACCTTTCCATGCTTCATTCCCTTCCTCGGGCCGTTTAGTCCGAGCGACTGATTGCTCTGACGTAGCTTCCTGAGATTTATCTCGACGAGTGGTTGGTCGCGATTGCGCAGATCCTTCTCTCAAACCTGGTGGTGGTCGAAAACTTCTTGATGGAGCCCTAGGTGGATTCATGTTCCTCCTTGGTCCTAACCGACTGAAAGGAGATACTCTACTTAACCTCTCCAAAGCGCTAGTTCTCTCCGGAGAGAGAGTGATACATTGATCTGTATCCGAAGCCCGTATTGATGAAGTTCGCCCAGGTTGATAAGAAAAATCATTAGACTCCTCATTGCGATATGACCCAGTGCGTCTAGATTGCTATTGCCTATGATCACTTCTTTGCCCTGAATAGGTAGGTGCACCGCCCTGAAGAGTTTGGATGAGTTGCCTCATGGATTCTTGTATGGCGGTTTGTCCTTGAGCCAGATTCGTCATAATCCCAGCCAGATCTGGGGATGCAGATGGATTTGGAAGATTTCCAGTATTTCCAACATTTCGATTACTGGATTCTAGATTATCAGCCATTGGTGATAAATGATTTTTATGAAAAACGATAATAACAGTCGTTTCCCACAGACGGCGCCAATCTGTTGATGTAAAAAACTAGATTGCTCTAATTATTCAATCACAGATAAATAAATAAGACAAAGATTTTTAAAGTGGTTCGGCTAGGAATAAAGCCTACGTCCACTGTTATGTTATTGCTGAGTGTTTGTGGAATTCTTGATTACAAATTCTCTCAAGAAATTCCGCCTCCTTTGAATGAGGGAGATATAATGTATTTATAGCCTTGAGGCTGTACATGAAAGGTCCAATACATTAAATGATTTACATATGAAAGGGTAATACATTTAATGCAACGTGTGCGTCAAGAATACAATGGATAGTTGAACAGTTGTCCGTCTAGTAATTAATGATACGGCCGAGATGCAGTTCGGACCGCCTTAGTTGCTTGTTGATCAAGAGTTCCTCGGAGTACTTAGAGTATCTCGGGATGATGTAGCTTCTCGGTGTATTCTTGTTGAAGGGAAAGAAGCATAGTTGGTCGGGAAATAATCTTCCTCGTTGCTATTGTGCCATGTAGATTGACACGTGTCTTCATCTTATTCGTCCACATCAGCACATTAATTTTGGTATCAACACTTATAGTTGGAATAATTTATTATAGGATGATATGATAAATTGTTAACTATTATTTAATTAGGAGAGTTCTCTTTATAATGGAATTTGAGGAGTACGTTCTAAGAGATGGAAATTCGGGTCAGGTGAGCAAGTTCGGGTACATTGGTTGTGTGACACCAGGGTGATATTAAATTAATTTATGAGTATATATTAATTAAATTAGAGTCGGACCATAGACTCGGGGAGATAATAAGTTAATTAATGGGCATATTAATTAAATTAGAGTCGAACCATAGACTCGTGAAGATACTAAGTTAATTAATGGGCATATTAATTAAATTAGAGTCGAACCATTGACCCGGGGAGATACTAACTTAATTAATGGGTAAATTAATTAAATTAGAGTCAGACCATAGACTCGAGAATATGTTGGCTAGTGTTACGGACTTTGTACACGATAAAGTTGGGATTAAATTATATATATATATATATATATATATTGTGTGTGTGCTCACAAATACCGATGGCTAGGTATTTATTCAGAATTATATGCTCTAGTGCTATCGGGGGAGGTTGCACGATGTGGGTAAATCCCCTAGCTTGAGGAGTAGGGCGAGTATATCCCCAGGTCATAGCGTCAAAATAGAGTTGGGCATTGAGATGATTAGCTTCACACATGGCGAAATATGACCGTCTCCAATACATTTATATTTCTACGTTATGATTCGGCGGTGGCTAGTTGTCTCAGAAATCCAGGTGGGACTAAGTAGACCTAGGAAGATAGCATTTTAGAGAATGCATCCGATGAGGTATTGCACGAAAGGATGGTTTTAATTATTCAACATATGTGTGATTGAGGAATATAGTTCTACGTATATAATGGAGTAGATAATTATATACGGGCAATTAAATACATGAAGAGAATTTGTATTACTTATATAACTAGTGAATGTTATATGGATTTTAAGAGCGATTTTATTTATATTCAACATATGAATAATTGTGGAATATAGTTCTACGTATATAATGGAGTAGATAATTATATACGGGTAATTAAATACATGAAGAGAATTTGTATTACTTATATAACTAGTGAATGTTATATGACTTTTAAGAAATGATTAATTAAGTTAATGCGATAAATAACTTACGAAGTAAAGATACAAATTACTCAGGTTAGAGTAGAGTTCAAGGCGTTTCATGACAAGGCTAGTTAGATGGGGTGGTGTAACTAGGAGGGTCAGGAATAAAGCATTATATGTGCACTTTAGAGGAGGGGTGAGATGTATCTCAAGAGAGTGCGACACTAACTTAAATATGAAGAGCATTCATACATTTTAATTGTTGCATTTTAACTCACTTGCAAAATATTTTCAAAAGAATTTTGGGATCTGACCCATACTTGCAAAATATTTTCAAAACCTTGTAGGTATCCAGTCACAGGGATGCATAGCTACAACAGGTGTGGATATTACAGGATTTGGACATAGACACTTCAGTCATTTCATTCCTAGAGTAGGATGCAGCTTGGTATTTATTTCGAGCATGTGGCCCCAGTTAAAATCATTTCAGTCGGACTTTGTACTGGTTATTATTCTTTGTTGGATTATATTAGTGGATGTTGGTTTTCTACCGATGGTTTATTCGCCCGGTCATTTATTGATTTATTCAGTATTGCTTTAGATTCATGGTTTGTGTGAATGGTTCGTATTTATATTTATATGGTTGTTGTTGTTAAATAAAAAGATTAAAATTTTGATAATTGCTTTTGAATACTAGGTGGTTAGTGAGTTTTACAAAGTTTTTGACAGTGATGCTAAGAATGAACCATATAAGAGTTATATTTTAATTTGATATAGGACTGATCACCCGGTATTTCATTGGGCGGGGTGTCACAGATGGTGTCAGAGCATCAAGTTCTAGTGTCCTTAGGATCTGTGCATTTTTTTATGTTTCAGCTTAGCGTTCTTTGATGTAGAGCCTTATGATAGGATTGTTGTTTTCCTATATGTATGCAAGTTACGTTCTCCTGCTATCAACTATAGTGAGGCGATTCATACACGAGTTCAGTTCGGCTTTGTATACCGAACATTCTTTGGGACGACCAATGAGGGACATAGCAGAATTGCAGGAGGAGAGGCTCAATAGAAGACATAGGGTATTCTGGAAATGGTGATCATGATAGGAATCACCTTGATTGTTGTTCGGACCACTGGGGATAGAATAATCACCCGGGAGCGATAGTCTCCCAAAGCACTATTATAGATAACGGTGGTACAATTTCAGTCTCACCCAGCATAGTTAGCAAAGGGTGGGGAAAGTGTGGAAGGACCCTTTTGGAAGGGATATTTATAAGGATTCGAGTAGAAGAGTAGCGCGATAAGTCAATGGGAGGAAATAACCCAAAGATAATTGTGTAGGGTGGTGTGCAGTGGCACCCAGGACTAAATTTTGAATGAAATTTTGCTCCCAGTGGGGCTGTGTTGTAGTGGTAGGAGTCAGTCACCACAACCATGGAGAAATACCATAAATAATAAGAAATTTAGGGTACGGTTTGACCGAAAATCTTTTTATCATCCGTTTGAACCGGTAGGAAAAGGATATTTCAGTACTTACTTCAAAAGGGCCAGGCAGTGGCCGGACAATAGGGAAAGTTGAATTATGCAACAAACTTCGTACCCAACAAGGTGGATGTGGAGGTCAATAAGGGGTCCATGAGTTAATAATGGACTCGTGGGTAATACACAAGCGTGGATGGAAAACTCCGGCTAGGATGACTGGGGCTATAGTCATCAAGGTAGTATGTTTTTTATTTGATATCAATACTTCTCAGAGAAAGAAGCCAAGGGAGGTGGAGTATCTGACCAGAAGGCAAGATTGTATTTAGTAGTGCTAGTGAGGCACCACAAGGGGATACCCAGTAAAGGAACCCATGTATATGATTTATATCAGTTAAATTCCTACCGATTGGCAGTGGATTTAATCCGGGTCGTCGAGGCCAGCAACGAGTCCAATAGGGCTAGCAAAGCCAAAAGGACAATGAGGGTAACAATTTAGGTCAAGACTACCAAGTACGTGAGAGGGACAACCCCGATATGGCCACTGGGGCCAGAGGCAGGGGATTGACATAGAGAAGTGTCTTATGTGTGGAAAGTGGGACCCCAATAATTGATTATGTTGGCAATGAATGAGGGGATAGGAGTGGGATGCCTAGTAGGGACAATAATTATGATGTTTTGGTTTGGTTAGATGAGAATATTATGTCCAGGAACCATTTGGGCCACTAGTGTATAGGTGAGTGGAAGTATAAGTTTTATCCTCAGATAGATGGGGAAAATTTTGTGACACAAGTGGTCACAGTATTATTCTTAACACTATATTCGCAAGGGAGATGAGTTTAGTGGGTGTATCATAGTGTTACTATTGAGTATATGTTTATTGTGGGGTAACAGGGATCTCTTTCGTTTTAGATACAGAGGAGCAGGTGTGAACACTGAGAGGGTAAATTTATAAGGTTAACTCATTTTGAGAACTTCTATGCAAGAATGATTTTATGCTGGGTATAGATTGGTTAGCAGTAGGTAAGCGATAGTGGGCGTTTACAGCAAGACAATCGTGTTCGCTATTCCAGAGTAGGATGTGTATTCTTTACGAGGTTCCACCCGAAAGAAGGTTGGGCTCGCGAAAATATTTTATAAAATAGACTTCATAGGGTGGGGTAGTCTAGTATATTATATCCCATAGTGTATGGATTTTTTACTGATGTGATTCGGGGCATAGCGGATTGACCATGGAGCAAAAAGATTTAGCTGGTTAGTGATTTAGCGCCGAGGACTTAGTGATAGTGTGAGCGCGGCATTATATAACTCCTTTAGAGACGCGAGAGTCGATAATTAGACCTTTGAGTACAGGGATAGAGTTTTGGGTGTCCCGGTTATATGCTCAGGTCTACGAAAATTAATGGACGACAATGCTAGTGTTTAATGCATTAGGAAAAGGCTTTTTGGGGTTTTATTGTGAAATGTTATGCGTATAAGACCTAAAAAATGTTGGTAGTGGAAAGACCTTATGTAATGCTAGGACACCAGTTTAAAGGGTGATTTTTGAACGTGTGGAGTCACACTTTGAGATGAAAGCTATTATGCTATAAGGCCAGTATAGTTGGGTAGTGCTGCGAAAGAAGAACTGAGAAAACTTTTGCACCGCAAGTTAATGGGTGGGCAAAATCAACAAGATTAAATTACGATTTGGGGAAATATCGAAAGTAATCATATGATATAATGTGATACGTGGGATAACCTTGAAAGAAAAATAATACCTATGTGACCTTTGTGATGTTGTGAAAAATTCATGGGATTTAGGGTGTATGGGCGCCCTGGTTAATGTGATTTCGAAGTTGTCTTAAATAAAGGGATGTGTGAATGAACATATTGAATGTATGCCTGCAGGGCAGTCAGAAAATAAGTGGGAAAGTGCAGTGAATTGAAATCCATTTGAAAGAGGAAACAATCCGACTATATTCGTATCAAGGTGAACTATCTCCACCGTAAGGAGTGTAAAGACGGTGGAGGCGCATGTAACAAAATATATTAAGGCAATAAAAAGTCACATTTTTGGGAAAATAGAAAAGATTATCACTTAATTATATGCTTAGAGTGGTCTTACGCATAGACAAGGTATAGATTTCTATCTGACGAAAACTGCACAAGGAATATAGTTCTTGAGCATGGGAATTGGTGTTGAGTGAGACATAGTGAATTTATATCCGGATAGACCATTTATGAATGGAAAAAAGTTTGATTTGAGGGTATCAACCAAGAAGTTTTTGAAACTTTATGGTTCCAAAGATGGAATTAATGCTCAGGTTGGTAAAAATCGTGGAGGGGTCAAGGTTTCCATCGAGTTGTTGAATGGATTGACCTGAACACGAATTGTTGTCTCGGAATGGGTTATACTATCGAGTAGTATGCCCAGCTTTACTATTAATGGGAAGGAGTGAAATAGAACAAGGTGTCATTCAATATTTTTGGTAATTTGGGTGAGACCTTTCAGTCCCACCTCTGGTAAAAAGTGTCAGGAGGTGATAGGGACAAAGTTACATATTTTGTTAAACGTGTTGCCCAAAGTTGATTGGTAGACGGAAAGCGAGGATTGTGCATTCTAGATTTTTGGGTAATTCGGGAGTAGTAATTATCACAGGTAGAGTTACGTGTGATGCCTCGTAACAGTTTAGTATCTGCGTGACATCTTGGGAGACTTCATCGGAAATGTTTCATTATCCACCTTTGGTTGATAAAAGGTGGGGAAATAATAAGCCACTAGGACCCGAAATGGGTTATGGCCCAGCAACGGGAATTCAGTATGTTTTATCCTTCGTATAGTTCAGGGACGTAAGGAGGGGAATTTATTAACAAAGAGATAGTGGAGTCGGTGGAGTATATGCTCATTTTTTGGGGCACCAGTTATTGGTTCGTGTGTCTCCTATGAAAGAAGTGGTGAAGTTCGACAAGAAAGGGAAGCTAGCATCAAGGTATGTGGGACCTTTCCCTAATTTTGAGAGGGTGGGACCGGTGGCTTATCGACTGGGTTTTCCATAACATCTTCAGTGGATACGTGATGTGTCCCACATGGCATAGCTGGAGAGATACAAGAGGAAGGATAGGGATTGTAAGGGGGGAGTATCTAACACCCTGTATTTTTGTGCATTTAATATTTAATTAATTCAAAAAAAAATTAAATTACTTGTGTGTCGTAATTTAATTGAATTAGTTATGTTAATATTTATTTAAATATTAATCACAGAGAAAATGGTTAATATTTATGGAAATTAAATTACTAATTAAATAGTAATAATTTATTTACGTCATAATGTGTATAAGTGATGTGGCATTTATTTATATCAGTCGAAAGTCGAAAGTAGACTAAGTTGGGTGTGAAATAGGGACTTTTTATAAATTAATTCGGATGTCAATTATGAGTGTACAGTTGAGTTCGGATGGGCCGAGATAGCCGGAAAAGTGTACTCGTCGGTGGTAAATGGGTCACGGGATATTTTTGGGCATAACCGAGCCCACTCGGGGGTATTTTAACCATTTTAATTAGGCCCATATGATTAAAAACGGGATTTGGAGATAAAAACCTAAGTTTTGGAGTTGTGGGCACCCATAACTCATTTGGAAGAAATTTGAGAACATAAGGGACAAACAGGGAGGACTCTTGAGAGCCAAAGAGGAAGAACAAGGAAGGTGTTCTTCATATCACAACGATTTCTACACCAAAGGATAATCAAACACTACGAATTTATAAGTCAAGTGGTTAAGTTGTTTCAATGTAAATTGGTGATATTCAATTCACATCATAGTAGGTGTGATACAAATGATTTTTGGATTAGTTTAATACAAATTGGGTTTTGATTTGGGGAAGTTATGAATCAAGTTATTAGGACTGGTTTTGATTCGTAAGGATTTTAGTGGATAATTCTAGGTAAAAAGCTTCACAGAAGCTGTTAATGGCGTATTTTAACTTTCGTTCTCTAATACGATTTTTCCAAAATGGCCCCAAAATTGGATTTTAATAATATGGTAGATTGAGTAAATTGAAAACCTCAGATTTGGGGATATTGTATTATGGACCAAGGGGGTGTCCGAATATTTCGGTTGAGTGATGCCATGATAATAGATTAATTAATGGGGATTAATTCATTGAAGCTTATAGCTGGAATAATTTATTATAGGATGATATAATAAATTATTAAATATTATTTAATTAGGAGAGTTCTCTTTATAATGGAATTTTTAGGAGTACGTTCTAAGAGATGGAAATTTGGGTCAGGTCAGCAAGTCCGGGTACATTGGTTGTGTGACACCAGGGTGATATTAAATTAATTAATGAGTATATTAATTAAATTAGAGTCGGACCATAGACTCGGGGAGATAATAAGTTAACTAATGGGCATATGAATTAAATTAGAGTCGGACCAATGACTTGGGAAAATATTAAGTTAATTAATGGGCATATTAATTAAATTAGAGTCAGACCATAGACTCGGGGAGATATTAACTTAATTAATGGGTAAATTAATTAAATTAGAGTCGGACCATAGACTCGGGAGTATGTTGGCTAGTGTTACGAACTTTGTAAACGATAAAGCCGGGATTAAATTTTATTTATATATATATACACGGTAGTGTGATAGTATATATATATATATATATTGTGTTCTCATAAATACCGGTGTCTAGGTATTTGTTTAGAATTATATGATCTAGTGCTATCAGGGAAGGTTGGGCGATGTGGGTGAATACCCTAGCTTGAGGAGTAGGGAGAGTATATCCCCAAGTCATATCATCCAAATAGTGGTGGGCATTGAGATGATTGTCTTCACACTCGAGGGAATATGACGGCCTCCAATACGTTTATATTTCTATGTTATGATTCGGCGGTGTCTAGTTGTCTCAGAAATCCAGGTGGGACTGAGTAGACCTGGGAAGATAGCACTTTAGAGAATGCATCCGATGAGGTATTACTCAGAAGGATGGTTTTAATTATATTCAACATATGTGTGATTATGGAATATAGTTCTACGTATATACTGGAGTAGATAATTATATACGGATAATTAAATACATGAGGAGAATTTATATTACTTATATAACTAGTGAATGTTATATGGCTTTTAATAGCGGTTTTATTTATATGTAACATATGAATAATTGTGGAATATAGTTCTACGTATATAATGGATTAGATAATTATATACAGGTAATTAAATACATGAAGAGAATTTGTATTACTTATACAATTAGTGAATGTTATATGACTTTTAAGAAATGATTAATTAAGTTAATGCGATAAATAACTTACGAAGTAAGGATACAAATTACTCAGGTTAGAATAGAGTTCAAGGAGTTTCATGACAAGGCTAGTTAGACGGTGTGGTGTAACTAGGAGGGTCAGGAAGGAAGCGTTAGGTGTGCACTTTAGAGGAGGGGTGATATGTATCTCAAGAGAGTGCGGCACTAACTTAAATATTAAGAGCATTCATACATTTTAATTGTATCATTTTAACTCACTTGCAAAATATTTCCAGAAGGACTTTGGGCTCTGACCCATACTAGAAAAATATTTTCAAAACCTGTTACGTATCTAGCCACTGGGATTCCAAACTTGAAGATCTAATCCAGGGATGCCTAGCTGCAACTCGTGTGGATGTTGCAGGATTTGGACATAGACGCTTCAGTCATTTTATTGCTAGAGTAGGATGCAGCTTGGTATGCGAACTTTGTACTGGTTATTATTCTTTGTTGGATTATATTAGTGGATGTTGATTTTCTGCCGATGGTATCTTCGGTCAATCATTTATTGATTTATTCAGTATTGCTTTAGATTTATGGTTTGTGTGAATGGTTCGTATTGATATTTATATGGTTATTGTTGTTAAATAAAAATTTTAAAATTTTGACATCGTCTTTTGAATACTAGGTGGTTAATAAGTTTTAAAAGGTTTTCGACTATGATGCTAAGAATGAACGAGATGCATGATAATACGCAAATATTGCGTATTTCATCCGTCGAACCTACGCATTTTAGCCCCCTCGGGTGACTTAATCTCTATATTTAAGCCTGTTAACCAGACAACCTTGGTTTATATTGATAACATGCTATATGAGGTGTAATTGGGATTTTGTAGGTATTTAGGTACCAAGTATGGGATTCGAACTCATTTCACGCAATTTTCGTACACAATCACAATCTGGTCATTTCACAGCTTGGGCACCTAACTCGACATCTACACGGAAGTTGTATCCCTCCTCTCTAGCTTCGCGTAGCTACGAACGGTGTGCTATTCCGAGTCCGTATGATGAAGTTACAACGATTTAAGCAGAGATAGAAAGCATGCCAAAATAGGGGAAACTGCAGGCTGCCCTGCTTGATCGATCGATCGATCCTGGGGGTCGATCGATCGACCCTTCATATTTTTGCCACGATTTTAACAGTCGATCAATCGATCCCCTATTTTTTCCTACATACATTTTCTGTTCTTTTCTTTCTTCTTTTCTTTTATTCCAACTTACTACTTAAGCCAATTTTTGTTGTAATAAGAGACATACAAAGACTCTCATAATCTGATATAGATAGTTAGATGATACATTTTAGGTTAGGGTTTGGTTTGGAGAGATCATTTTCTCTTCTTCTTGGATTGATAACCCATGGGCTTTGTAAGATTGAACTATTCATTGCCATCTCCTTTAATATAGCTTTGTTCTTCATTCTTTCTTTGCTTTGTAATTTAGTTTACATGCTTTCTAACTAGTTTACATGCTTTAATTCTTGCTTTCCTAGTTTAATTAATAAAATTTAGTTTAATTCATCATGCACCCTTAGATAAATAGGGTCGGGATTTCATTTTCGCCATTTTCGGGCCCCGAGCTCTGAAAATTAGGTTTTGTGCAAAATTGCATTTAATTGAACCCGTGTGAATTAGAGTCGAATTATTATGCGTTTAGCTTTCTATGTCATGCATCGTTAGTGTTTAAAGCGATAATCCGAGTTTAATCCGCGTGCGACCAATTTTCGGTTATGTGTTTATTCTCGCAACTTTGGCTTAAATTCCTTATTGTGTGAAGTTTATGTCTAATTGATAATGCTCGATTAAATTGCTTTCAAGTCAGAGTATTTTTTAGTAGTTGTTTCGATCCGTATGGTTGGATGATATCCCGATCCTCGCTTTACTTTTATTTAGACTTAACTTCTCTTTTCTTTCATTTACATTTATACATCACCCTTTTACACTTTTATTCTTGAATTAATAATTCGTTACGATCTATCAAACATTCTCTGTGGATTCGATACCTGACTTACCGATGTACTCACCAGTTGCGTGTAGTCGTAATTTAGGTTTTTGTATAGTTCAGGTGAGCCGAATTTAAAACGGTCGGCGCGTAGGTGACTCTCGTACCGCGGCAAAACCCTGCCTATCAAAATGGCACCGTTGTCGGGGACTGTTTTGATTTAGATTGTAATTGTCTTATTAGTTCGTAGTATTCTTTCTTTTGTATTTGTATTCTTTCTTTTAACCCTTTTTTGCAGGACTTCTACACGTGAGCGCCTAGAAACGCTCGAATTTTGATGTGCGCACATTGATTTGTGGATTTTGCTCTCTCGAGCCTTTCTTTAGGGTAAGCATGTCTTATTCCAATCATTTCGGTAATCATTATGATAATTCTCAAAATCCTCGTACTCCTATGACTTTTGGTCAATACTTAGAATTCCAAAATATTGCAAAATCAAAAATGACTTTGGGCGAGTATTACAAAAGTCAAGCTGTGGAGTGATGTATTTTGATGATGATGATAATGATTTTGGGCCTTTACCTCCTTATAATAGGAGTTTTGAAACGAATTGCAATAGTTTTCAAAACTCCTATAATAATGAGTTTCACTTTAGCGCCGATAATGATTTTCAAGCATCCGCACCCCGTCCTATGACTTTCGGCGAGGGTTTGCTTAAGTTTGAGAACGAGAGGTATGAAGAACGTTATCGGGAAGAACATCGTTGTTGGGAGCAAGACTTGGATTTATTATTCGAATCCGATGATGATTTCTCTTTCAAGACTCTTGAAGTCGAGGAATGTTTTGAACCAAAAGAGGACTTTGTGCCTACTTTGGATCAAACCATTCGTCACTTGCCCATCTCGTAATTGAGAATGAAAGTGAGGATGAAATGGATGTAGTATCTATTTGCAATGAGATGATTTCTTCTTTGGGTCCCAAAGAAGAAAGTTTCATTGAAAATTATCCTATATCCTTTGAAATTATAATTTTGAGCGATGATAATTCATCTCTTCAGTTTGAATTTCTTTCCTCCCCATTTTCATTCCCCGTTATGACACCGTCACAAGTACCCGATGAATTAGTACCGAACTTTAAAACGTTCAACCCTTTCACCGACGAGGAGTACTTGATCGATTTGCTTTCCATGAAGGCATCTTTGCACTCATGTGGACCACCTCCCATTTTGATTGCTAAATCTTTGGGAGGAAATTCAGTTTTTTTGGGTCCCTAGTGTATTCGTCACCCGTCCTATCCAAATCCCCCATCCTCCCTCCCAAAGTTTTAATTGGGGATGGTTCACTTTTACCGCCTTACACATGCCTTCCGTCGTTCGAACGGAACTCCATTTTTTCGGGAGGCATGCATGATCGGGAGGTCCACCGTTGATCCGCCAAAGTCAATTTGTGTTTTGGATGGACGCTCAAAAGTTTCAACTTTTAGTATATAATTAATTACACATCCTAAATGTAGTTGTATATAGTTAACTTCTTAATTTTCATCTTTTCTTAATTTAGTCTAGTGTAATTGGTTAATATCTTTTTATTTCTTTTTGTATGCTTGGTTCTAAGTCTTTTGTAGGTTCAACGGACTTGAATTTGCGGAGACTATGTGCCCCGGCACACATTTGTTAAGAAAACAATCAAAAAAGTTCCAAAAACATTTTTTTTCACACACTCATTCTCACGCATTTACATTTTTTTTCTTTTTTATTTTATTTTATTACTCATTTTGTCGTGAACATGCGTGTGTGTTGCTCCTTGTACATATTTTTTAATTTTTTGGTTAGCATAGGCCTACGTATGTGTATATTTAGCCTATGTCTATTTATTTTTATTTTTATTTTTATTTTTATTTTTTATTTTTTTTATTTTATTTTTTATTTTATTTTTTCATATATATATATATATATATATATATATATATATATATATATATATATATATATATTTATATTTTACTTAAACCCCCTAATTATCCTATAATTCCATTCCCCCCCTTTAAAACAGAAAGCAGTGTGCTGGTTGCTGCTCAATCGATCGATCGAAGGCCCTGGCTCGATCGATCGATCGAGCAATATTAGGCCAAGAGCTGCTATTTCTTTTTTCCCCTTTTCCTCATTCTCTCCTATTCTATTACACTGTTTCGTGCCCTAGAATCTCCCCCAACATATTTCTTCATTTATCATCCATTTTCTGTACTACAAAGGTATAATCCTTCCTACTTTTGCTTGTTTTTGTAGATTGTGGTTGATTTTTGTCATGTATTCCATGTTTTATCCCATATTTTGACATATATTATGTGTGTTGGTTTTCCCCTGATTTGTGTTGTTCCAACCCTTGTTTATTCTGATTATTGATAAATATCCACTCATGAACACTTGGATATTATTGCATTGTTGTTTTGTTCATGAGTGGGGCGATTTGGTTGGTTCAAAATGGTATTTTTCAACCGTGACGCACATTGCGCACGCCAAGTGTTCGCTAAAATGCCCCAAACAGTTTTCAATCCCATTTTTTGTGCACACTTGGGTGATTTTCATTCCTTGTCACATTCCGACATTTATTATCGCAATGTTGCATTTTGTTACCTCGGTTTTGCGCACTAGCACCTCCATTTCAACTTATACACTAACTAACCATTAATTGTGCTTATAATTTTTTTGTATTTCTTAATTCTTGTTTTCTAGGTTGAAATGGCTCAACTAAAAAAATACAAGTATACCAAGTGCTTGCCCGCCGGGGGCATTGATGGGTTTCGCTGCGACGAAGAGCGAGATTGGTTCCGCGCCCATTTTCACACATCCGAGCGTACACTTGGTTACCATTTTGTGCGGACCATTGAGCATATACCGAGGGAGGCGCGTGTTCTTTTGAGCCGCCAGGGTTGGGATCCCTTTCTCGCTACCAACGGGAGCATCAATGAAGAGCTAGTCTGTATATTTCATGTAACATTGGTAGAGGTAAAGGGGGACGGGCCAACTACTTATGAGGCTATGGTCCGTGGGGTGAGGATACCTTTCAGCATTTCAGACTTGGTTTACTACATGGGTGTGCCAAACCCCGGGGACTCGATCAGTTTTATGGATGGGAACATCTTCGGCTGTGGGACATTGATAGAGGCCCTTGCACCGGGGGAGGCATGGAAAAAGGGTGCTTTTCGCTCGACTGTAATGGAGGACTTACCGAGGTTACTTCACTACATTAATGTCCACTCTTTTATGGTGACGAACAACCGGTCAGAGGTGCGTCATAAGCATGCCGCATTGATCTACGCACTGATTAATAATTTGGGCAATATCAGCTTGCCCAATATCTTTCTAGATATGATGTGCGCGATGGCTAAGAAGATAGCCTGGAGGTTTTCTCTTCCTTTTCCTGCTCTCATTACGAGGATCTGTTTATCGCACGATTGCCCAGAGTTTGACGCTGACTGCAAGCACGAGCCACTCGGGCTTCTCTCTAAGGATAATATCTCAAAGATACTAAAGCACGAGTGCGGGAAACCGGGCAGCAAAAGACAGAGGGCGGAGGTGGGTGATGAGTAGGGCGATGAGGAGGACGAGATGAGGGAGATGGAGCAGGGTGAGGGTTCTCACGCACCACACACTGATTACGATGCTCGCTTTGAGGCATTCCAGGTCGTACAGGACCAGCATTGGGAGGAGACCCAGCTCAGGTAATTTACATGCGAGTCCCGCCTGGACCAGCAGCAGGTCAAGCAGCGGCACCAGTGGGCACAGCAGCAGGCCGAGCAGCGGCAGGAGTGGGCCCAGCAGAGGCATGCTAGAGCGCAGCACAGGCATGAGTACAAGATGATACAACAAATGATGAGAGATCTTTATTTACAGCGGCATGATTCCAACACAGCGCTATCTCCACATTTTCAGGACCCTTCTGATCCTAGTGGTTCCGGCCACTAGGATACTGTTGTACTGGGTCGTTTTTTGCATTTTTGGGTCGGATATTATATTGTACTTCTTATTTTTATTTTTATTTATTTCATTTCACTAGTTGTAATGTATTAAGTGATTTTGTATTGAACTTATGAAACGAGAAATGAAAATGTAGTTTGTGGTTGTTTATTGGATTTTGATGTGTGTGACCTTCCATTTTATAAAATAAAAAAGTTCACCATCAATTTATCTAGTATTTTCACTTCAGCCCCTCTATATTATTGTGACTTGTGACATAGATTCTCTTAACTTAACACATTGATACATATTCTTCATATGCTTTGTACTAACTTGTTTTGCAGCTTCATTTGGACTTTTACTTTTGGAGATCGCTCCAAATTTGGGTAATATCATTCTTTTCCTATCTTTGTGTTGTGTTCTTTAATGGACGCATTGGGGACAATGCAACATTTAATTTAGGGGGTGTAGGATATTCTATCCATTGCATGTTTAGTCCTTGAATTTGATTACAATTTAGTTACAAAGAATATTTTTGTTAAAATTTTAAAAATTTCAAAAATATTTTCTTTCTTTTTTTTCCTTTATTGGGCATTTTGCCCTCATTTTTGATGATAAATTTTAATAATTGCCCGATCAAATTGAAAATTCAACGAGGCATGTTCTCGATTTTAGAAGTTATTATACTTTAGTCCTAAATCATTGATATTATGAATAACTTCATGAATTAAACTCTATCCCGTGAGCACATGCACCATTCTTATTATATTGATGTGGTTTAAGTTTTTTTAACTCGGTATGCTTTCGTTGCATTGTATATACTTACACCGAGTGAGATTAGAGACCTATCTTCATTTTTTAGTGTATACACTTTTCTTTCCTCTTTGAAAACGTTATAGTCGTTGGTAATCCCTTTATTCTTTCATTGACCATTCATTAATTCAGTTCATACTTGAAATGTGTTACTTGAGCATGATTTTCATATGTTGTTTGATTCGAGAATTGCGTATACCTTTTGAAATGATCATAGGCCATCTTTGTATATCACCCATATGACCTTGAATTCACCCTTTATATGTTCCCTAGTCAACCCATTTGAGCCTAAATACTATCCTTTCGTTTCATTACCCCAAATCCCATATCCAACTCCAAATTGGAGTTTTATACCATACATATTACCTTACATACCCTTGTTAAGATTGTTGCTTGGGATTGAATGGTATTGTTGTGTATTGTGGTTACAATTTCAGCATAAAAAGAGTAAGAAGTGAAAAGAAAAAGAAAGTGTAGTGAAAAAGAGTGAAAAAAAGAGAAAGTTGAAAACAAAAGAAAACAAAAGAAAAAAGTGAGAAAAAGAAGAAAAGAAAAAGAAAGAGAAAGTTGCTTATAATGTTTGTAGTGATTCAATAATCCTTGTTACTCTCTCGATTGTTATATCTAATGCTCGTTTGGACATCTTTGTCCAATTTTAAAATTGCCCACTTTTTCCCATTATTCCGAGCTTCATCCCCAAACATTTTGAATCCATATATACATCCCTTTCATTTCGTTCCCTAACCTAGCCTACATTA